>WEIV01031072.1:1522-26072 GCA_013390005.1 Calyptomena viridis
TCTTTCTTAGTACAGGTATAAATGGAAAAAGAGACCTACCCACAGAACAGTGGAAATTACTTCTGTGAGCACCAGTCTCAGAAATAATAACTTTGTCTAGGAAAGACAAAAAAAACCCACAACCGCCAAACCAAAAAACACCCAGAAAAAAAAACCAAGTGAAATTAAAGATTTTGATTTGACCTCAGAATTGTATGTCTGTAACACAGTCATAGCAAGCAGCACCCACATACAGCCTCATGGGGATATCCACAAACAACATCAAGTAGGTTTGCTCTTTCTTTCCCTTCTGTACACTCTGTAAGTAAACTGGGACTTGATTGGCAAACAAACAGTTTTCCCAGGGACTGTTCAAATGCTCTCTTGTCTGTCCTATACTGTTCTCGAATACAAAACTAAATGGAATCATCATGAAGCTGATGCCACTCCTGGTATTAAATCCAACTAGTAATTCAGTATAGTTAGTATAGTTAGTTAGGAAGAAGTATGATCTAAAGGATACCTTTTTCTCTTTGTGTAGGATAGAACTGGTTATGGATGTCTGCTGTGAGAATCAACTGTCCAAAGAGTTAGGAAGGCATCAATCTATTCTCTTTTTTCACATCACCTGAAAAAGGACACTCAAAGGACTAAGAAAAGAAAATGTAGCTAAAGGTTACTCTTCTGCCCCCAGCTGTCTACTGTATTTTAGAAACTGGTGCCATTCTCAGCGTATTTTTTTCTCTGTGCAGATTCACAGCATTATGTACTCTGTTTTAGCTATCTTTGTGCAAGCTGAATTCACAAGAACGTGGTGGATTTTTAAAAGTGTCTTGGCACTGAAACCCCTATGGATATGTGTTCTTTGGCAGATGCAGGTCTTTAAATCATACTTTAGCAAGCTAACAAGTCTGATTTTAAAATGGCATTCTATTATGCCAGTATTTTAATGAAATCTGAACTTTAAGCAGCAGTTCAGGAACTGGAGGGGAGTGATGAAAAGGAGTACACAGTGTAAACTTCTACGAGGTTATTAATGTGACATTTTTTCTGATAATCTGACTCATTTCACATTGCAGCTTTGTCAGTTTTGTTTGTTTTTAATCTTTCTCTGATGCTGATTTGATGCTGACACTGTGCTTTTATGTGCTTACCCATCTATTCTTGTTTATATTTACTGCAATTTTTCACTACTTTTATTCTTAGGCATTTGTTATTAATCTGTTATTAATAACAGATGAGATAGAGAAGAACATAATCACATGACTCAGCAGCTGCCATGCCTGTTTAATCAGCAGCATCTAAAAAGGCATGCATTTACTGCATGATTGCAGTGCCATGTTTGGCACAAATGATGGATCACTACTTCAAATACATTTTCAATACTTGTTCATAGTATACACTACTAAATTGTACTTTTCTTACATCCTCATAAAAAAATTTCTGACCATAGTTGAGTTGAGCCAGTGCCATATTGGTTCTAAAACAGTATAGCTATGGATTACTTTATAGTCCATATCTCCTAGGATGGCTGATGTATCAGTTTTAGTTTATAATGACAATCTCATATGAATTTGCTGTTGTAAACTCTCACTTGAAATAATTTGAAGCTCAAAGAAGGTACTGTCTACAGACTGATGTATTTCTATTATATTTTTACTTACAGTAGAGATGCTCAATTGGTGATCAATGATTACTAAAAATAGATGTTCCTTCTGATTTGTTAGATATACCAGATTCCTATTGTATTTATCTGAGGTGTTTGGTTTGATTTCAGAAATGTTTATCATTCTTCTTTTATATTTCTTCCTCATCAATGAAATATAAAGTACTATATTTCAAAGCACAGTTTGATTTCTTCCATTTCAAGTGTACTTATACATAGCAAAAAGAAATCTCATGAACGTTAAAGCCTATGTCTATACCACCAGATAAATCAGACAGGAGTACATCTTAGGGCCCCAAGGAAGATGGCATGATGTGGCTCACAGGATGTACAGATAAACTGTAACCTCTGCCCCACCAGCAGGAAGGATTTACACACAAGCTGCCTTCTGGGGAGATTCTTTCACCATCCACTGGGCTTTATCCAAGAAGTGTGCATCTATACTAATAAGTTAAAAGGCAAGGCGGTGGAACTTGGTCACTTAAGCTGTTAAGTGACTAGATTGGTCCCTGATGTAGTTTTGTCACAGCACTCTTCTGGACAGCACAGTTTGGGAAATCCCACACACTGTGACCTGCTTGCAGCAGGTACTCTGGTCACTCTTGGCCTGAAGTCAAGGGAAATTTGCAGTCTTGTTATGTATGTACTGCAGAGAGCAGGCTCTGGGGCCAAATTCTTTCAGTGTCAGGGGCAGTACCATGGCTCAAACCCTAGTGGACAGCATGTGAAGACCTTAGCAATATGAATGTCTGTATGCTAGTGCCTGAGCCAGAGCAATACACAAAAACCACAGAAGCAATTAATAGAGATTCCTGCTGTGTATGATTATAAAGGAAATGCAACAGAAAATTAATGTGCTAATTAAGATGCTTAATATTTAGTTCTTTAAGATGTAAACCCAAGAAACTCAGATACAATCTCTTAAGACCTGAATGTACTTACAGCTTTAATTACTTCAACTTTGAAGTTTTATCTTAAGGTTATTATTTACAGTGGAGAAATATATGATGGAATATCATGTTAGATATGCTGGACAGAGTCTAGACAGGAACACCTCACTTTTCCTTAAGAGCAATGACCAAAAAAGCTATTTAGCTTATTAGCTCTGAAGTTCTGTTTATTAGAAGGAAATTAGAATATAATAACCAGATATGGGGGGTGAAGCAAATGGAAATAAAAGATGTGAAATCAACTTTTCTCTTCCAGTCTGGTTCCCTCTTTTTCAAGAGTTTCTCAGTTCCCACTTGTCCTGCAGATAATTTCTGCTCGTTGCCTCCTTATCTTTTTCTCCTCCCTAGAAGCTGCTTCCTGTTGAGACTCGTATTTTCCTGAAAATGCTTCAGCAATTTCTTCATGCAGGAGCCTGCTGAATAGACACAGACTTCTCAAACCACAAGCAATAAATAAAACATCTGTCACAAATCATTCAAATCATTTACCATGGAATGATAAGTTAACTTTGAAGAAGAGCACACATATTGTTCAATTTAAAAAAAAAAAAAAGTGGCATTAACATTAAAGGAAGAAACAGATTTTTTCCATAACATCAAAATATAAATGTACATGAGCTGCTCCAAAAGTGTGAACCCCCACCTTCAGTCCCCCGACCCTGTTCCTCCTGAGGCACAGATGAGCCAGCAAGTGAAAAAACTTTTTAATCCTGCATAAGGAAAGACTTCAAAAATGGGAAGGAAGAAAGTCTATTTTAGTGTTATGTTTCGTACGTGGGGACTTGAATCAGGTGGTAAGTGCCTGAGCACTTTACCTCCTTTTCTTTATTAAAGGTGAACTGGTGGTCTTTTAAGGAACCAAGGAAGAATTAGTGATGTGGGCTAATTTTGTTGAGGCTTTTAGGCTGTTATAGTAAAAAAAGGATTAAAAGTGACAGTGGAGTTATTATGTTGCAATTAATCATGATATATGCAATAGGTACTGGCAGAGGCCTTTTGAAAATAGTCTATTATTTCAATAATACTTACTTCTCTTACTGCAGTTTGTGCATTTTTAAGTGTATGACTTACTGAAGATTCCATTAGAGCTGAAGGGGTTTTTACAGCTGATGGAAGTGATAGTCAAATATTTCAATAACTGGCTTCAGACAAACACAGTGTGTTATTCCTGGAAATTCTTTTTATAAAGGGACATTTTGCACTGCACTTTCTTCCTACTTTTGGCTCAAGTATTTTATATTATTTTACCCTGAGTGAATATATTGTTAATTTAACTATAGCAGGTGCACTGTCATTGAATCTTATGGCAGGACATGACATACACCAAGGGTGGGAATGGTTAGAAATGATTGAGCTCCCTTGAACTTTGTGCAAAATGAAGAAATTCTGCAGCTATACAAAAGTTAGATCTACTTCAAGCCATAGAAATTACTTATATAATATAGCAAATTATTATCAGCAAAGTTTACTGTGTCTTTTTCCCTATCTTTGGCAGTGATTAAACATATTAACAAGAAAAAACTGTGAAAAGGGAATTATGTGCTAGTTAAATTATTTTTGCATTTAAATTATATGCAGCAGGATAGAGTATGTATATTAGAATGACTGTCCAATGACTGTGTTAGTAGAAGATAGTTGCTGGCTGAAGATGGACACCTAAGGCTTATCTCAGTACTAGTGAATTAGATGGTGCAGAGACCTCAGTACTGATTCTTGATTATTGGTACAGTTAGAGTGATACAATGGTCCCTTGGGTGATTTCTGGCTCCAGTCAAATAATTCCTGGCACAGTTCAAAAGAGCACTTCAGAGGCAGTTTGAAGGCTAGAATCTTCTTTTGTATTGTGCTACGTATCTTAAGGTCCATAAAAATAAGCTCTGGCATGCTTAATTTACTTGTATATATAGCCCTTGTAGTATTGGAAAGCACTTAGCTAATTCTTAACTTAATAGTCTCCCATGCTTTCTGATTATTATTATAATAAAGCTATGACAAAATGAGGAATTAAAAAAATGTCTAAACTACATGAAGGATCTAATAAATCTGAAAGACTGGTCTTGGGTGAGCAGCCACCAGAAGCGAAACACACAATTTCTAAGAAATGGATGCTGTTTTGTATAACAACTTACAGGCTAAAGTGTTTTCAGTGCTTCACAAAAGGTGAAGCACAGGTTCTGTGTAAGTTCTGTGTAGGTCCTACATTATTCTTTAAATAGATACCAAGACTTATGTCCAATATATACGACATGTGGAAGATGGAAAGTGTTTGCTTCGCTCTGCTTATATGATCAAAGATCTTTTTAGTACTGAAAAAGGAAGTGATAAATGGGAGCACAAAGACCCCACCTAAGGAGGCAAGGGAGGCAATCCCAAAGGTCAAAAGTCTTGAGCTACTAACTGAGAGACCATCAAAAAAATACAGACAGAGCTTTCGAAAGGGCCACCCAGACTTTGTGAGTAATAAGAAAGGTAATACTAGGAGTGTGAGAATTTTAGATATTCAGGGGTGGCCTGAACGACTATGCAATGTTTACAAAAAAACGTTTAGGGTAAGGGAATTGGGGAGGTAAAAAGCTGGGTGAGGCAGGGAAGGGAATGAAAATGCTGATCTTGAAGAGTCTGGGCCTGGTCAGTGCACTTGTGTGACTGGACCCTGTGCCAAATAAGGCTGTCCTGCCTTATTTAAAGACTCTTTCAACTCTCTCTCTGCATGATCTCACTCTCCGTCTTGTGTTTATGAATGCCACCTACTGGGGAGATTGGCATGAGTGCACTAGCAACCAGATGCTGGAATCAGACATGGGGTTTTGGTGCCCCTGTACTATGGTGTGAGCAACTGGAGGGACTGGGGGTCTTTCAGCGGCTGGGAAGGAGCCGTGTCCTAAAACCGTTACTAGAGGAACTAGAACAAATGAGCGGCTTAGCACCGATGGCTTGAGTGGGGCCATGGGACACAGGCTGTGTACCTGGTGCTGGCTGCAGGGGCAGCATGTGTCTGACTCACCCCCTGACCAGGTGTTCATGTGTGTTTGCCAGAAAACTCCAAGCTGAACTCACCGGTGACTAGGAGCCCTCAGATCTGGGAAGGGATATCAGGTGGATGTAAGGTCTATGCAGGTATTTGAGGGTATCTGCAGGTGTGGGATGCCTGTGGGACACAACCACTGGGCTGGAACAGCTGGTGAGTTGGGGACTAATAAGGTGGCAGAGTGTTGAGTGTCACGTGTATTCCCACATAAGCCAGCTCAAGAGAAAGAGAGAACAGGGGCGTCTATGTTTATGTGAGTCCTGTTAGCATTAGGCTGGGCACAGAGAGTGCCTTCTCTGTGACAGGCCCTGGTTCTGTCTTTTGCTTATGTCCAGGGGATATGCACTTGACTTTGTTGCTGGTTGAACTTGCGAATGAGAAAGCAGCAGCCATGTCCATTGGTCCACGACAGAGGAACTCCCATGTCCCAGAGCTGCTGGAGGCAGCAGAAACTTAAACATCCTTTAACACTACATGTTTGTTGCACTGTGAAAGAGGAAGGGAAAAAAGGACAAAAAATATTCAGTTAATCTGGTTAAAACAGATGTTTGAAAATGGGAAGGTTAGACAGTATCTGTTTCTGCTTACTACTTTGGTGAAAGCCATGAAGACCAAACTGCGACATGGAATAGGTTTCATTTTTTGGAGTAATTAAAGACCTTGATTTTTTTGTAGCAATCATGAAATTAAACTACACTGAATTTTAAATGACCTATCTTAAGAGCATTCAGATATGCTGTAAGTTTTTACAAGCTGGGTTGCTTTGTTTGTTTGGGCCTTTAAAGGTCCAAGCATTTAATTACTTAGATATTATTCTGTAAAAAAATTAGTTGAATGTTGAAAATGTAAACATTAAGATAATCTATATTGTTGCAATGTGTGATTAGCATGCATTTCTCACTGTATATTATTGTTCTGTGACTTGGTATGTCCTGTTATGATGTGCCCCACCCCTCACCTCAGATGGTTTGTCCCCTTCCCTTGTCCTCCCTTCCCATTGGCTGGAGCTTCTATAAGAACCAGGGGCCGGAAATGGGAAGGGCTCTTTCCCTGATTATCCCCCATAAGCTTGGACCCTCCAGATGGTCAGTTGCCTTTGGAGTGAATAAACTTGTATTATATATAACCATGGAGAGCCGCCAGCACCTTCTTTGTCCTCCATTTCCCTCAGCCATCCCCCAGGGAATGCAGGGGCACACTCACCCCTCGGCAAGCCCTGACCAGGGGAAGGCTACACTATATGCCAACCAAGATTGTGTTGTAGCTTCGTGAAGTTTCAGCAGTTCTACTTCTCGGTGTTAGTCGTCTGTTCAGCAAAGAATGCCACTGCATGACTGACAGTTCTCATATCAGTGTGGAATTGGCCATGGAGCTCTTTGAACATGTTGTGACAGAAACAATCTGAGCCAGTTTCAGTGGGGTTAGCACATTAAACTACTGACTACTGAAGAAAATATAATGCTCTTGTAAGGTCTTCATATTGAAGGAGGAAATAAAGAAACATGTCTTTGCTTCTGCTGTTTCCTCTGTGATAAGCAATTAGAAATTTGTGAATGTACAATCAAGAGAAGGATCTTTCTATCTCAGAATCATAAACTGCAATATTAAAATACACTAGCACTCCACTAAGTGAATGGAACACTTACATTTTATCAATATCAAATGCTATTGTTCTAAAACTTTTCAAAGAGGAGCTGTGTGCTGATTTGGACTTCTTGCTATGAACAAATGTGCTGGCTCTGTGGTTGGATTTGTAGAGAGCGGTAAAGAACAGGGTACAGGAATGAAATTAAAGGTTAAACTGGTTTCAAGAGAGACTCAGGAGAGATTCATGCATTTGTGCAACAAGACCTGAAAATATAGCTATAAAATTAGTCAAACTTATTAATTTCCCTAAGTGTTATTGATGTCTTACCTAAATCAGTTTTCTTAGCTAAAAAAAGGAAAAAGTGGAATGGGGAAATGGAAAGACCCTAATCCCAAACAAATCAGAGAGAAATTCCTTAGGGTGGAAAGCTCTTAAATAAATAATTTTAAATTAATAATTTGTAATCTGAAGTGAGCCACATGGTTTTGGGTATCGGGGGAGTGCAGCAGCAGTGCCAACAGAAGGTGCTCTGAGATGAAGGGGCAGCATCTGTCTATGGAGATGTGAAGCTTCTCAAAACATTTGCCTGAGATGGGCTTCCTTTTGAACAGGGCTGGATCCTATGGAGGAGTCATGAGTACAAATTAGGTTTTGAGTTGTGTTGTGAAAGATTTTTGGGTCCTAAACTCTAGACAGAGTATAAGAAAAGATTAACATCTCTATACGAGCTTTAAGTCACATGCAGTTGAGATACATAGCTAAAATAGCCCCCTGAAGAAACAGCATGTGTTTAGCACTTTTAAAGAGGATTGAGAAAAATTAGTTCAGCTGGGATGCCGAATCTTCTCCCCAATGAAGAAAAACTTTCTTTCTAAAATGTGATCAAGACTTGCCCTTTTATTTCAAGTGCAGGTGACTTTACCTGTGTTGTTCTGCTACCCTAAAGAAAATAATATCTATTTGCTTCTTGCTTTAAGTGTTTGAAGCTGTTCAGATCGCTTTTCTGAATTAGATGTTAGTAATCTCTTCTGTGTCCGAAGCTCAGTTGGTGTTGCCTCTAAAAATTCATCTAAAACCAAGCAAAAAGTGAAGAGAAGCCTGCACATGTTCAGGAGAAGCAATGCTTTAGAGCCACGCTTCTGGTGCTCTCTCTTCTTGTACAACTTCTGCATTCACTTCTGTCATGTGATAGTGATTTGGCAGGAAAAGCTGCAATTATGTTTATCCCAGTAAAGGCTAAATGACTAAGGGAGGCAGTAAAATTGAGTTCACTCCAACTCACGAGTGGCTTGAAATTAGGGGATTTAACTTCCCAGAAATTTTCTTTGGATAAGTGAAATTATGTAGTTTTAGAATTTTTTTTCTAAGATTCATAGACATGTTTTAATGAAAAAATAAAGTAAAATACACATTTTTTTGAGTCCAGTTGCACTATGACACAGTTAGAGCATTCTTGTCAGTCCATCCAAAAGCATAAGTATAGAAATAACCTGGTTTCTGCATTAGGTGTGGCAAGTGGAGGAGAAAGATGCTAGGCTGCTTATATGAGCTAGTTGTGTAAATATATGGAAATACAATTTTAATAGGTCTAACAGGACTTTAAAATCATTCACAAAGGTAACTAGTGAATGTTATTTTTACAAAATAAGTTATTTCACATGTTTCTTTTCCTGATAGTTGGCAGTACTGTCTTAATCCTGTTCCAGAACAGCCAGGAAGCTATAGTGCTCAATCCAAGCAGTGTTCTTTCTCTTGATACAGTAGAGTAGAATAACACCTGTGCCTAATGTAAAACTGTGCCATCAAACAAGCAGCATTGCCATGCAAGGCAGTTGTGATTTTGTTAAAGATTTGTGCTAAGAACAACTGTTGCAGAGAACCTCTCTGTAGCTTCATTTCTGTTTTCAGCTAGATTCAGTGCAAACAATAGAAATAAGAATCCCAACTTATCCTTTTCCTGTTTTGAGAATATTATAAACTGCAGGTGCAGTTGCAGAGAAGCAAATGGAGTTGTAGCTGCAAGCTGCTGCTTATAAGAAAAAAATGTTTTCATTTCAAGCACAACTCACAGTGTATAAATAGCAGGGTCATACTGTGAAGTTAAGAGGCTGCTTTTGTAAGCAAACCAATTTTTTATCATGAGTATATATTGCACTTTCATTTTATTTCATGACTAAATAATAAGTTTTACATAGCTTGCATGTTCATAAAATTTACATTTGAACCCATTCTAATACCAGAATATTCAATATTTGCCTGTGTAAATATACAGTGATGTAAAGGAAATTGCCAAATAGCAGACTTTCATAAAAATAAAAGCAGACAATTTAAATGAAATATTTAATAAAATCAAGCCCAAGCAATGGCCATTCAGTCTGTATACATTTTAATTGCTAATTTTTAGGAAAATACGATGAATATATGGGAATAAAAGATTTTTCTCAAAACTTGTATAAGACTTCAAGTGTTAAAGGTTCTTAGTTATTTATTAAAAATTCTTTAATTATACCTGTGGCTGTTGTTGCAATTAGCCCTCCAGTAACTTCTGGAGGATGTAATGTAGCTAGACCCCTTGTAGAATCTGATTACCTTTTCCAAAATCATATGTAATTCTACAGACTTCTCTGTAGTTTTGGACATAGCCTGTTCCTTCCATGCAATTTCTCTGGGCCTAGCTTCGGTTTTGTTAATTCTTCCTTAATGAGAGAGATCCTTTAGTATTTGTCTGGTTGTTCCTAGGTTTATTGCCTGTAAGTTAATTTGGGAGGTCTAAGGTGATGCTCTGAAGGATCAAAGTCTGGTTCAAAAGTGTCTCCGTTTGAAAGGGGAGAGACAGTTGAAACAAATTAAAAGTGAATCCAATATCAAATTGTTCGAGACTTTGAGTATAAGGATAGAAAGGATTTTATTAACAACAAACAAACTATATATATGTATATATATATATATATGTATCAAAAAAAAAACCAAAACACCCTTATTCAAACAATGTAAGCACCCAAGGTCNAGGACATCCCGGGGCCGCGGTGCGCAGGGGCGGGGGGGGGGCAGGCACACCCCCCGTCTGCAAACAAAAGTGGAAAAAAGTTTTCCTCAAAACAAACCATAACAAAAGCATGTACTGATTAGAAATGGCATGAAAAGAAATCTATATTGTTCTATTCTATTCTATCATGGGGAAATTTGTTGGCAAATAAAATACAAAGCAAACAACAGCAACAATAAAAAAGAAAGGAAAACAAACAAACAAAACCTAAACAAAACACCCCTAAAAAACCCCTCCAAACCCAAAAGTGTCTATACTTTGGTGAGCCCCATTTTTCTGGTTGAAAGAATAAGTCAGAGCAAACTTTATGCATGACACCTTGCTGTGCCTTAGCCCCAGAGAGCAGCTAAGCCTCAGACAGCCACTTGTTCACTTGCTGCAGTGGGATGGAGCAGAGAATTGTAAGAGTACACATGAGAAAACTCATGGGTTGAGGTAATGACAGTTTAATAGGGAAAACAAAAGCTGCACACACAAGCAAAGCAAAATAAGGAATTTATTCACTGCTTCCCATGAACAGGCAGCTGTTCAGCCATCTCGAGGAGAGCACAGCTCCATATGTGTAATAGTGACTTGGGTAGATAAATGCTATGACTCGGAACATTCTCCCCACTCCCATGTTTTTCTTCCTGCCTCTTTATGTGGTGCACATGATGCCATATGGTATGGGACATCCCTTGGGTCAGTTGGGGGGCAGCTGTCCCAGCTGTGTCCACTTCCAACTTTTTATGTACCCCTAGCCTCGTTGTTGTAGTGTGAGAAGCAGAAAGGGCCTTGACTCTGTGTAAATGCTGCTTAGCAGTAGCTAAAACATCCCTGTTATCAACACTGCTTTCAGCACATGCCCAAAACACAGCCCCATACAAGGTACTTTGAAAAAAATTAATTCTATGCAAGGCAAAACTAGTACACACCTCAATTTCCCATTTATTTCAATGGTACCATGTCTTCAGTAAAAAATACTGCACAGTTATTTTTGTTCTAATCACGTCTTTAATTGACTTATTTTGAAATGATTTTGAAGTGAAAGTATGTGTGTGGAGATGCTCCTTAGTGACTTCTTTTTTTTTTTCCTACAGTAGGTTCTTTTTTTACTTTAAACTCACAGTACTACATCAGCTTTTAAAATTGGAAATGTGTACAGATTTTTAACCATAATTATAATCTGCTGAGCAGTTAGATCAAATCCTGACTAGATACGTGGCTTGTGCTTTATCTGTATAATGTTGGCCTTGTTAACATCCTTTTCTTTTTCTAATTTGTACCTCTGTATGCTTCTGAAGTTCCTTAATCATCTCTTTTATATTACAAGAACTACAGTGAAACTTTTTGTTTTTCATAGCTTAATTGGATGCTCTGTTAAAATGATGTGTGCAAAGGAACTTCTCTGTAGATAGTAGAGCTGTCAAGTAATGCTGTTGCAGAGTGAAATACCCTGAATTAAATCTTTCTCATCATTGAAGCCAGTGGGATATTTAGCTTTGTATCAAGATTTCACTTTGGAGTATTATAGAGCAACATCAAAATATTTAAGAAATTATAATAGAAAGACTTTGAAGGAACAAGAACCTTTAATGCAGAATGATAAGTATAGAGGAGAGAGTATTCTCTGGGACATATTTCTTGCTCCCAACTGCCTCTTGTAAAGTTCTGATTTTGTGTAGATCTTTACTGTTGTTCTATCTGATCTTGATACCACTTAGTAAACAAACGGAGCTTTCTAATAAAGTATGGAAATTATATTATAGCATATAAAAAATTACATAGTGCGTTAATTAATAATATACAGTACTTAGAATAACAAAATGTGCAGTGCAAGCTTATTCTGAAATCCAATTAAATTTTGTATCACAATTACTCTTTCTGGCACAGGAGGTTTTTTCTCCTATCACTTTTACTGGAATTTAGTAATGTATTTAAAAACACCCTGTTCTCAAGAATGTTTAGTTGGCTTTTTATTAATACTAATAATAGTAACAGCATTAAAAGTGCTCTCTAACTAATAAAGACACCAAGAAGTTGTGTCGTCTGCATCCTGGAGGAACGGTATCCTTCCTGAGATAGATAAATTACCTCTCTTGCAAATCTTCAGAGGCATAAGGAACAAGGAATTTAATTTTCAGATGTATATTCTCTGAGTATTTTGCTGTATTTGAGAAACAGAGGAATCAATGCCTTGCACTTATTCCCCACATGCTTAGGAGGAATAAAAAATGATTGCTGATAAATTTTATCTATCCAAACATAGAAAATAGGCACAAATTATGTTGATCAGTCTTCAGTCAGTATCCATCTCTAAAATGATGTTATTTTGATGTATCAGAATCTCTGGCTGACTTTTTTCTGACTTTAAACGCTGTCAACATCTTTCCTTGAAAACAACAACTAGCTTACACTTCATTTCTAGTTATTGATACTAGCTTTATTGAGAATTGCATTTTCCATCCATAGTCTATTATTTCAAATCCTTTGTTAGCCATAATATACTGCAGGCTGTATTGTGCTTCTTTCTGCATTCCAAGAAAATCAATGGCCAGCCCCTTTTTAAAATATTGTGAGATTTTTTTAGACATTTTTTTACAAATTCAGCAGGTGAATATTCCCCATGAACTGCAGGGGTCATTGTTCAGAATGGCAGTTACAGGTGTTTAACTTTCAAAGGTATAAAAAAAATATGAAATCCTCAAAAAATTCTCAAGTAAGAAGAGGTGTCCATCTACGTGAGGATGAATTTGCAATTATAAGAATTATTCCAATCTTCCTCCATCTTTGATGCTTACATCTATCTGTGCTGAAACCTATCTTTCTGAAGCAAATGAGAATATTTGATGCACAGTATGTGAATTCCCAATGAAAGAAAAATTCTGAAGCTTCCTCTTGCTCCTCTTGCTGTCTTGAATATTTTTTTTTTTCATTTTTGAAGAAGATAACATGTGGGAATGGGAAGGAGAAAAGAAAATGACACCAAAAATTAAAAGTGAGAAATGGTATTTTATTCCTGAATTGATCTTGGGAAAAATAATTTCTCAATCCCTTCCCATCAACCGACAGAAAGATTTTATTAGAAAGTACATGTGCCTTTAGAAAGGAGAAAACCAAGAATTTTTATGCTGGAAAAATCTCAACAAGAAAGAGTAACCGAAGAATATAACTAAAACTACAAATAGAAAATTAGATGCACATTTTAACTAAAAGGATGATTAACCACTAGAGTAAAATGGCAGTATGCTTTATGTCTCTTAGAAGATGTCTCTCCATTTCTGGGAGTTATATTTTAGTATATAAGTCATTGGGTTCAAGTTGAGTAACTACATAAGACTTGGTACTTTATTACAGGAAATTTTAAGGTCACCTGAGATATTTCATGGGAAACATATAACATCTCCTAATTTCCTGTTGTAATCCTATTTTTCTTATTGTGGAAGAGTTTAAAAATCCTGTAATTGAACCTATATTTTCCTGATACACGCTCCTGACAAAACCTACAAGTTCTCAAAAGGCCTAGAAATTCTCAGAACTAAAGTATTGCTATTAAGAAAAAGGGTTTTGTTTGGGGATTTTTTGTTTGTTCTGTGGAGTCCCCTGTGTCTTATCCAGTGTGTCCTCCTCCATTCCTCCTCTTGTGAATCTGGGCTCCAGATTGCAAATATCTCAAAAGAACATTAGGGTTCCTTCTAAACTCCTCTGAAAATTTCATCAGTGACTAGTAATTATATAGACAGGCAAAGGTAGTTTATAGATACAAGACTACATTGAAATAATCTAAGATGTTTATAGTCAGCTAAAATTCACTGAACTGCTAGAACTTAGTTTTCAGGTTTATTACACTGTCTTAATGTTGGCTATGATGCATATAATGTTGCACTGAGCTCCCTGTCTTTCTTTCACGTTGGGCTTGATTAGATTGCAGAGTAATGTTGGATCACTTCTTGCCACTGCTGTTGTGGTTTCATTTACTGTGTTGAATTTTCTTCCCTTTTGTTGATCATTTAAACATGATAGTACTATTTTCAACCCAAATTCACTCTATGCCCAAGGGACATCACAATACTCTCTTAACAAAGTGCAATGAATGGGAATAAGTAGAAGACATCTTTGCACTGAGGAATTTAGACAAGAAGTAGCAAAAAAAAAAAAAAAAAAGGAGAAAAAAGGCAAATAAAAGAGCAAGGGAAATCTAAAGTATCTTATAATCCCTTATAATCCTTATAATTTTATAAACCCTGTGATGAGGGGGGTGGGTTGAAGTGAGTGAGTGGTGT
This sequence comes from Calyptomena viridis, assembly GCA_013390005.1. Lineage (NCBI taxonomy): Eukaryota > Metazoa > Chordata > Aves > Passeriformes > Eurylaimidae > Calyptomena > Calyptomena viridis. Next base: position 16,042 of record WEIV01031072.1, read on the forward strand.
GTAGTTTTGGAGTGTCAGTGGTGAGGAAGGTACTAAATTGGGGAGTACCATTCCTAAACCATGACAACGAAGCAGACAAATGGGGGAAAAAACTAACACTATGAAAACTTTAACTCCCAGCTCTCAGACTTTATGAGCATGCATCTGTGGGTGAGACCTCTTGTGGCTTAGACACTTACTCTACCCTAATTCTACTGAAATTAAGTGAATAATAAAAATGTTTCAGGGTTGTTAAATCTCAGAACTGATCTTTAAAAGGGACCTTCAAAAAAACTCTTAGATTTGTACTTCAGTTAAATAACTAACTTTATGGGGACTATTGTAACTCTTTTGAGTTTTTTTGCTGTACTTTATTTTTTGGCTGTATGATTCCTTGTTTACTTAAATCAGAAGGTAAGAGGTCTTGGAAGAAATGAGTTGCCAATGTAACATTCTGCAATTAAAACCTGTAAATAACGATCAGTAAGACAGGAAACTGCCCATGTTTTCCATCCCCGTAAAATTGTCTCTGGCCTTGTACACCACAAAAGTTCATATGGTTTTGTCCCAAAACAGCAGGGGAATTAGCCTTGTATGAAGGGCAAGGAATGACAAAGCATCTTTTATGCTCCCTGCTTGGAGCTATAAAACTGATGAGTAAAGGAGCTTTTCCTCCTGTGAATACTTAAGTCATCAAATGCATTTTAAATTTTACAATATATTTTAAAACAGTAAGGTTACTTTGTGTAGTGCTAGAACAAATCCCTAGTTTCCTCTGTACTTTAATGCTGAATAAAACTCAGGAACAGCTAAGTTAATTCCACATTTCATAAAGAGTAAGCAGGATCCACTAAGTTGCTGTTTTGAGAAAAGTCAGCCCAAGAAGATCCTACAGAGTTTATATTCAAAAGGAGGAAAGAAAAAGTTTTCTTTTCTATCACTTTAGTTTAGATATGTCCAGCTTTTAATGGGACCTGCAAACAATGAATCTGTCCATTGGTTATTTAGATTTAAAAGAAAAAGAGATCCTGAGTTATGTGCAAAAGCCATCCAAGTTATACTGAGCTCTCCCTTACACCTACTCAGGTGACTTACTCTATTATTCATTCACTGCTGTGCTTTAGAGGAACAATACTTCTCTTTGACAACTGAAAAAGAGATTTGATTTTTTTAATCTCCTGAAATAATACAAGTTGGTTCCATTATGTGTTATTTGCTGCAACAGATAAGTCAAGTCAACTGTTTTTCCACATCCTCGGTGACTGTTAGTTAAAGTGGCAGACAAATACTCAGATGTCAAAACCATGGTGGAATTAAGGGGCAAAAAAAAGCCAAATATCATTTACGTTAAGAAAAACTTGGATTAAAAATATTGCTTACATACTAACTATTTCATTTAACATTAATGTAATTTTTTGTTATTTTTATAGTTTGATAAACAGGCAATACCCCACTTTATGCCACTTTCTTTGATATGCGGTTTCTGATTGAGACAAGGAATATGTGTTTTTCTGAAATAGTCTAATAACTTCTCCTTACATATTTCCTTTCGTAGTTTTGTCAAAATTGTCATCACTGTGTTATGTGTTTCTCATTCTACTTCACATATTTACTTGATTATCTTGAGTGTCTTGCTCCCACAAGAAGTGTGTGTGTGCTTTTGGGGAAGTAAATTCACCTTTGCATATTTTCTACTTAGGTCAATACCAAATATGTCATGGTGGCAGCTTGTAATGGTCAAGGGTATAAGCCAGGCAAAATTTGTAGGCAGCAGTTAAATTAAGTAATTAAGCTATGTCAGAATTGAGAAGATGCATAACTTTTGGATCTGAAACTCTTTTGTCAGTCAGGATCTTGCTGAGCAAGCCTTATGCTTTCTGTTTATACCAGTTGATCAAAGGAAAGGTACTGCTTCTTTCCATATGCCTTGCCTCCTTCATTCTAAAATGGTTTTTTTTCTCACTTTGGTATGTGGAAAAACACTGAATACTTTCTCTTATGTTCTAATGGATGACATGTGAAGTGCTGGAAGCCACAAATGGTGCCTGGAAATGTGGACTTTTTAGTTTTGGGGTGTTTTTGTTTCTTCTCCACGTGCAGACCCATAGTCCAGTTGTGTGTGAACTGCATACAGAAATATTTAAGTTCTGTGAGCCAGAGCTTTTCTTTGGATTTGTAGCTTTAAACTTGTATCTGCAGTTTTTCAGGTGTGAAAGCTATAGGTTGAATTGCTGACATTACCCTGATGTTACGTGAAAACTTTCACCCTGGCTCTAAGAAGCAAACTACCTTGTCTTGAAATAGAACGAATGTTCCCAAGTTCTTCTAGAAATGAAATCAAGACAATTTTATGTATTTCTAAGGCTTCTACTGTGATTATGAGGGAGCAGCAAAGGCTATATGTGCTGCATGGATGGCCTGGGCGAGGGTCTCACCAGCAAGGGCCTGGGAAACAGGACAGGACTGAGGATGCTGGCCTGGGACAGGCCCAACCCCAGTGTGGGTGAACAGGGCTTGGGGACAGGCACAGACCCAGGGTGAGGCTGGGACATCAGCAGTGCTGACAGAAGCTCTCTGGAAAAGCCCCAAAGGGAAGGGGACTAAGCCACAAAGGGAAAGGGACTGAGCCCCAGCAGCCAGACCTTCTGGGGGTGATGCCCTTGGGGCCCCTACACTGACACATGAAACCTGTCATTTGCTCGACAGCATGCTGGTGGGAAGGGTTGGAGTTTGTGCTCCTAACTGAGTGTAGCTACTCTAAAACAATTTAAAGAATATTCTCTTTCTAAATGCCCAAACGCCATTATGACAGAAACTTAAAATCTTGGTAGTGTTAAATCATCTTTATCTGGGGGTGTGTGCAATCAGTTGAAAGAAAATACTTTGACTGCATAACTCTGCCCTGAAGTACATTGATTCTAGTGCAACCTTTATGACCAGCTTATCTGTCCATTTGTATTTCATTTACACATGAAAATGTCAGAAGTACTTTACCCAAAAGGAGTCTTATCTTTCATAAGGAGACCTTTTTTCCTAAAGACCATCAGTGATAGTAGTGCTTTGATAAACCAAACTGCTGGAAGAAAAATGCCCCTTTGATTCTTAAACATTAATTTTTCAACAATTTTATTTCTTTACAGTTTTTATTTGCTGGATTTAGACATCTAGTCTGTATATAATTTGAATTTCTGACTGTGGATTCTTTGACTAAACACTTATGATTAAAGATAAGCATGAATAGAAATATGACACTGCATTATGACTTGCTTGCTTCAAATAAAACACAAACCCATGAGATTCCTAAATCTCATCCTACTAGATGCAGAGCCTACACCTCACTGCTTTGATAAAAAGTTTAGTCATTTTGAGATACAAAGCCTCAAAATGCTTTATTTTCAAATCAGCTATTCCATGCTATTTAATTTTCCCCATAAAATCATTGCACATCTGAAATTGAAATTCAGGAATTTTCCTTCAGATTTTGGTATGTCATGTCAGACCAAGAAAAATATCTGTGCTGCTATCCACTTGTGTCAGACACAAGTTTTTAAACTGTTACCACATTGCTTATGTTCCAAAGGAAAAGGTTTTTCAAATTACATTTGATAAATTATTTTTTTTAGCTCTTAGTGAAAATATTTTGAGGAGAGATTCAATCTATACAATTCTTAAAGTATTATTACTATGCCTTATTATTATTGCTTTAGCAACAAACTCTAAACCTGATTTTTCAACTGTCAGGAACCATGAAGATCTCTAATACCCGTAAATGCCACACACTGGAGATACTGAGGTCACATTTAATAGTTTGAAGTATTTTGTTGATTTTATGAAGACTTCTTATATTGTTGGGAAGTATTTCACAACCAGCCTTTGAACCACATTAAAAATGTAGGTGAATGATGAAGGCACAGCATGTTTGTCTCTTGAGATGTTACCCATCACCTTGACAAGCTCTTTGTAGATGGAAAACTGGTTTAGTGAAAAAGAGCTGCTGTGATTACTGAATGAACATAAAGCTTTCACTTTTCTGTCATTTAACATCTGGCAGGTTACAGAACTGCTTTTTGGGGAGAAAATTTAATAGGTTAGTATTACTGGAGAGATAAATAAAATCACTTTCTCTCCCATGGTTTATGTGAAGCAAATTGATGTGCCAGGCTATACCTTAGAGGGACAGTGAAGCAAGAACTGGTGCCTTTAAAGCTTCAGAAACCCATACAAGGCCATAGGTAGCTATTCAACAGGCTAAAATCTCCAGGCAACAGAGTTGTATGAAAGCTTTAGGGGGAAAAAAAAAAATTAAAAAAGAAAGCCTATTTGATCTATTTAAATCTTTTGAATTTGCGTAGATATGATCCTTGCTATCAGTATAGTGCTGTACTGATATCTTTGCTTCATTCTTTCATATCCTGTGGTGTTATATTTTAGCTGATTTTAATTTTATTTTGTTTATATATCTAAATGGGTGGGGATAGCTATATGTTGAAAACAAATCCCAGAAGCTCCTTGGTTGCATGAAGTAATTTCTGGTTCGGTTCTTGGTCCAATTCCACCCCCGCTAGCCTTAGAACACCAACCAGGAGAATTACACCATATGAGTGGGGCGATCTCAGCAGCAGGCTTCTCTTCAGGAGTCTTGCTAAGTATCNACAGTTGCATGTAAGAAGTTTGTCCCATTTGACAGCGATGGCAGCAGAGATAATTTTATGATTTCATCCCTGAAATAATCATTGTAAAAGGAAGGATATTAGTGCTTTTTTCTATATACTGTGAGATGTATCATAGAGTTATATTAAAAACAGGAGTGAAATGCTCTCTGAGGGACAGCAAACGGATAAAACAGTGATCACATAGCCATCCAAAAGTCTAGTTCCATCTAGAGCAGTAGCTGCTGATACTCTTTCTCTTCCTTGTCTTGGTGTGTCTACACCAGAATATTACCACCTGTGAGGTCATGGCAGGGGCACTAACAGCTGCCTATGCTGTCATTAGATGGTTCATAGCTCAAGTTTTCTTTGGACCAAGTAGCACTTTCCTGAGTAATTCTTGGGAATGATTCAGAAGTGATACAGTCTGCTGACTGTTCTGAACTGCAATCTGGATGAAGCCATCCTGTTCTGTAGGCTCAGAAAGTTTAATAATCGTGTGCCAGCTGGCCTCGTGTCTGTTCAGTATTAGTGTATAGTGTAGTCTGCATGTTTCCTTATCCTGATCTAGTGACTCACATGTATGTGAAGTCTCTGGTAGTGCAACACAATGTCCAGTGGAACACATTGTCTTCTGGGGTTTTGAGAAGAGTATTTTTTTTAAGTTTTAGAGATCACTCTTACCCCCTTACACACTTGTAGCACAGAAACAAACATGGAATTAATGAATTCTGGGACAATTTCAGTATTAAACTTGCTTCCGTCACATCCCATGAATAATCTTTTAGACAAATAATAGCAGCCAATCTCCTTTAAATGCACATTGAACAAGTATTGCAGTAAACTTCCTGTGATATGGAATTAGCCTCACAGATGGCTTCATTGTTCAAACAGCCATGATACTAATTTTGTTGTCAAGACTATGATAAAACTGAGCTGGATAAAAATATGTTCAGGTCTATGTGCTTGTTTGAGTTTAGGGTTAAAATAGACAATGGCAATCAAAGTGGACAGAATGTCACACTACATAAAAATATTACAAAGAACTATTAAGTTTCCTTTTTTCTTTTGTTTTGTTTTTTACCACATTGGTGGTGTTCGAGTCCCGAAAGAGTTACTGAGTTGGAGAATCCATGGTAACTTTTTAAATGTGTCTGTCTGCAAGTATTGGTTATACCCACAATCTTGTAAGAAGAGGTAGATGAGAATCTAGTGTCATCTCCAGGTCCAAATAATCCTGAGAGTTAGTCCTCTACAGAGGTCTGATTAGACCATTACTGAACAAACAAACTACAAATTGGACTAATATAGATTTCAGTGGTGTGGAGAATATTATTTGAGTGGACTCCAAAACACCAGTTGCGCAAAATTAGTTTGAGAGTAAGATTAGGAAAAAAAAAAAAAGGCAAGTTATGATTTGTAACTACAAGATATGAAATCTTCACTCATTAAGAATCCATGAGATCTAATGCAAATCAAATTCAAGCCTTAGGAGCAAAGTGCTTTAAAAATTTCAAGGGAATTTTACACCAAATGTTTCAGAGGAAATGTCTAGAGAGAAATCTGTCTGCTCACTTGCTGCCAGTCTCTACTTCCTTGCAAATTTATAGCAATAAACAGTGTCCATGGATTGCACTCTTAGCAGTCTCATTCTTCTCCTGGAAACAACAACCACAGGTGATCCTAAGAAGATTGAACCTGTGACACTTGTGGTTTAATCTTTTTATTTCCTTTTTCTGAATCATGTATTCGGTTAAAGGGATATGCAACTTTGCCACTAATTATCTTTTAATATAGAATGGAAACAAAGCATTTTTAACAAGCACAACACTTAATTTAGGTTTGCAGTGGATTTAAGTAACTTTTTTTCCTAGACCCATTCCTCCTTTTCCCATCAGTGAAGCAGGATTTTTAGCAGGGTGCTCACACATAATGAATGTACGGAGACATCAGCTTGGCACGATTCAAGCTTGAGGGCTTTTGAAGGAGCTTTTAAAGTTTCTGATGTTCATGCCTTACTCTCTTTAAATTACAGTCTTTACCTTGTATGGCAGGTCTTAATAATTCAAAGTCTGATTTTATTTATTAGCAACAATCATTGCAGAGAACATTGAGAGCAATGGAGGGAATATCTGTTTGTGAAATCTCTGTCCAACAGCTTTTATTCATAATTAATCCGTATAGTTGTAGCATGTATCTTGTTGCCATGCCCTAATTAAGTGTAAGCTTATTCTCTCATTTTAGTACTACAATTCTCAACCTGGGTCAGACAGATTCAGGTTTCAAGGGATTCCAGGAAAAAAAAATAGTGGGAAAAAATAGGTTTCAGATTGCTAGATGTATAAAACTTATGTATTCTTGGGTTAGATATATGTAAATCTTTTCACACTCCACTGCTTTTTTAATAGTGACAAGAATATAAAAATCTTGATTGTGCAATATATTTTCTTTCTTCTTGTTAATATACCAAGAAATGCTATCTTGCTACATACCTGTCTTCCTGCTTGAAATAAGTGTGCATTTGCATGTAAAAATCAGAAATCAATTAATTTTCTTATTCTCTGTGATATTCCAGTATCTCAATGAAAAGAAATGTCAGATCCAAGCACCTCTTTGTTGGCAGGCTGACAGGATAGGAGGTGTGCAAATGGATTTCTTAGACCTTTCATTTCCACTTATGTCAGCCAGATGAGGAAGCTGCTTCTTTCACTGATCAGACACCTAGTATATAGGAAATAACTTTTATTTAAAATTGTTTTACACATCAAGGTCAGCCTCAGACCACTCATACTTCCCCCAGACTCCTCTCTCCATGGACTGCATGGAAACTACCATATAGTTTAATGTTTTGCTTATAATGCTTCCAGTTTTTGACCTGCTTGTAATTGTGATTTGTTCATGTACATTTTTTCTGCAGCCTTGCTTTCAGCTGGTATAATATTTCTTATGACCTGGTATTTGCCTTCCAATGTCTCCATAGTGATAGCATTTTAATCTTCATTTCTCAAATTATGGCTGGAAAAATCTTCCAGTATTCTCTAAAAGCTCTCCATCTCTTGATCACTTTAGTTGCCCTACTCTGCATTTGCTTTATATTCAATTACTCTTATTTGAACATGGGTTAATCAGATTTGTATGCAAACTGCTAGAGAAGGTCATAGCAGTTTCTTGTACTTATCTTTTTGCTTGATAATTATCTTATTTCACACACAGAGATGTTGTTGTTTTTACCCATATCCTGTGATCTTTCAAGCACAGGACAGACTTGTTTTTATGAGTGTAGGTGTTTTGTCTAATGGGATCTTCAAAAGTGGTGAGGTTAGAAACAACATTTTCATGGGTTTATTTCCTATCATACATGAGGTGATGAGATAAAGGTAGTCTTCCAATTACATTTTCCTGTTGACAGTTAGAGGTAATGCTGTGGAAGGACAGTTGAGAAAACAGGAGTTTCTTCATTACAGGTCATCACAATCATTCTCTGTTGGGATGCACNGGGCATTATTTTGATATTTTTAAGACAATGACTAATTACTTGTGATCTCTGATAGCTGGAAAAGTTTCCATTTATAAATTTCGTGCAGCCTCAAATGCTTTTTATAGCCTTAGCCTGGACCATCATGCTTCACTTGTTCTCCTTCTCTTTCAAGAAGATAGATCTAAAAACTTGAAATATTTTTCACTGATCTCAGTTTATCTAGGAAAGTGTGTAGTACATCTCAGGCAAAATAAGTATGAGGAAATAGAAAGTTTTAGCTTTAACTTCAGATTGCCTTTGCACTTGAGAGTTTTCCGACATTGTTTGTACGATATTGACTTTTATGGTCTTATAACCAACAGCAAGACATTTATTACATAATGAAAGTAAACACACTAAAAATAAAATCCATCAATCTTTGGTTATTACCTGCAAAACAAAATTAAAATATCAATCTCAATGTGAAACTTGTATTAAAGTTTTAACATTGCTGCATACTTCTAAATGATTTTCATAGCTTTCAATCCATTACAACTTTGTACATCCTTAGAGATGGACGGACACAGTTGGGTAAATGCTTGTAAAACAAGAAAGCTATAACTTTTGAATGTGATACAAACCAAATATTTTTTTTAGAAAATATTTCAATGATTTCTGTGTGTGGTAATACAAAAATTAGCATATAACAGGAAAGAGATTTCCTCTTATCCTGGGATTATATGAAAATACATATTTCTATTTGCTCTGATAGCAGTAATAAACATAACAGCTTGATTTCTGTAAGCCAATAAGGCTGTGGGATTCTGTTCGGTTTTTTGGATTATTTTAAGACAAAAGGTTGCAAGTAGGCCCAACAAAGACAGACTGAACAAAAAAGTTGCCATCAGATAGATAGTGGGCCATGTTTGATGCTTCAATATGTACATATCTGTGCCATGTAGACTCTTGAATGTTGCATTTCACACCTTGTAGTGTAAATATGGCTTAATTAATTCCATGAACTTGCACTTTGCATATTTTTGTTTCTGTGAGTGAAGTTTTCCTTCCTCTAGTGAAATCCATTAATTTTTTATGAAACAATTTTTAAGAAGGATGTAAATTTATGATGTTATATAACCTACAGACTGAAACTTTCCCAGCTTATTTGTGTCTAAGCATGGGAAATTAGCATGGGGGTGTGTGTGTATGAGCACATGTGCCAATGACAAAAAATTTGGCACTACTCTTCTGGTAGTAGATTCTGATCGTAATTTTTTAATTCTAGAGTTGCAAAAAATTTCCTCATTTCATTTTGGGGGGAATAAAGGTGAAAACTGTGCATGATTTACCCTTAGTGACTCCAGGTTAGCTCTTCCAACCTGCTGTTGAACTGAAAGATAAAACTTGGTAAAGATGGTTCGCTGGAGGTCTATCACTCCTGAAATACAAAACAGGCCTTTAACTGGGTCCACTGGTTTAATGTCTTCATTAATGGCCTATACAAAAGAATGCATACTCCACAAATTTCTGGGTGATAGAAGACTTGAAAGAATGGCTGATATACCAGATGGTTGGGCAGCCATTCAAAGGGATCNGCCATTCAAAGGGATCTTCACTGGATGAAGAAATAGAAATCTCATAAAGCTCAATGAAGGGAAATCCAAAGTCTTGCATCTGGGATCAGCAATATATCCTTGTGGCAAAGAAGACCAAGCGAGTTCTGGGTTGCATTGTGCATAGTGCTGCAGCAGGCTGAGGGAGATGATTGTTTGCTCCTACTCAGCACTGGTGAGACCACAACTGGAGTGGTGTGTCCAGTTCTGGGTCTCTAGTATGAGAGAGAGACATGGACATACTGAAATGAATCCAGCAAAGGGCCACCAGGATGGTTAAGGGCTTGGCACATCTGACTTGAGGAGAGACAGAGATATGTTCAGCTTGAAGAA
>WEIV01031076.1:9328-24486 GCA_013390005.1 Calyptomena viridis
CCCGGCGGCGGGACGGGAGCGGGGTCCGGCACCTCCCGGGGTCGGGGCTGTGCCAGACCCCCCTTCCCGCCCGCCCCCGCGGAGCCTCCGGGGAGGATCTGTGCCGGTATCTGCGGTGAGAACCGCGACGCGGAGCCGCGGTGGCCGTGTCTCTGTGCGGGGGAGGTGGGGGGTGCTGAAGCACCGTCAGGTTTAATCGTGCTATTCTCTTCCCTCTTAATCCACCTCCACCGGGCAGCAGGGAGGCCGGGTATATCCCCATATCCCTTCTCCATATGTCGCAGAGGAGCCAACCCTGATGCCTGCGTATTTTTTTTTTTTTTGTCTTGCTGACCTTTTAAAAATCTAAGTGACTCTTTACACTAACATTTAGGGATGTGTAATAGCAGCAGATTGCTTTCTGCTATAAATTCTTCATGATGTGTTTCTCCATCCTACTAAAAGCACACACAAGCCCTGGGTGAACAGATGCGTGCAGGATTTTGCAGGATGAAAGATGCCTGAAGAAAAGTCCTACTGAATTTCAGTTGTCTAGAGCCGGTAGGTTTTTATGTCTGGTTCTTTAAAGCCACAAAAAGCCGACTCCTAAACCCAAACTTGCATGTAGCATAGAAAATGGTAGTATCAAATCCTACAGCCAACTTTTTTCACTTATCAAGAAAAAATAAAAGCCTCTAGAAGTAATAGTCTGTAAAGCTTTTCCAGAGCAATTAAATTGAACAATAGAAAACTAGAGCAAAAAGCTAGGAAAAAAGTAGGGCAATAAAAAATAGAATAGCAATAAAACGGAACAATCCTTCTGTATGATCTGAGAAGTGAAATAGCTCCTCTGTTTTTCAGGGACTTAACCATCTGTCTCCCGAAAAGGAGTTAAGTGGAATGCTTGTGGAAAATCATAATTGAATTGTCACTAATATTGACAAAACAATATTTGTTCCCCTGTTTAACTCTCTGGCCCATGCTTGTTCTGCATTCTTCTCTTCCCAGGGCCCATCACACAGCATTTATTCACTCTTTAATTAGGACATCCAATGCATGCCAGTGGGATCCTCTGGTCATCCACTGCTAATGGCACTGTCTGAGGAAAACCTGCCAAAGAGCCAAGGACTGGTGCCTTGCCTGCCCCAGCTCCTCTCTGCTTTCCAGGACTCACTCACTGAAGTCAGTGGTGACTCTCTTAAGAGCTGGCGTTTGCAGGGCTGTGCCTTGATAATATCAAAAGACTGAAATCCGTAATAGCTTCATTTCTTCTATGAATGCTGTACTTGCATCATTTTTAGGTATAACAAGTAGTCCAAAGAAGTGGACAGACTTGAAACGTCAATAAATATTAGAGCACCCTTATTTGTCAGGAACGTTGAACTAAAGCCATTAACTGGCTTTACTATAGTAAAGCAGGATTTATAGTATTTAGGGCTGGCCTAGGTTGCCGTAGAGACAGTGATGTGGTTAGATGACTGGATCCAGATCCTACTTACCGGAGGTTTCAGCATCCTGTAGTATCCTGTTGAAAGAGGATGTTAGGGGCAGCCGACTGCTAAAGAAGGGTATAATAAAACATGAGAGGAAATCCTGCAATTTATTTTAACATAGGATTAAGGTTTTTTGTTAAAAAAAACCTTTTTATTTCTTGGTGAGATGTTGTATGGGTTTTGCAGACATTTTTCTTTTTATCCCTTCTGGCATTGTTCAGCATTGCAGTTGGGAACCTGTTTCTTTCTTATGAACAGAAGTCATCATTTTATACCACTTCACATCTTTGGAAATACCCACTTTAAAAATGAGCTCATTTTCATTAGCCTTTTTAGGACATGACATTTTTTATGTCTGGTGGTTTATTTTTCAATGGAATTGTCATCATCCATTCTTTCAGCTTCATTTTTGGTCTCAGTGTTGTTTTGTCAGAGAACAGGCATGATTAGTTCCTTTCATTAAAGAAGAATTACTTTATAGTAGTTCAAGATTTGACAACCAGTTTAACCTGATCTATGACTGAGCTGTCACCAAACAGGACAGGACCCTGCTCCTTCCCTAGCCTGGGCCATACATTCCTGCCCAATTCCCTGTGCCAGCACTCATAACCATGTGACAATACAGTGAATGGACAGAAAGTTTGCCTTCCTCCTGCTGTTGATCAAGCAAACACTCAGTTTACACGTGCAGATGTTGGTGTTATGAATGTGCCTGGTCCTGGGACCAGAGCATTTAAATCTGCCCATAACTGCAGGATTGGGACCATACAGGCTGTATTTTCCATAGACAGTGTTGGCAATGCTGCTGCTTTTTTTTCTGTCTTCATCCTAAAGTGCTCCTTGGATGCTGACAGTTTTGGCTTTGAAAGGATTACAAGACTGAGTCAGTATTGTATATGGGAGATTGAGTGTTGTTGCAAAAAAGAGTTGTCTGGGTCCTTTGTTCTGCACTGCATATTCGGTACTTTTCAGTTTCTTATACCTCATCAGCAAGGATGGCAGGAATTTGTGATCAGTTAAGTCAGTTTATTTAATACAAAACAAGCTGGAGAAAAAAAATGCAGTGGTCGTACAGATTTTGCACCGTGAGTCAGAGGGAGAAGAAAGATGTGTCACATACATGCTTTTCAGGTGTGATGTTTCACAAGCTGCCATTGCTGTGCCTCTGGCTAAAACAGGCAGGTTGACAGCCTTTTTTAACTCGCCCAGAAACACTCCAGAAACCACAGCCTTTCTATACAAATTGACATAAGTTGGTCAGGCAGCTTCCATGCTGTTATGTTGTCTGTCACAACATGATTTGCACTAATTGAAGTTATTTTACATGTACACACTTCATAGATCAGCACAAGCTGTTTGTTGTTTTTCTGGACACTGATTCTCTCAGGAGTGCTTAAGTAGCAGAGTAAGCTTCATATGTGGATCTCTTACTGTTGGAAGGCTCCTGAACTTCTGAATCATTTCATGCTATCAACCGAGTTAAACGATAGTGTTGGGGTTTTTTTCTTGGAAGCAGTTCTGCTCTTCTCTCTCTCCCTCTCTTCTAAGTAGATTGGAAGAACAGGCCCTAAGCTCTGGAGATAAACTTATTTCTGCAACCCACATTTTAGAGTGTTAGCAAGAACTAAAAGCCAACCCTTTGCTATGGGAATGCCATGTGAATAACAAATGTTCTGATTCCGTCAGTCAAATCTGTTCATGGGAGAGTTCTCTTCTTATCCTGTAGCTTTCTTTCATTTCTCCTTTTCTGCAACTCTCTGCATTGCTTCAGTTCAAAAAAAGCTACCTATACATTTGTATGTACTGTTGTGGTAGATTAACCCTGGCTGAATGAACATGCCCATCAAAGCCACTCTGTCACTGCCCTCCTCAGCTGGACAGGAGAGAGAAACTAAAATGAAAGGCTCGTGGTTGAGAGAAGGACAGTGAGAGATCATTTACCAGTTGTTGTTATGAGCAAAACAGACTTGATATGAGGAAATCAGAGTAGGATAATGAGAAATAAAACCAAAACCTTGAAAACATCCTCCCACCACCCTCTCTTCTTCCCAGGCTTGACTTTACTCCTGAATTCTTTACCTTACCCCCTCATCCAGGGAAACAGGGAATGGGCATTGTGGTCAATTCATCACCTGTTATCTCTGCTGCTGCTTCTCCCTCACTGTCTTGCCCTGCTCCAGCAAGGGGTCTCACATGGGAGATGGTTCTCCATGAACTTCTCCAATGCAAGTCCTTTCCATGGGCTGCTGTTCTTCATGAACTTCTCCAGCATGAGTCCCTTCCATTGGGTGCAGTCCTTCAGGAACAGGCTGCTCCACCATGGGTTGCCTGTGGGGTCAAAAGTCCTGCCTGCAAACCTGCTCCAGTGTGGGCTTCACACAGGGTCATGGCATCAACAGCATCCACCTGTTCCATCCTGGAATCCTCCACAGGCTGCAGGTGATTATCTGCTCCACCGTTAAGCTCCATGAGCTGCAGGGGCACAGCTGCACCATGAGCTGCAGAGGAATCTCTGTTCCAGCACCTGGAGCACCTCCTCCCTCTCCTGCACTGACCTTGGTGTCTGCAGAGTTGTTTCTCTCACATTTTCTGACTCCTGTCTTCTCTGGCTGCCATTTGCTCCTGCGCAGTAACTTTTTCCTCTTCTTAGCTATGTTACCCCAGAGGTTCTACCACCATCACAGGCTTGGCCTTGGCCAGCGGTGGGTCTGTCTTGGAGCCGGCTGGCATTGGCCCCATCAGACATGGGGAAGCTTCTGGCAGCTTTTCACAGAAACCACTCCTACAGCCCTCCCACTGCCAAAACATTGCCATGCAAACCCAATACCACAGTGTAAGAAATCCAGATGCTTATGAAGTTAATGGGAATTTTCCCTTAACTACAGTGGGGTTGGTATTTAAAGTGATGTCAGACTTTTTTTTCAGCATTTTATCAAAATGCTCTGAAACTTAGATGGAAGCTTCTAGCTGCAATCTACTAGCATAGGTCTCATTCTCTCCAAAGCCATGGAAGTGAGCAGTACACAAACATATTTCATGTTTAATGAAAACTTATGATAGAGTCCCGAAGTTTGGTTTCCACAGCAGATGGAGAAACAGTAAAAGTAAGTGTTGTTTGAGTATATTGCTTTATGAGCTTTGGAGTTAGTCAGTGTCATGGGTCCCAAGAAGTTTTGCGCTGTGATAGAGGAAAAGGGGACAAAGACTGTTGATGTGTATTCATACCATAAAATTCACTGGTGCTGCTTCTTGTTCAGGATGAGGTCTATACCACTCATTCACCGTGACAGAAGACCTTTAAGACAGGCAGCAGAGTTGCAAGGATCTGTTAGCTAGCCCAATGCCTGCACAGTACTCCTTCCAACATGTTTTGCAGCCTTACAGGAAATAAATACTTGTATTGCAGCCTTAAAATCAGGTAACTTTTCAGAGTGCAGTGGCTGAAAAGCCTCGGTATCTGCTTTGAGGAGATGTTGTTGATGTGTATCTAAAATCTCTCTCTAGTCAGAAGTAAACAAAGTTTAGACTTATGAGTGAAACAGCAAAATCTCTAAATGATCAAGAACCATAGACTGAGTCCCCTGAATCTGTGCTTCTTCTCACACCTCCTAAATCATAACCATAAAACAAAACACCAGGTCCTGACTGTACAGCTCTGCCCAGATTGCTAACTAATAAATGCAAGGATAGCACTGTGACTATTGAATGTGATACAAATTTAATGGCATGTATTAACAACCCTTTATTCTGTAGCACTTGAAAAGGACAAGTTTGAATCATAGATTAGTCAGACATACTACAGTCTTTACATCTCTGTGTCATGAAGTACAAAAGCAGATGGAACAGTCTTGAGGTAGCTGTGATCATCATCCTCCTTTATGATTGTATTGCCAGTCTGCATGTCTCTTCAGAAAGAGCATGGATCATTTTGGAAAAACAGAATGCTGCCAAGTCAGCAGATTTGAAAGTGCGGAAGGCAAAAGAAGTGAATTCTGAAGTGAAAAGCAGCATGTACATTTCTTCAAGGTATTCAGGGTGATTCATTTGATACCTAATTTTCCATCAATGGCCAAAACAGAGGAACCATATAGATGTGAGATGGATGATCTGAGCAGAACAATGCTTTGACCTAATTCAGCCAGAACTTACTGGCTTGGTACAGGAGGAAAATTCTTTGGCCTGTTCTTGCAGAAACAAGATGAGATAACCAGGCAATCTTTTCTGTCCCTTAAGTTTAGATATCTTAAGTGTTACCTGTCTACCCTGTTAAATAGAAAAAAAATTATGGTGAGAGATACTGAATTGCTTGCCCTAAATTCTTAATGTAAAAGTTGAGTATAACCAGAAAACTTCTGTCTGAACACTCAGGCTCAGCATATGAAATTCACATTATAGTAAAAAATGTTATGCATCCAATGCAGAAAGTGTCAGGCCATGAAAATAAGAGTATTTTAATAGAAATCTATTTTATTTCTGTCTTGGAATGGTCAGCGAGTGTTAACTTCTACTAATGTAAACAGCAGGCATTGCACTCAATGGAACTGTTCAGTTCCATTGATCATGTGAAGTAGCCTTATATTTTGTTAAAGCCTCAGTTATGTCATTGCTGCTAAAAGCATTCTCATTGCTTGGTGACATCTGTGCTGACAGCATACAGGTACTTCTGATAGCAAAGGCTTGCCACAAAAGTACCTATGACTTCAGCATGTGTTTCTGCTTTGAGATCAGCAAAGTGTTTTTAAATCCTAGCACGAGCCAGGATGGCTTGGATCTTCAGGAAATACAACTGAGCCCTGACCCACCTAAGGCAATGGGAAGAAGAATAGAAACTTCCCTTTTGTCAGGGAACAGAGCCCAGGATTCTTCTTCCTCACCCTCAGAAACATTTTTATTGCTTCTGTGAGAAGTAATACAGCTTTAATCCAAAGGAGAATAACCTTTCTTTCTTAGACTTGATGGTTTGGACACTCGGTTGAAATTTGGGGGTTTTAGTCTTGTCAGGCAAAGGAAGGAGCAGTGGCAAGTTTCCCATGTAGCTTGATCAGAGCTCTAACTATTGTGCAGAAAGACGAAATAGTTGGAAGAGTCAGTACTTCTATCTTTTAAAATAATTTAGGCCTGTTTTGGAGAGGATTCTGGGCTAAGGCACCGAAAGCAAGAACTAACGTCTCCTGATTGTACAAACTAAGCCCTTCGTCACCATGGTCTTTAGTATTTTTCTACTGGCTAGCCCTTGGTAGCTCTCATATGCTGGTTTTTGAGAATTCCAGTCAGTCAGCCCCTAACTGGGCCCACAAATGCATATGTCTAGAGAACCTGTGGGTATGTTCCAGATTCCACTCCAGGACCTTGTTACAGATAGATCAGCAGTGCTGTACAGCTCAGACACACAGCATCGGTCTGTGCCCTTGCAGGAGAACTGGGAGGTGCATCCCACCCACAGATCAGTTCCGTGTAGGAATATGGCCCCATGTCTTTCCACCTTGGCCTGATTTTCATGAAATAATAAATAAAAGAAGTCAGACTCCTATGAGTCACCTAATTGTTCACAGTTACAGGCCCAGTAGCAAACTCTACCAGCAGCATTTCTGTCATGGCAGAGAAAAGTCTGTGCAAGCTGGTGTCTTTCCTCCTTTTGGATTAGGGCTGTCATGCTGGAGGTTTTACTTTGCTATCTGATCTGGCTCTCTTGGGTCTTACATCTCTGCTGCATTGCCATGTGCCAGATAAAGCTGCCCTCAAAGTCAGCCTTTGCCATGTTTAGCACTGCGGCAGGTCTCTCCACCTTTGAATCCAGTCCAGAGTCTGTATAGAGACAATGTCTGCAGAAACCCAAAACTATTCTGTAAATCAAACTACATATAGTGTAATTTTTAGTTGCAGCTAGAATGGTTGTAAACATTAAGTGTGAAGAAGTATCTGGACAAAGAAACAATACGTGATCTCCAAAAATGAGAAGGATGCCATTCAGCATGTATCCGAAGGACCTTTGTCTTTCAAAGCATTGCTTACTTAATTTATCAATAAATCAATGAGCCTGTTCAGTCTCTAAAAGTGAGGCTTTTTTTTTACTTAAGTACTGGATTTAGAGTTTGTCTGGAAAAAGACAAACTTCATTACTGCTTCCTCTAGAAGTTTTTCTTTTACTTTCTTTTCCTAGGTGTAAATCTCAGAAAAATGGGACTACTTCTTTGAAGTCTCTTGTTACCTCTCACATTCTGTCTTTCTCAAGCACAGTGGTGACATATTTTGGCAGATTTCTGGTGCTTTGGGCTCTTTAATCTGTATGTCCTTGCCATAATGATATTAAAAGCAAAATCCAATTTTATCTTAAAGTAGGAATTTAATTTCCTCCAAATACATCGCCCCATTTTCTGTATCAAATGCAATACATAGCAGGTGCATTGGAAGAGTGCATGGAGATTGAGTTCTCTTCTGGAAGGCAAAAAAGACACTGACTACTTTGATTTTCAAAAATTGGGCTGAACTAATTTGCTAGTTTGCTTGACTTGTCTTCTCAGTGGATATTCTCCTCCTCCTTTATTTATACCAATGTTGCCAAAGTGTTCGTAGAGACAATTACTTTGAACATGTTTTCAATTTGTTGACAATACCATTTAATACTAAAAAGCATTTCTGCAATCATCATTACCACATTACAGTACAACATTACACACTAATGCTTAAATGAGGCTTATAATCATCAGACACTGATGCTTTGCTTCAAGTCAGTGCTGGCAATTTTCAGAATTTAAGGTCAGAAAGGATTACTAGACCAACTAGTGTGCTCCTGTAAAATTTCATTTACCATGGACTCCCATGTGCATTCCAGCAAGGCACACAGTCATGATCCTCTTCATCACATCAGAATAAGGACCTTCCAATATCAGATCAAATGTCCACCCAGACCAGCACCCTGCCTCCCACATGGACCATAGTCCAGTACTGAAAGAAGTATATAGCAGGATAAAAATGGATATTTCTCCACAGGATACTACTTTATCTTTGAATATTAATACCCTGACCATTTTCACCACTCAGGGTTCTCCTAAACTGGATGCACTTTTTGTGTTTATTATGTCTTTGGTCACCTTCTATAGATTTTTCTTCCTTGAGCCCATACTTCACTCTCCTCATCAATTAATGTAAACTTTCAATATCTACAATATGCTCTAGTAGTCTTTTTTTTCCCCTTAGTAGTGTAAATATTTTGCTTTGTTTACACTTACACTTGATTTGTTTAGGGTTTTCTCCACCAGCCTAAGAAGCCATCAGCATGCAGAACTTTCATGTGCCTACACTTGTGCACAGTCATCAAGTCACAGAGCAAACATGCCAAGCCCTGAAGAAGTGTCCCACTGCATTTCTCGGGCTAAGGCTTGCTCTACTAGTTCTCCAAGTGACTAGCACAAGCCACCTTTTCTCCAAAGCCATGGAAATGTGGCTGCTAGGGGGTACCTAAGCAATTTGCTTGGCAATTGGCTCAAGACTAGCGTATATTTTGTGGAGACAGGATAAGTTTGTGTCTGGTTGCAAAGTGGTGGTGTGAGTCTCTCACTGAAGTAGGGTTTTTTTCATATCTGTGAAATAATTTGTTACTTTTCTCTGTCCTCACAGATTTTTAAATGCTGCTTTCCAAAATATAAAGCCTGGAACATACATGCTTCCATCTGTTCATCCACCATGTTCCATTGCAAACCTACTAATGCTATAGATGAAAGGTAACATTTTCCCTACTGTTACTCCTTATTTCCCAGTATACACATTCAAGGACTGTGTTGATTCTTTCAGCTGTAGCACAATGCTGGTGTGTGTGGTACTGCTGTTCACTTAAGGTAGTGGCACAGTGAAAACAACCAACCTTCAGCTTATCACAGACATGATCACTTTATACCTAGAACTGTAGTTGCCAGCCCATGTCTAGAATTAGCAGCAATTCTGCATAAAAAGTATTGTTACATTCAGTATGGTATTGCCTTGCCATTGTCTCCTGATTAGTGATAAAGACATCACATCAGTCCAAGAGTTTTTCCTAAAGATACTGTAATTACTCAAAGCTTGTTTCTGACTGTTCTTTTTTTGTTAGACTTTCTTTACTTTAAGAAGTATTGGAGAGGACTTGCACTTAATCTCAGCTAGATTTTGCTTTTGTGGGAGTGTTGTTTCCTTTTTGCTGTGAAAACTCCTGAGAGACACTGCTCCTCCCTAACTATTTTGGAAGAGTCTAAACTGGAAGGAATTCAAAAAGTTAATTCTAAAAAGTTTCCTTTTTAGAAAGTGTTTGCCTCTATGGATATCACTGTTAGGAAACCTTTTGTCTTGATGACTGTTCAGAACTTGTATATTTTTAGTTTGAATATGCTAGCTGAAATATCGATTTAATCAGGCTTTTGATAATATTTTTATTATGACTTGCTTCCTCTCTCTCTTCCTCCCTGCCCAGACACACACAGCCTTTTCTTCCTCCGAGTTTCTGATGAGGAACTGCTGCCCACATGTTTCTTGTGTGGTCCAATCATGAGCTGCATTTCTTAAATGTTTATTTTTCTGTAGGGTTTTATGAAAATTTTGTAGTTATGAGATAAAAACTCTGTTACATGGTGTGACAAAATTACAGCACCTTGAGAGGTCAAAAGGATGCTGCATAGGCAACTTGAGCATGAATGTGATACTACAAAAGACATATATCCAGCAGTCAAGGCAAGACACTAGGATTGTATAGTAACCTCAGTTTTGAGCATTCTTAATTTTAAAAAAAGGGAAAGAAAAAATAATTATTTTTCTGCTATTTTTTTGAGGTGCACATTGAAAGATAATTGTGCGTTTTTTCTTACAAGCTGGAGGTTAATCAAGTGGTTAAGATTTAGAGTTAAAATCTGTAACAGGCTGCAAGAATTCAAGTAGTGCAAGCCCTTTCAGAGAAATGGCATATTTATGCTCCAGATGTTTTCCACATATATAAAGAGAACACTTTTTCCTCCAAGTTTCACAGATCTATTCAGTGAGCAGGAGTGTAACAGACCATTTTTATAATATGCAAACCACTCTGTGCTTGACTTTGCCTCCTAGATTTTGCATTCTGGTTTGAGCTGGATGTCCTCACACTGGCCAGTTCTACTTTTAAGTCATCGTTTAGTTTTTAAAGTAAATATGAGGGATGTTTTATCTCTTGCTGATCCTGCCTCTTTGGACACCTTCATCATCTGAGTCAAAAGATGCCCATATCCCAGGGGGATTCTCTACTGAAGTACAGTTTGGTAGTACAAGTTTTTACAAAGCATTTTCTGGACTAAGGTGGAGCAGAACAGCATTCTGTCATTTCTGAACGGGTGTGTCTCCTGGGGAGAACAGCCTGCTTATGTAAATTAGAGTTGCTTATGATAGAGAAAGCACTGCTTTTATTTACCCTGAGACTGAGTCAGAGCAGTTTCCATTTGTGAACTGCAGAGTAGTAACCCAATTCATCCCACAAGTGCATATTCCCCAGAGAAAGTGAGTCTTGTTAGAAGACAAGGTTTGGGTCAAAGGTTATTGGCACTGTACAAAAAAACCCAAAGAGAGAACAATGCAATACAAGCATTTAATTGGATTTTATCAGAAGGACTGCCAAACAAATGCAGGAAACTTTACCTGCAGCTCTTCATTACAGTTTCTCTGTCAGAAAAACTACGCCTTCTTATCTGTGCTGTTACTTGAGCAGTGTCTCACAGCATCTGAGGTTGGGGCCACACATCCAGGATATCGTAAGTGTGTTATTGCCAAGTCTGTAAATACAGTTCATGTTTGTTGGCAGCTCCTCTGTCCATTAACATTACATCATCCCTAGACCAAGCCCATGATAATGAAAACTTTCAGTCCAAGTAATTCAACTTCTGACTTAAAAGTACCCAGTATAAAAGGTGACATCAGTCCACAGATATCATGTTCTCTAAACAGCTTGCTTCCCTTTCCAGTACCTATCCTGTTTGTGAGTTTTTTAAAAAGTGCTAAAACTAAGTTTATTTTAAGCCAAATGAGATCGTTAAGGGGTCAGATTCTTCTGAATCAGCACAGCTATCAAGTATCTTCTGCAATGCTGTGATTTTTGAATGTTCTGTGTTGCCAGAACAGCAATACAACTCTTTGATCATTGTAGATAAGAAAAGAATGGAGAAGTAGCTCAATATTGTATTTCCATCAGCCCCTTTCAGCATCTTGCTGTTTTGTACTAAATCCATGACCTTTTAACTAGGATCAGTCGTGTTGCTCAATAATGGGAAGTTTCCACAACTTCTCAGAATTATTTTTTCAGCTTCATCTTTGTCTAATGCCTATATTTTGTTTTCAGCTAGACAAAGGTGCTGAGATTGCTGGAGCAGTCGTTGTCATTGACAAAGTCCTCCAAACCCTCTTCCAGCTTTTCTAAGTCTTCAGCTTCCCCATAGAATTCCTTGTTGCCTTAATTGCATGTGATACTTTGATTCAAGTCCTTCTCATGCTCAGCATAGAATTCAGCATATTCTTGGTAGTTAGCTATAGACATACCAGAGGATAATTTTCTTAAGAGTTCTGCTGCTTGCCATTAGCAAGCCATACCATCTGTCCTTCTTTCTCCTCGTGATTCCTCAGGAGGGTGCTGACAAAGGTGTTTGTTAGGGCTGTGGTGGGTGGCAGCTTCTTTCTCAGTAATGTTTTGGTGTCAAGTCAAACTTCCAAGCCAAGCAGATATCTGAATATAGGGAAAGGTATGATTACTGTGCTTTCGGAGGATTTCACCTTTTTTTATATTTTTCATTGGCTGAGAAAGTTGAAGAGATCACTTTTTCTGGTGATTTTCCTTTGAGACATAATGCAGGAAATACATTTCACCATACAAAGATACTATTAGAATTACAGTTACTGGTTTTGGCCTCTTACATTTAGTCACCGACACTTTTAATTTTTGGTAGCATTTTCTTTCATTCTTCCTTTATGGTTTCATTTGCAAAATCGAGGTGTAGACCAAGAGCTTGAAACTGAAGGTACTCATTCCTTCTTGTAGAGGTGGAACATAAGTAGAAGCAGCATCAGAAGTGAGGTGTGTCATGAAAAGCCATGATATTGAGAGCAAGGGGGGAAGGTATATTAGAACCCACTGAATGTTCATGATTGTGGAGGCCAGGCTATCCAGAACTGTATCAAGATAAGGATAGAATGTTTGGGAACTCAGCCCAAGAAAGAGCAGAGGAGACACAAAATGTTTCAATACTTATGTCACAAATTATATACTTGTAGCAATTTTCTTAATATAATTGTATATGGGAGCATGGTATTCTAGGTGTTTTCCTAGCCACATCCATTGGGCCTTTGTCATTTCTCCAGTGTCAATTACAATAGTTGGTCTCAAAAAAAAGCTGATTATCAGGGCTGTAGAAGGCCAGGAGCAGAAAGGAGATTAATCTCAGTGTCTACAACATAATAAAACAGCATAAAAAATGGTTACATAGTGAATTCAGTACTGTGAAGACTCCATCAAAAACATAATCAAGTCAACAGGGATGCTGCCAAGCTGAAGTTATTAATGAATCAATACATCTTCCACAGACACACTGAATGTACACACAGATCACTACATTTTCCTTGTCTTGTTAAAGCTGCAGTATAGCTTGACCTTCAGAGTTTGGATCTGGACTGCAGGAAATTTGCCACTTGGGCTATCCAAAATTTATACAATGCCATAGAAAGTTCCCAAGTGCCAGATTTTTAAACACCCAGATGAGAAAAAGTTTGTGAAATCTACTCATTCTAGTAAGGAGTGTTCAAATGCTGTTGAAACCTTGTTATGGTCTCAAAGTCTCAAATACTCAGAAATCAAACATCAGCATGGGTTCAGTCTAACTGAATGTGATGAAATGTAGTAGAAAGCCCTTCACAGGGCAAGTCCACAAAATAAAAACCCTCAAGAGAAGACTGAGACTACCTTTAAGTAAAGTTTGCATGTGCAAGTATGGGCTTCTAGGTGTCATGTCAGTGTCAGGGGTTTCCAATTATGTCACCAATTATGCTTTCAGTTAAAAAAAAAAATCCTAATATTGATTTAGTAGGGTAAATAAATCGTCTCTGCTGAAAAGAAGTCACAGTGCATATTTTGCATAGAAATGAGTGTTCCTTGAGGACTGTGAAAAAACTGCTAATGGGGATTTTAATGGAAATTATTAACCTTAAAAATCAAATCAGAGCTGCAGATACTTACTAAATGAAAATAAGTACATTTGGACAATTTCCATGTGTCATTCATCACAGCATAAATTGAGCCTGGGAAATCCATATACAAACATGAGGCAAACAAATGGCACTTTATTAAATTCTAAAAACTATATTTGTGAAATGAAGGTACATCTGGGTGGTGATTGTGCTGACAAGGACTAACCTACTTACAGCCATGCCCTGTCGCCTGCCATTTCTCCGAAGAGACTTCACATTCTAATTATCTGTTATGGTTTTTTTGCTTACTTCTACTTTTTATTAACAGAAGCTATAAATCTTTCAGGCATGAAGCAGTCCTTATGAAATCTGATTTACACCTTACTAATGCATTTCAGCTACGTATGCTGCTACATACATGTGAAATTGCTCTTGTCCTAACAACAGAAAGAATCCTTTGATATGTTTTGTAAACAATTAGAATGATTATAGAATCACAGAATCAGCTAAGTCGGAAAAGACCTCTGAAATCATAGAGTCCAGCCTGTGACCTAAAACTACTTTGTCAACTAGACCATGGCACTAAGTGCCCCCTCCAGTCTCTTCTTAAATACCTCAAGGGACAGTGACTCCACCACCTCCCTGAGCAGCCCATTCCAGTGCCCAATCACTCTCTCTGTAAAGAACTTCCTAATGTCTAACCTAAACCTCCCCTGGTGCAGCTTAAGACTGTGCCCTCTTGTCCTACTGCTGGTTGCCTGGAGAAGAGACTGATAGGTATGGTGCCTTTGAGATACTCTAGATATCCTATTAAAGGAAACAAAAGTCGAATGGTCTCAAACTTCTGAATGAACAGCAAATGTATCGATTTTAAAACTAATCAACTTTTTACTTTCTTTTAAACAGAGGGAATGCGTATGAGGAGCAGTGATATGAAGAAAACTTGGCAAAGGTCATGCAAAGACAAAATTGATTAGTGGGGAATCGCCTTCCAGAACAGATTGCAACCGCAGCCTTCCACTAAAATAGTTGTACAAGGTGAATACATTATATACAATACTCCTAAGTATCTGCCTTTAAAGGACATTTGTTCTCATCACCCAGCACAGCGTAGGGACCAGTTGTCATGAAAAGGATGCAGTGCCTGCAAACTGCTCAAATTTTTTGCATAGCAGCAGGAAAACCAGGTTGCTTTTCAGGCTGTTGAGGTACTCATCGAGGCGGTCCCCTGTCCCACCAGAGGAGCTCAGGTTTTTCGGGGCTGAGCTAGCGCAGTTATCCCCGGGCAGCGGGTGGCGGCAGAGCCGCTGGGTGGATCCCCCAGGAAAAGGAGAAGCGGAGGTTTAGCCCCGGAAACCAGAGACGGCCCCGCCTGCGAGAGCGGCGGCTCCGAATACTAAGCCGGCATAGCGGGGGGAACGCAGAGCAGGGGGAGCGGAGGAAGCCGCGGCTGCTGAGCGCTGTTGGGTCTCCCCCGCAGGTGATGGCCGCCCCGCCGCGGCCGGGAGCGCTCCGCACGGACTC
>WEIV01031076.1:24507-48175 GCA_013390005.1 Calyptomena viridis
CCCCCTGCGGCTTCAGCTCCTCCCTCTGCTTCAGCGCCGCCGCTTCCGAGCCGCAGCCGCCCGCGGCCGGTGGCCGGGTGGTGCAAAGCCAGTGGGAGATCAATAACGCCGCCTGCCAGCCGGAGGAGGAGGATGAGGCGGTGGGGCCGCGGGAGCGGCCGGCGGAGGAGCCCGACTTGGTGATCGAGGTGTCGGGGCGTCGCATTCGGGCGCACAAGTCGGTGCTGGCGGCCAAGAGTGACTACTTTCGTGCCCGCGCCTCACGGGACGTCCTGCGGGTGAAGGGGGTGAGCTACGGGGCGCTGCGGCTTCTTATCGACTACGTGTACACGGCCCGCATGGGAGAGGTGCGGCACGACAACCTGGCGGAGGTGGTGAGCGGCGCCCGCGTCCTGCAGATGCCTTGTGCCCTGCACTGTGCCGCCGAGGCCATGCGCGCCCAGCTCTGCCTCGGCAACTGCTACCAGCTCCTCTGCCTGGCCAAGAAGCAGCGGCTGTCGGAGCTGCGGGAGGCTGCCTATCGCTTCATGAGCGACCATTACCTGGAGGTGCTGCGGGAGCCCAGCGTTTACGGCCGCCTCAGTGGCACTGAGAGGGACCTCATCCTGCAGCGGCGCATGGAGGCCGGCCGGCCTTGCTTGCTGGTGGCCGAGGTCAGCGATGCCTTCGAGCGGCCGGGTGGCGGCAGCCGGCCACAGAGCCGCGAGAGCAGTCGGCCGCAGAGCCCCTCCTCCGTGGTGTCGCTGGAGGAGAGTGGCTCCCTCATCCACTGCTACCAGGAGGCCAGCGGCGAGTGGAGGGTCCTCACACGCCTACCCGAGGAAGCCAATGCCAAGGGCTGTGCCATGTGTGTCCTCCACAACTACCTCTTCCTAGCAGGGGGCATCGTGACAGGGCCAGTGGGCAGTGAGCCCAGGGCCCGCCTTTCTGACAAAGTCTTCTGCTACAACCCCCTCACTGACACCTGGAGCCAGGTGCGGCCGCTGGCTCAGCCCCGCTCGCAGCTCAAGCTGCTGGCCCTGGATGGTTACCTCTATGCTGTGGGGGGCGAGTGCCTCTTCACAGTGGAGAGGTACGACCCGCGGGCCGACCGCTGGAGCCCTGTGGCACCTCTGCCCAAGGGTGCCTTTGCTGTGGCGCATGAGGCCACCACTTGCAATGGAGAGATCTATGTGTCAGGAGGCTCCCTCTTCTACCGCCTGCTCAAGTATGACCCTAAGCGTGACGAGTGGCAGGAATGTCCGTACAACAGCAGCCGCCGGCGCTCCGCTGATATGGTGGCCTTCAAGAGCTTCATCTACCGCTTTGATGTGAGCAGTGGCCGTGGTGGGGAGCAGGGCCCAGGCAGCGGGACTGGTGGTGGTGTTGAAGTTTTCCGCTACAACACAGTGGCCAAGTGCTGGAGCCAGTGTGCCAGCCTGCGGCCCAGTGGTGGCCCCATCCAGCCCTTCCGCTGTGCTCCCTTGGGCAACACCATCTACTGTGTCAACCGGACGGGCACCCTGCGCTTCAGCCTAGCCCAGGATGGTGAAGTGGAAGCAGATGGTGGGCTCAAGGGCACCTTTGACAAGGAGCTTCTTAAAGCTCCCTTGGATGCCAAGGGTGTCCTGCTGCCCTTCGTGCTTACCCTGCCTGAGAGGCTGGACAAAACGGGAGACCAGGAGGGCTCCCTCCCACTGTGAGGTGGCCAGCCTGGCTCTGGCTTCCTGAGAGGAGAGCTGGGTTGCAGCTGTGCAAGACCCGCAAACTGCCACCTACAGAAGGGACTGTCTCTGGCATACCTACAGAGAAAAGGGGCTCCCCCTTTTGTCCTCTCTGCTCCCAAGATGTTGGGCTGGTTGTAACTCAGTTGTAACTCTTCTCGTGTTTTTCTATGCTTTGTGTGAAAAGCCAAGCACATGAAAGTAAAAGCTGCTATAAGGATAATCTCTGGATTATGTTTGTGCCAATTCCTTATCTGAGAAAAACGTTTTTACACCTGGATTTCTAAAATATTCCTGACAACGGTGTTGTAATGGGACATTAGTGTTGGTTGTGTGTTTGCACGTAGTTGCAATCTGGGCTGGAGCCTTTTCTGCCATTTGTTTTTTTCCCCTGTGGGATGATACCAAGGGATAAACATGGCTGGCAACATGGTTTAGTTGCATTTGTTTGTATGTTAAACCAACTGTTTTCTGTGTTAAAAAAAGTATAGGAAGAACATCTCCATCACAGCCTTTCATTTCTGGTGCAATAGATGGTTTAAGGAAGATGTGGCACTGTGTGGTCCCCGGAATTTCAACCACAGATGATTTAACAGATACCAGACTTAAAGTAACACAAATGAGTGCCACATGTACTTGGAATACAACAACAACAAAATCAAGTTACCTTTTTAAAATGTGGCGTATTATAGCAGATATGAAATGTTGATATGTTCTTTATTGGAAAAGGCAATGGTTTCTATATAAAAAGACATTGTTTTATTACTTTTTTTAGCAGTGATTTTAAATTATGACAAAAGTTGAACTGAAGCTGTTCAGACTGCAACCAGGTGACATGACCATATATGGCACTAGAGTTGGGGAAGAACTTTGTACTTCAGCTGCTCTTTAATTAACTCTGGGTCAAGGAAGGTTAACCTAAACCAAATGTAAATTCTTTGAAGCTGACTGGAAACAGCTTAAATGTTTCACTGTATGTTCAGCATCCTGTGGCAAGAGGTTTTTCCAACTTAGTTCAAGACCATCAAAGGAGAACATGGAAAATAGGAATGCGCAACATATGTCGATTATATTGTGCACTAGCATGATGTTACTTCCCTATCTTTTGATTGAGAGACTGCTTTATTTATTTTGATCTACTTACTGCTGTAATCAATAAGTCCTTGTTAATTGCAGTACGTGCTGATGGCGTACGCTGTCATTGTGATTGTAAACTGCCCAAGAGAGCTGTTTGTGGAGCAGCATCCTAATGCGACAAGACCATACAAAGCTTCTCCCTGCCTGTGGAAAGTTGGAGTATACTTTTTGTTATGTTACTCAGAACTGGAAAAGTGTAAATTGTCTACACAGACAGACTGTATTGAAAAGGGCACATGCATTTATTTTATACATTTTATATAAAAAATCAGTAGGCAAGGCAAATGTTTTAGCTTTGTGGTAAATCACTGAGAAACCTTTTCTGAAAAAAGAACCTGTGTTTTTGCTGATACATTGCTGTATATTCAGCATGGAACCGGCATGGACTGTGGAAGAGAATTGTTTATACTCAAAGTTCTAGTATAGATTCATATTTTAGAAAGACATAGGGACCTTACATCAAAGAAAGCAGATCTTTTTATGTTTTATTAAAATGTTTTTGTTAAACAGGACTTTAGCATTCTTGTACTTAATTGCTAGTTCCAAAGGAAGACAGCAGGCTCTGTCCTAAGAGACACCATCTTTACAAAAGAGAGTAGTGAAGTTTATAGATACTTCTTTCCTTCACTTTAATGTTTGTTTTTTTTTCTTTTCTCCATATGTCTTGCACAGGGTTTTAATGCAGTTCACCTCATTAGCCATGCTAGAGAAACAGTGGTCAAGTCCTAGAAGTTCCTAGTCAAGTGAGCCTATTCCCTAGTGAACTAATTAAAGCATCAGCCAGGCAGGAGCTGCAGCCCTGCAGTGTGACATTTATCTTAGCTTCGGTACAGGCTGGTGCAGTGGAATTTAATACCATTCACGGAATATTGGATTTAATTCTCAGACAAGAATCCTTGGAAATGTTGACTCTAAATTAAATTACAGCATTGTAGCTTGAGCAGGAGGGAAAAATTATGTGTTTGCCTTCAGCATAATTTTTGTGTTAACTGTAGAAAGTATTTCAAGCTGTGTAGTGAAATACTTGGGTGCATACTTAAACTAGAGACATAAGTGCTAGGCCAGATTTTGAAATAGTAGAGTCACCAGGAACACACACCAGGAACTGTCTGTTTTATCTTGTGATACAATATGATTTCGTAGTTCAAAGTATTGCGTAGTATGGTTCTTATACTACAGAATAGTAGGGCATCAAGCCAGCTTTTGCATTCCTATTAATTAAGCATTAATTAAGCACTTTCATTCCCGCTAATGCATGAAAATGCTTCTAAATGGGTTTTGGGAAGTGATTCCATGATTTAAGCTGTGAAAATATGCTGCAAACTTTTGTGGAAGAATGAACCATGTCCTTTCTTCTAATATTTGTTGCTGTACACTACGAAGAAATACATTTGGAAATAAGTTCTACAGTAATAAGTGCTCAATGAACCTGCAGTGGTTTGTATTTTTGCTAGCTCCTATTTTTAGACAAGGTTTAATCAAGCGCTTACCCACTTTCACTGTTTACACAGTGTTAATGGGGGCATAGTCTGGGATTCATTAGTAGCTGTCTGTCAAACCTGTTCCTTTGTACACTTTTCATAGTCACAGCCTCATGATTGACAACAGAGGCATGTTTCTAGCCCCTTATTTCCTCCCTGGTAAGCCTGAGGCAGGTTTACTGAGAGTTGCTTTTTCCCCCAGTTGTATCTTCACCAAAAATACCCCACTGAACGTGGGTATGAAAACCAGAAGTTAGGTAGTCTTCAGGCATTTGAAGATCAAAGTTATCCCAGAACTCTTCAGTTTAACTTAAACTTAGCAACAACTGTCCTTTTAACATCTCTACTCACTCAGAGAACTGCTCACCTCCAGTAATGGGATACCAAGAAACCACTGATGTAATACGGTTTTATGGTACAAATTAAAGGCCTAGGCCACCCTCAAGTTCTGTTTGCATATGTTTTGCTTTTCAAACAAAGCTGTTTTATCTAAAGTAGCCTAAAGGCTATGGTATTTGCATGGGAACATGGAGATCTGTGTGTACTTCCTTAGCCTGCTCAGTGGACTAAAGGACCTCTTGGAGCTTGTCCCTGATCTCTAAAATTTATGCATTTTGTATTGTACATTAATTGGATAAAAATCTCACAAATTATCAAGGTAGGTAAATTCAAACTCTCATCCTCACTGAGTGATCTCACTATGCCAGAGAGACATAGTCTACTCTGCTGCCTGTCTTCTCCATGAATCTTCCAATCCTCCCATCTTAGTGGGACATGCAGGAGATAATTTTTGTGCCCTAATTTTTCATCCCTGGAGTACTCCTGTTTTCAAGGTCATCTGCTAGAGGATTTAGGCTTGAATTCCCTTAAGCTGAGTAAGGACTGAACTGAGGCCTTGCACTTAGTGTGTGTGGGGGTGTGTGTGCATGCACATTCTCAAATCCAGAGGGCTGTTTAGAAGAGGGGTATTGGGACAACCTCCTAGGTACTTTTTCAGGGGTGGGCTTCATGCAAATCCTCCAAAAGCACACGTAGGCTCCTGTACATTGAGTTCTGGGTAGATTCCAGGCTCCAGCTCCTGGATGGGTAATTCAGTATATGTTGGGACAATTGGACAAGTTTTCTTGGGGAAGCTTTTGCAGACAGGCTCTGTATCTCGGGTTACCGGTCCAAAGTGAGCTACTCCATGCACTGTACTGGGAGGCCAAGCAGGTAGTTTGAATTCTTCTCAGGGGTGCTGCCGTGGTAAAGAGGCATTGTAGTGCCTAGCATGCAAATGCCTAAAGCCTTCATTGTATCTAAAACTAAATCCCAGCTTCAATAAAGAAATGCTAATAACAGATGGAACATTACTGTTCCCATCTATTAGCTGGTTCCATAAAAAGAAATCTTTAATTGCAGCAAAGGCATGTGTACAAATTCTGCTTATACTTGGAAACTAAGTCAAACAAATAATTGGCAAAGAATAACCCTATTTGATCAAAACCAGCACTGTTAACATGAGAAGGATGCTAATGGTATCCTAGTAATGAATAAAATTGTGCGGTAGCTGATGTAAATTCTGTCCACAAAAAGTTTCTTTGTAAATAAATAGCTGGTAAAATTTAAAGTGATAAAAGAATAAATTAGTCACATGAAAGCCGTAACTCCTGTGCTGTTTGATTGGCTCTCAGAGTGTTGTATCGTAATTACCACTGTTCATGAGTGGCTATTGCTTTTCCTGATTTACGATATGTATTCCATTGACTGTTCCAAAGATGTGTTACCCTTCATTGTCACAAAGCTTAACAGCAGTGCTGGTGCTTTGTGTCTGGACTGATGTGTAGTGTTGTCTACTTGAATGAACCCAGAAGATTTAAACAGAACTGTTTCTTTGGGCTTTTTTTTTTTCCCCCAGTAGCATTGCCCCTGGGAAACTTAAGAAAGTACAGGAGAAGTGATGGTACTGTTGAGCAGTTGTAACAAGCATTTTATTAATTTATTTTTGTCTGCTATTATTCCTTGCATCAGATTTGCATTAGGCTTAACAGAACAGCTCTGTATGGCTGGTATCATTATGAGTCTGAGTACTGTTTATTGTATCAAAGTATGTTTTTACATATTTGCTGCCTCATCTCCTACGCTGAGATAATGTAATGCAAATTTGTAATATTTCTATGCATTTACTAGATTACTGGAACTATTCTGACTTTATCTTACTTCTGTTTAAAGCAGAGATTGACACACAAGCTCAGTAAAATTTTACACCCAGAATATGTAATCACACACCTTTCATTTGTTTTGGCTTACTGAATGCTGAGAGCTGCTGTAATGAACCCATCGCTATTAGGAATCACCAGAATTGCTGGTTTTAGCTGGAGTAGAATTCATTTTCCTCACAGTAGCTGGTGTGGGGCTGTGCTTTGGACTTGTGCTGAAAAGAGTGTTGATAATACAGGGATGTTTTCATTGTTGCTGGGCAGTGCACATGCAGCCTTTTCTGCTCCTCACCTCTCCCCACCAGTGAGGACACTAGGGGTGCACAAGGAGTTATGAAGGGACGCAGCCTGAACAGCTGATCCCAACTGACCCAAGGGATGTCCCAGGCCATAGGTTGTCATGTTCAGTGTATGAAGTTGGGGAAGAAGAAGGAAGGGCGGGACATTCGGAGTGATGATGTTTGTCTTCCTAAGTCATCACTGTGCGCTGGAGCTCTGCTTTCCTGGGGATGGCTGAACATCTGCCTAACCATGGGAAGTGGTGAATAAATTCCTTATTTTGCTTTGCTTGTGTGTGCAGCTTTTGCTTTATCTATTAAACTGTCTTTATCTCAACTCATGAGTTTTCTCACTTTCCCCCTTCTGATTCTCTCCCCCAAACCACTGGGAGTGAGTGGCTGTGTGGGGCTGAACTGCCAGCTGGCGTTAAACCACACCACCACGTTATTTTGGCTAACTCATAAATTATTCAACGAGAAGAAATGAGAGCATGGGACAGAGGGACAGGAGGGAACAGATGAATTTGGAGTCAAAAGTATCTACAATATATCCAGTTGAAACAAACAAATAGCAGGGAAGGAAAACCTGAGTTAGTACTTGAGACACTAATGACTACATGGCTGTTTTTTTTTTTCAAATAGTTGTTAAACAGGCTGAATTTTTTAGCAGTTATATTGGTGGTCTTACCGTTTTGATCTGCAATGCTTCTCAAACTACTACAATAATCCACCACATAAGCTGCCTTTTGAAGGAGTCTCTTGCTTTGCTTTTAAGTCTTAGTGGATAAACCTTGGACAAATTCGTGAAATCATCAAGTAACAATGCCAATGCTACGACTTTCAACAATTTAACTAATGCAAATGCTTTAGACACTGTTCACAATTCAGGTGAATTATATGTGTAACTGATGTATTAACAGTTTAATTTTTGAAGTATATATAAGTAAAGCTTTTTATGTACTCCAACTTATGTTGTAATGAAATAAATACTTAAAAAAAAAGCTTGTACTCCCCCTTAAGGATTTCTGGGTAATCGTTGTTTGTTCTTTGTCATCCATCCAATTAGTACATGCTATTGTATTCTTATAAAGCAAAGACAATTATATGGACTATGACACAGGTAAATATATAGAAAATGTTTCTAAGGCTAAGCAAAAAGGAATATTGTAATTTCATAGTGCCCTGAGTGTTGGGAACATGAATTATTCTGCAGTGAAAGCACTTTCCTAAGTGCAGATTAGCATATACCGCAGTTAATTCTTTTTTTTTTTCCTGTCAGTATGTTGAAGTACATTATTTATTTATAAAAGTAACATGTAGTTTTTTCCAGGGTACTGTCCTGTGTTATGTCACACATGTCAGATTTTTGGCTGGAGTAGATCTACAGCAGTGCAAGTTAAAGCAGAATCAAATACACATTTCATACTTTGTCTCTTACTTATTTTCTCCTCAGGTATTTTGCTTGACATGAGGTCATATAACCTGTTTGAAAACTCTAAGATTCATAGAGACTAGGTGGGAGTGGACTTGCTGTCATTTCCATTATTTCCTTATCTGTTCCAACATGCAAGCTCTGCCTATTTCAGCTTTATTTTCTTGCATTTTCTTAAGAAGGGACAAATTTTTCTGCTGATTAAACCAGTAGGGTAAGTCTGGAATAACTCAACCAAACCTCTTGAATTGCCACAACATTTTTTCCATTCAGCCTCAGAGTTTTGAGTTTGTTTTAATATACTGGAGACTATCAGAAAAGAGAAAGAAAAGCTCTGATAGAATAAGACTCAGGCAATCACTCACTTGAATGTGGTTTTTTTTGTAACTTCCCTAGAATGTAAATTCTTTAAGTGTGTTGTTTTTCTCTGTGTTGTGAACTAGACATCAGGAAGTTTAGTGCCAATGAAGTTTTATGTCAAGTATATAATCCTGCTTGATGCACTGAAAATTTTGCATCTCTATCAAGATGCTTAGGCTCCAGGCTCAAGTTACTGGCTGGGTCCAATAACTTGTGCCATGATTAATTTTACAGTTATAAGCACTAAAACCACCAATTGTAGCGCAAAGGATTTGGGATCCAAAGTCGTCTCAGTTTGGGTATAGAGAATCCCCTGTTGGTTATCTGTTTCTGGGTACAATATGTGGTTTCAGCATCATTTGTGTCCATGTATTCAAAATTCACAGAAGTTTTCATCAACATCTGCAGGTAGATGGTGTTGACTTATATTCCCCCGAAGGCAGAGAAATCTTGCTGGAAAGAGAAAACTTCCTCGGTTCCTAGACTGAGCAAGCAGGGAAGTCATGCATGCTTGGGAACGAATTTCCATGTCATACTGAGTAATTATGGAGTGAACAAAACAATAGTGTCATCTAACATGAGTTTACAGCTTATGGACAGATGTACCCATCATGAGTGGGGACAGAGGAAACTCAAATCAGTAACTATTCATGCTGGCCTAGAAACAAACCCCATTCCTGTTTCAGGATTGTGTTGTCTTAAGCATCTGTCAACAGAAGAGAAAAAAGTCCTGGGCTGAATAACACCATGCGTCTAAAAGTATGTCAGGGAAGCCTGACATAGATGTGGCAGTATGAGTGTGAAGAGCATCTATGTCTCACAAATACCAGTAGGAACAACTGCTAGTGAGCAAGCTCAGGCAGAGAGTGGGGAGCACGACTGTGCCTGACACACGACCTGCCTGCCTGGCGGGTCACTCCGGCAGTGAGCAGTGACAGGAAGGAACTGAATGAGCATCCTCTGAATGAGAGCTGTCCTAATGCAGTCCTTGGGAAGGAGAGAGGAAAAAATATATGCGTGGAAGTCTTGCTCCATGCCCTTCATTGCTGTGCTCTCCCTGCCTACTTTTCTCCTCTCCCTTTTTTTCTCATGCAATCTTCTCTTTTTTTCACATCTTTTTTTTTCTTTTTTTTTTTCCCCAGGTTGTATGTATTTGTCTCTCTACTCAAACACTCCAGAAGGTCATGCAGTGGGTGTGTGAATTTGGGAAAATTATCTATTGGAAATCAGTGAAACTCCTTTTCCTCAGGAGGCAAACTTTCCTTCCTTAGTCTGATATTTTCTTTCCCTTAATAAAGCCCTAAATTTTCAGATGAAGTGAGGAAGAATTAATCATCTACCTGCTTTTTGACAGAATGGTGCAATAAACCATGAGCTGTTTGCTTTCTAAACAAAGATAATACTGCCTTCTAAACAAAAGGCAGTAGGTAAAGTTGTGAACAATTAAATTAGTCATAATGCAGACTTAAGAGTTCTTTACCTTTTGTTAAAGTTACATGAACTTTTAGTCACTGCAGACTGCAGCTACAGGAAAAAGTAACTGCAGGATTAATGTAGTGACCAGGCAGAAGGTCTCTGAGGAATGTACTGAGAGCACAAACTGCTGCAGAATTAAGATGATTCTCATACCGTTTAGAAACCATTATCTCAGTGATCAGGGACTAATTTATTGACAAATTGTTAGTGCATTATAGGTGAAGATGGTCCTTTTTTTTTTGTGTGTCATCATAATTCCTGTTCCTATGTCCCATCCCATCCTGTTTCCTGACCCACTGCTTTGCAGTTCTTTGCACATGTGAAAAATCATTGCAGAGTTTGTAAGTAGAAACTTTTTAGGAATTTTGACCCATTCTGCATGCGTAAATGGATCTCCCATATGCAATGATGGATCATTTGTCTCTCATATTTTTCTAATTAAGAAAAAAATAGAACAAAAAACAAAACAACATAGAATGTTTATTAGAACCAGAGAAATAAAAGCTGAGATGAATAGTAACTTTGGGGAATGCAAATAAGAAGATATTTTTCCCCTCATTGCCAGTCTGTTTTTAGATCATAATGAAGTCCTAAGCAGGCAGAATCTTCTTGAAAATATGCGTTAAACCATTAAGAAAACTTGAACTCATGTAGGTCCATGCTAGGTCTCCTGGATTGGAAGCAGCACTGTGCAGGAACTTCCACAGGCTGATTAAGAGAAGATGAACATCTTTCCTTTGCATTCTTGCTGTAGTTCTGTGCTCCTATGTGTCTATTGAAAGCAAATACTGATTCTGACAGTGTGATTTGATAATATACCTTGGAGGTGCAGTACTCTATCATCCTATCCTAAAGCAAAATGAGGTGTCAAAATGTTAATTGAAAAAAAAGCAAAAGAAACCTCTTAATTCACCAGCAGCTTCTTTCATATCTCCTTAAGTGCTTCTTCAGTTAATCTAGAGTTATTTAAATGTACATTCTGCCTGTGTCCAATTCTGGTTTGCATTTGACAGATCTGGAGTATGAAGATATGATGGTAGGGCATATGTAATGTTTGCTTGACAAGCCTGGTCCATAAAAACCCATGCTCTCTCTTATTCAGCAGACTGATGCACTAATTAGAGGAGCCCAGCCTGCCGTTTAACTCAACATACTTGCAGTCATTGCTACATTAGACTTTTGAAGCAGGTTATTGGTGTATAGGCATATATCAGTATACCTATGACTATATAGGCCTATAGCACGTTTTTATCCCAGTCTAGAAAGGGGCATTGTGCTTCCAGGCAAGAAGAAGAAGGAGCAGTCTACTCACCTCATACTTCATGTTGTAAGCAACAACTGGAAGGCCATAGGGACCAGAATTTGTTTTGGTTCCCACTACTTTCTTGATCAGAGTGTATGGCTCAGTGCCTGTAGAACGGAGTGAAGCCATACATTCCCTCTCCCAAGAATAAGAAAGGCACAGCAACTCAGTTGTTACTGCTTTGCAGGTCTCCAAGGAGAGGCACAGTTCCAGGCTTCCTCTTACTCAAATTACCGTTGCCGTTGCCGTTTGTTCCCAAGAGCCAAGAAATAAGATCAGCTTACATGTGGCAAAAGAGAACTTGTAAAAAAAGTTATTTTTGAAGGGACAGAGAAAAAAATCAGTATTTGCTTTGGCTACTCTTGTTGTTACCACTGTATGTGAAGCAGCTGGAGGGTACTGTAGGTCCCCTCATCAGACCCAGGGCTTCCTCATGCAGAGTTTAAATGCAAAGAGATCATGCGCAGTTTAAATGTGAAGGGATCCAGGCAATAGGTTCACATTCTTTGAACTTTCCCTGCTCTCTGAGGGCACTGAAAACGGCAAAAGAGTTTTTTGAGTAACTGCAGCAGTTTGTCTTCCACAGTGCTGCACAGACTCTGTGTGTTGCTTTGTTGTGGTGGATGGCAGCAGATGGGAAGAGAACACGGGAAGCAAAAGGAGGCTTGAGCAAAGCCTTCTTAGGGAGAAGAAATTGTAGATGCAGATTACCTGGGAAACAGTTCCCTGTTAAAGTCTTTTTGATCCTGACATATTCTTGCACATACTCAGTCAAAAAAAAAAAGACAGATAATTAATTGTGTGTTGACTGAACAGTGGAATTGTGATTAGTTCCTGCAGTTTTTGAAGTAGGAAACGGGCATTAGAACGACTAGTTTTATTTCTGATTCTGCCATAAAGGTCCATTTATTACTGAGGAAAAACTGTTAAACCTTCAGTTTTCTCTGAAGAGAAAAGTGAGGATGAGGAGGGAGAGAAAGGTGATCGATCCCGTCAGGTATTGGAAGTAAGTTCTTTTTGTGTGTTTTTTGTGGGTTTTTTTGTTTGGGTTTTTTTTCATCTGTAAAGCACTTTGGGAATATTGGCTAATACCGTGGGATGCATTTTACTGTTTCAACTTAATACTGTGTTTGCTCCATGTGAATAGAATATTTCCTTCCTATGGAGCTGACCAGAATAAAAAAGGTGGAGTGAAACTGTTCCTACTTTTGTTCTTGTTTGTGGCCTTTTGCAACATCATTTCTGGGCTCTGAAAAGGCAGTGGGATGCCTGTCTTTCTGTTGATGCACAGATGTCTGTGTTGGAGGAACCAGGTGAGTAAATACACAGACTCATTTTGGAAATGGTAATGACTATTTCTCCACCTTCACCACTTGCCCATGTATTTTACACTGAGAAGGATGCATAGTCTGGCAAGAAGTAGGATAAAAAAGAGGCATTCTTCCTGATAGTCTCTTCTTTGCTTCCTTTATCTGAAATGATGTTCAGTGCTTTGCCATCTGCACATAATTAAGGTTAAAAATGTTCAATTTTTTACTTTTTCAGTTCAAATTTTTAAGATTTTGGGGGTGGTTATGTCTTTGTCTTAATTCTGTCAAAAGCACTGAACAGGTCATTAGAGTCCTTTGTGTGAGTTCAAACAGATAGAACATCCTTTTTTTTATCTCTTCCAGGTGAAGTTCTGAAAGGGTAAAATTTCGTTAAAGGGTTGAAGTGATTTTGTAAACTTCAGAGAATTTAGAATTCTGTTTAGAATTCTGGAAAAAGAAATGTAATAAATCCCTAATATTAGGGAGAAAAAAAAAAGTGTAAACACACTCCCTTGAATGGGTTGCACTTTTATTAGATTTCATAGGTCTTGTCAAGGGCTGTAAATCTGGATCTGAAGTTGTAAGGATATATAAAATGCACTAGTCATCCCTCTTTCAAGACCTTTTAAACCTTTTTGGTGATGTAGGTCACTGAACAGTCAATTCTTGCCTCTGCCAGCCATCTGGTGATTGCCACAGCACCTCTGGTTTAAAATTGCAAAACAAAGAATGGAGAAACTCTCGCCAGTTCCTCCTGGCAGTGTGGTAACTCCATCAGAAATAGCTAGCAAGGGAGCTTTACTCCAGTTCTAGGGTGCAACCTAGAACACACAGAAGGAGCTGCTTCCGCCAGTCCTTTTGTATATAGCTTCCTCTTCCTCTCAAAACTGGAAACTGGGAGGTCTCTACACTGGAAATACTTTACAGATACTGGGATTTAGCAAACAGGACAAATTGTTGCTTCTGAATGCTCAAGCATCATATGTGTAGCCTCTTGCATTCATCATTGCAAGCTGTTTGGGAGGAGGGAAAACCCACAAACGTGTTACAGAAAGAATACTTGCCACTCATGTCCACTTGCCACTTTTCTCCTGAGCAGCTGGCCTACATCTAAATTAAAACCAAATATATTTAGGCTAAGCAGGATTCTTTTGACAGTTGTAAAACCCCAGGCTTTTCTCATGAGCTCATCGAAAGCGTTTTACATTAAAAAGATACATGGCTCCCAAAACCCACACAATGGATTTATTAAAAGGGGTCTTCAGTTCTTTTATACCTCGAGGCCATGCATAGGAGAAACACTATGGCTCTTCTCAGGTAGTCAAAATATCACACTTTCGCTGTCTGACTTTGGAAAATAACTTTGGCAAATGTCTAAAGCATTTCACAAAGCATTGACTTACCAAATTCCAACGCATCCATGTTGAAGTTACCCAAATATCAAGAAAAGGAAATCAGGGGAGGAGGAAAAAGTAAAGAAAGAAAAAGAGAAAATTATAGCTACCACCTTAGATCCAGTGTAGATCCAGCTACCAGAGGTCCAAGAACAGTAGAGCTGCAGCCAGGCAGAGACCGCATGGTGTTGGTCTTATTTGCTTTCAACTCCTGTGGCCACCACCTCCAGGTGGGGCTTTTGGTCTGCCAGCCATTCGGGGTCTTGGTTAGGGGCTCCAGAGGGTGTGGTGTGGGGCAGTCCTGGTGTGCCAGTGATTGACAGCTGCACTAAAGGCTCTCAAGAAAGTTGGCTTATGGATGGGGCAGAACACCATCCCACCTTGCAGAACATGATTTGCCCCCTCCAACATGCACAGAGTTCTTTTGAGCCAGTAATAACTTTAATAACTTTTTTAAGTCCCTCATGATAGTAAAGAAGGCATTTTCCTGCAGGCAGGATGATGCTGTTGGAGATATGGAGGACAGGCCATTGATCCAACAGCATTTGTGGATATTACTTACTGTAGACTGATTATGGTTTCAGCAGAAACCCCCCTTTGGAAACCACACAGTGTGCAAGTAATTGGAAACAGAACCTGCTACAAGCATCTTCTAAAGTTTAACACTGGCCTTTGAATTTGTAAAGAGAAAAGGCCTGTGGCTCTGCAGTAAAATGGTGGCTTCCCCCATAAATCTCAAGAAGGAAACAGAGACCTTATTGTTTTCTCTCTTCATATAGTTTTCCTTTTCTTTGTTTCTCTCTTTGATCTAAGAAAACTCCAGAATAGCTCCTATAATTAAGGGGCAGTAGACAAAGGCTTGTCTGCAGGGCAATGTTTGTGTGATGTACACAGCTACACCTACAGGCTCTGTTTTTTCCTCCACACTTTTATTCTATTTGGAAAAGCAAGGCACTTTTCATACAGATTTTATTTAAGGTTATAATATCCCCTGTTTTAAAGGATTCCTCCTCCCCACCAAGAATTTGTATCTAGTCAGGTGACATGCACAAGGCACTTTTCTTTCTGTTTTATTCACTGGTGGTTTTATGAGCATAGCACCAATGGTAATAGCTTGCATATTTATATAGGAAGCATAAATTTTACTTCTATGTCTGTTGTTAAGTAACTGGGATTTCAGTAATTTCCTTAGCCTCTGTGTTACTTCTCCATCTTTCACTGTTCTTCCCTTTTCTGCTTGTACCCAACTCCTTTCACTACTCCTTAAAATACCAGATATGATCATCAGCAACATTTTCAAGAAAGATTATTTCCAATATTTTATTTTGCACTAGTCACATGGACACCTTTCAGCTAAAGAAAGTGTCATCTGACTCACCCTGGAAAAATATGACTCTTCATATTCATCTGTGGTTAAACTCCTACTCAATTCAGTATCTCCTAGGTGACAGTGACTGCATGTACTCCAAGATTATTTTAAAATAAAATATCCCATTTACAATCACCGGTTGAGTCTTTTGATGAATGTTTCTTCAACTGTTATTAAATTCTTCTAGAAGTAAGATACTTACTATAGGAGAAAACAGAACTATTGCCTTACTGGTAGTAGGTGGCATATAAATCTAAATGAAGCAAGCAATAGTAAAGCAAACGACAGATTAAATGTGCATAAACATGCAAACTTGTGGGTTGGATGACAACTAAGTGATAGTGACAGTGCAGAGGTGCTAGGACAGGCAAGAAAATAATGATCTCTTACAGCAGATGAGATATGACTGGGCCATAAGCATCAAGAAAAGATAAGAACTGTGCTCAGACAGAAGGCCTGCTCCCACACCCAGTCTGCAGTTTCCTTTGCCAGCATTACTAACCACTACTCTACTAATACTTACTTGGCATGAACAAAGCAGAGGCTTGAGAGGGATGGATGAAAGGTTTAAAGTCTGTTTGAGAGCTGTGTTCACCTCCTGTTCAAACACCTCCCCTGGGTCACATATTTGGTTTGCTGTTACCTGTTGCATCTTCTTGAAACAAGGCATCAGAGTAAGACACACTGTATTTTGTAGTTTCAGATCAGGATGTGAAAGGAAGGCTGAAATGCTTAAAAAAAATGAAAATTGCTTGGTTTTCACCTTTTGAAG
Source organism: Calyptomena viridis (assembly GCA_013390005.1). Taxonomy (NCBI): domain Eukaryota; kingdom Metazoa; phylum Chordata; class Aves; order Passeriformes; family Eurylaimidae; genus Calyptomena; species Calyptomena viridis. The sequence continues at coordinate 40,721 of WEIV01031076.1, forward strand.
ATTTGAAAGAATTTGTAATTTTTTATGTCTGGGCAAAAGAGCATTGAATGTTACCCATTTCAGGGTTAATCTAAATGAAATAACATGAAGTCAGTTAGAAGTTGTGTGAAAGGAGGGCATCAAACCTGTCCTGCCTCTACCTCCGATCTCTCCAAAGTGCTTAAATCCAGAGCTGAAGTGCACTGTCACATAGTGCTGCTTAATCTCTCCAGCAGCCTGTGATGAGCAGGGAGAGGGACTGGGGTCTGTGGTGTGCTCTTCCCCCCTATTCTTCCTCATGGTTTCATTTAACTGCCTGGAGAGCTGCTCCCATCTGTTCGTGCCACAACAGCAGAGTGGGCTGGGATGGCTGAGGGGAGTGGGGAGGGGATGTTTGTAAAAGCATAGGCATTGCCTGTGTGGGCCTGTTCACCTGCATGGGAAAAGAGAGACTCCTAGTCCTTGTTACAGCTCTACTTTCTATTTGCATGATGGAGGACATCTCTGATGCCAAGCCTACTGGCTCTCCATACTCTTTCCACTTTCTGGGCTATATCTGAAGCAGATATAGAGCACCCAGTTCTACAGAAGGCTGCAGCTCCCTGGTGCATGGGGAACGTCTGATGAGGAATCCCTCCTCATCACCTCCATCTCTCCCATATTTCTTCACGGCAAGTTCATGACCTTATTAAGCACTTACTAGAAAGTGGTGTCCTTTCTAGGAGAACTCTGGTGCTTCCTATCTGTATGGTCAGGTTATAACTCGTCCATACTCATGATTTATTCAGGGGCAACATGGACATCTGTGAAGCACTAGGGCCTTCACACATAAGCCAGCTGATTGTCAGAATAGTCTGGTATGGATGGAGTGAGTTAAACCGGTAGAAGGTTGCTCTAGTTGTGTGATTGGTCGTGATGAGTGGAAAAGCTGCTGTAATTAAGAAGAATATTTTCTGCCAGGGTAAGGTACGTTTCACTTAGGGAGGCCTCGTGGCAGAGCTGACTAGGAAAGATGGTATGAGCAAGCCCTTATATTTAAGTCATCAAAATGGTTGGATGTGTCAGTACTCCAGGTTGTTTTTAAATGATCCTGAAGGAGTCACTGATATCTGACTCCAATGTCAACTCTCCAAACTAGGCTATAGAGTTATGTCCCTGTTACAGTCAATCAGATGTTTCATTATTTGATGCCATATGCAGAAGTTTGCTGAGAAAAGACTGAGAAAAGCATTTAGAAACACTTTTAGACTGCTAATTGCATCGATGGGATGTGGTGATAAGAGTTCACATTTCCCTGTTTTTCCCTAATTTACATTAAAGCTCTGACAAATTGTCTCTGACACACAGGACTAATCTCTCTCCCTGCATTTTGTGCATTTCCTGACCCCAAAAGGAGGTTCCGAGAAGTCTGTCTGAATGAGAGCTTGTTAGTGTGATAGCCCTACTTGGTGGACTTGAAGATGATGTAAATGTGGAGCTCTATGACGGTGTTGTGCATTTTCAGTTTTGCCCAAGGAGGCATTTACATTCCCAGTGTAATGCAGTGGAATCAGTAGTTTGTATGTGCCTTGAAAAAACGTTGATGCTGATGAATTAGTTTCATAGAATCACTTAGACTGGAAAAAAAGACCCTTAAGATTGTCGCAATGATTGGTATGCTTACAGGGAGCACAAAACTGATTTTGTCACAAATCTTGTCTCTGTCTGGAACAGAAATGCTCCAGTTCACTGAGATTTACCATGGACATTCATCCCTTGTATTGGCTGCCTAAAAAGACTGTTTTCAATGTTTCTTTAAAATCTATGGCAGTTGTGCTGCCATACGCTTTCTTAATAGTGTTGTTGCTAACACCTCTCCTAGTGCCTTTTGTACCTTAAGAAATTTAATATCACATTGTTCTAGACCCTCCAAACTGAAGACAGTTTCATCTTCTCTTGTTACGATAGTGAAATGATGCTGAGAGATTTAGGGCTTGAGGGACAGGACATAAAAAGGTGCTGGACACTGCAATTTGCTACAGAGAGGTTCAGATTCTGGTCCCTCTCAGTTGCTTATGCAGCAGTTTTAATGTAAAAGATCCAAGAACCCCAGGATCAGGAAGAAAAGCTAACATGGTTGATTCTTGCTTGGCTGTGGGCCACAGTCACTGCAGGCAGTGGTGTCTCTTGTCATCTCTCTGATCTAGAGTTTGCATTCCTCTCAGCAGAGGAGCCCAGTTGCTGCAGTGCATCTGTCTCCCTTACCATGTGAAGTCAAAATGCAGCAGTAACACAGTGTGGTGTGCAAGATTAGGCTTATGTTGAGCCTTGCCATTCTAGTTTTATTTCAGCTTTAATTAACACCAGCTTCTCCATTGACTGCTGTGAGTTCCTCTGGCATCCCATATTGGGTCAGCAGCGTGGCAAATTGAACTCATCACTGGAAGGTTGATGCAATGATTAGAGCAGCAGCTGTACCTGTTATTTTCTTACACAGCTCTCAGAGCTCTCCTCTGCTGTGTCCTTTCACAGCAACTTCTCTTGCTGCATCAGGTTTGTGGTAAATGATATTGCTAATCCCCCAGGCTGGGCCCCTGCATGCAGGATGCTTCCTCCTTGCTGACAGCTTGCCTGTGAGCGATTTTGTGCTGCAGACCTTGGAAAAAAAATTAAAAAAAACCAACAGAAAAGATAAATGTTGCCCTTCCTCCTTTGTCCGTGTGTGAAAGTGAGCATGTGGGATTCTGCCTCTGCTGCTGCACAAAAGATCCTTTCTCTCTGCCCGTCTCCAGGCTGAGTTTCCTCACTGATCCCACTGTTCTTCCTTCTGGACACTATTCAAGGGACAAATTGGAGTAACTAAATGTCCTCTGCTGCTCAGAGAGGCCATTGCATCTTACATAAAACACATTGACTCTTTAAAACAATAACAAATTCATTAAAGTCCTTATTCTGTGTAATATTGGGGGTTTACATAATTTGAATAACTTTAACAATGCTTAGAGAGTGTTATATACTTCTGTACACTTACATAATCTTTCTCCTTAAGTACATCTAAAATATCCTTGAAGCTTAACTAGAATAGCTGCTGTATCACCAAATGTTTGTACTTAGCTTACCTGTTTGTGCCAGCAAAACAGGTGAAAAAAAAAAACTGGTGAAATGCTGTGCCCAGGTATTTTATGAAGAATAGGTATTTTTATGAAGAATAGGTATTTTTTTATTGTAATGAAATCGAATTTCACCTACTCAGTTCGGTGAGATTATTTTGTGTGGAAACTAAACATTTGTCTGTGCCACATTTGTGCCATATTTGCAAACAAGCACAGAAAGAGAAATACCTCAGAGAAAATCTCATTTAATGACTTGTAGATATATTAAAAATTTTTTTTTTCTTGAGGACTTTGCTCTGACAGGTTAGAATTCAATAAAATGCCTCATCTTTCTTCTCCTTCAGAATGGCTTTGACAATGTGTAGGAAATTGCAGGACAGATTTGAAGAAGCTGACTGCAATGCTGTCCAAGTGGTAGCACAAAGATGGGAAATACTAAAACAGAGAAGGGAAGGTGCACCAACAAGAGGACATGAAGTGTCTTAACTAGAGGCTGTAGTATATCCAAAATGGTAACAAGTGGTGTGAATATTTTGGTAGATGTAGATCTTGGGTTTGCTGTCTCAGGACATGACCACAGTTATGCAGTTCTCAGGGAAACACACCTGAGATTACTTTGTGTTTTACCTACACCAACAGGTACAGGTGGGCAGCAAGTAACTCATCTGCCCCATTTGGCTTTTTAGGTGCCCAAAGTAAGCTCAGACTGTTGATCTGAACATGCTATTCCTCTGAAAGACTTTGAATTTTGAGGCTTTTTTCCCTGAGACCACCAAAACAACGTTATTTATCTCCTAGACATAATGAAAGGCTGTTTTAATACCACTCCATTCCCAGACTGTTTAGATGATGTGATATTTTACATAAAGCTTTATTGTTTTACTGTTTGTTTGGTTAGTTTGTTAGTTGAGTTTGGTTTTGATTTGGGTTTTTTTTGTGTGTGTTTGTGTTTGGTTTTGATTTTTTTTAATTTTTAATGCCATATAATCTGTTTTATCTCAACTTTCTGGACAAGATCCTGGACACTTTATATATGCCTGATTTAGCCATTTGGTCTGTTTCATGTTTGTTCCTGGCCTGTAGTAACAAGCATACCAGTTTCCTCCCATTTCCTCCACAGATTTTACTCTCTCTGCCACCCACATGAAGGCTGAGTGTGTCTTATCTCCCATATGCCATGGCTGGCAACAAAAATGAGCTTAATGACAACAAGGAGGAGTTTTGTCTTCAGAAGTGCTTTATCACACAAAGTGTCCCAGCATACATTTTTTTCTGGGTATGGAGTCTTGCAGTGATTAGATATTGCAAAAAGCAAGGGCCTGCAGTATGGCATGAAAACTGTGTGCTATTCCTAAGTGGAATGAAAAACAGGGCATTCCCCTTACACCTTGATTAAAAGTAATGGATGGCACTAAATACTTCTCTTGCGTATGGGAAATTAAATGTGAAATGGAGGTAGGGAGCAACTGGCCAGGTGGCAGAATCCTACAAAGTTCCTCAGGATGGTATAGGGAGGCAAAGGATATTGGGTCACTGTTAGTCTGTTATGCACCAAAGAGAAATTTACCACTTAGGTAAAAGTATGAGCAGTAGCATTATTTGTAAAATGAGGATTAATTGCACTTCTTTTCTTGGCATGGGTGAGACCAGCTGAAATAATGCCCCTGCTTTCAGGCATTGTCCTTGACTGGAAATGTGGACTCACTGGAAACAGTTCAGAGGGTAGCAAAGGAAACATGAGTTTTAGGAAATGAAGAAACTTTCAGAGCACTGGCTATGTTTGATTTAGGAAATGAAACTCTTAAGTGGGGAACATGAGAAATCCTTCATTATGTAAAAGGGTACTGTTAAAGATAATGATCAGTTGATCTCCTTGTTCATTTAGAAAGTGCAAAAAGAAATCAAATTAATTTTTTCTTACTCTGCAATGAACAATATTCAGACTGAATATTCTGAAAAATTTGTTAAGGTAGTAATAGTCCTTTTAGTCTACCTATTAATGTTGAACAACATCCTAATTTCTTTATTAGTTTATTATTAAATATCTCAATGCCTAAAATTGACTCAGTATTTGGTAAGTTCTTGAAGTGTCTTCAGTACTATTGAGTAATTTCAGGATAAAATGGACAAAGATGACATGTTTCTAAGAATATATGCTTCTCGTTATCTTGAGAGCACTGTCTGAAAGCTTATGGGCTCGCTCGCTCACATGTAATTCTATGCTGAGCTTTGGAGAGAGCCAAGTATACTGTAGCTTAATAAAGCACAGGAGAAAAGTAACTTGAAAATTAAAAAAAAACTCAAAAAGGATAACATAAACACGGAAAATGACTGATTCGTTGACAGATATAATTATTAATGAAAAAAATGTGAAGAGAAAGAACAGCTGATGGCATTTGAGAAAGTGACCTTGGCATACAGGTGACAAAGGAATATCTGACATAAAGCTGTAAAAGAGCCCTGTGAAAGGGGGAGAGTGGGCAGATTAAAAGCAGTGGCAGATGAAGCGTAGGAGGCAGCAAAGAAAAGCTGCCACATACATGATGATGAAGTAATAGATCTCCTTTCCTCTTATATTAGTGAATGGGAAGAGAGTCTGTTTTGAAAGCGCTGTAAAGAAGAGAGAAAGCATTCTTTAGCATTGACCTACTCTGCACAGCTCCTGAAGGAGACTTAGTTGTCATCAGAAACTTATGGCTCTCCCATGCCTCCCTTTTCAGAAGCACTTTCCTATTTTGGTCACTACAAATATTCAGTGTTATCTGGGGCTCATGTCCCTTTTCCTGTGCCAGCCTGAATGAACACAGAAAAGTCTTGTTCATTCTAGTTTCTTTGCTCCAGTTAAACCCTGAATTTGCACTTCAATGATTCCATTTCTTAATTTTAATTTTATCAGTTCTCTTATGACATGCTGTTCTCCTCCACTACAATTACAGGCTTCCAAGATGGTTGGTGACTGTGCCATAATATACACAAGGTGCTCCACCTCCACACTGCTCTTTTGGTACTTATATCTCACCCTGCCCTCACCCCAATATTGCTTATCAGTTTTTCGTTCTCAGCAGCTGCTCGATTTTTAAGTCTACCAGGTTCTGTGCTTGTCAACTCTATCTATCTATCTATCTATCTATCTATCTATCTATCTATCTATCTATCTATCTATCTAATTGTGTACTAATAAAATTAACAGAGTTATGGCTGTCATGGCTGATCCCTAGAACTACTGGCATGACCATGTCTGCACTATAAAGCTGTCTTAGCTAGCAGAACAAGAGGATTACATCCAAACCTCCATGGGCAATGATGCTTTGCTCAGGCTGAATCCTGACTCTACTCAGGGAATGTTTGGGACAGTGCCATGTGTTCTAGTCCAAAAGAGTATCAGGGGACATTCAAACACTATTGCAGTATTGACAACTGAATTACCATGCCTGGGAATCTCCTGTTAGATTGATGAATAGCCAATGTGTTCTGCCTTCAGAAGTTGCCCTTAGATAAGGTTGGGGTCTGATCCAGGCAGGCATAAACAGGATAACACTCAGCCAGCCTTGGCTTGGCTGTTATCTATTTTGGCAGGAACAAGTCTAGGTTGTCTTCACCCAGCATGGCTGGTGCCCATTATGTCTGCTGTTCAGAGCTGAAATGAAAAATTAATTTTCTCGAATCTTTTAAACATCAGAAGCCTGATTTTTCATTAGAACAGAAACAGACCATATAGTTGACAGAAATTCGTGTGGACAGTTTATGGCACTGTCTAACCATAATGTGACTAACCTTTCCCAGAATAATTAACTTCAAGGTTTATGTTTCTTCTAAGATGTAACATGTTAGAAACCACTCATCACACATTTTTTAAGCTTTCAAACAAACTTTTGTGTCTCTTGCAATTAACACTTTGTGACTTATCTTTGTAAGTCTAGGCTTATTCACCTAAGCTAATAGCTGAAATTTTGTTACTTCAGCAGTGGGAAGCTCCCAGAGAAGAGTCAAATGATTTCACATAAATGGTTGTAAGATAGATGCTTTACAAAACTGATGAATCTGAGAGAAAAGCTCAAGTTTTTGTTCGGAAGGTTACTGCATGTGTTGTGAAACACAAAACTATGACGAAGTGTCTTCTCTGCATAGTTGATGCAGGGGCCTTTTTGCACACCTCTAAGACCTCTGCAACTTTGGTATCTGTATCTATACTACTTATCCTAGGAGCACAATTTTTTGTCAGCTACTTTGGAATGGGATGAATTGCATTTGTGGAGTGACTTTCTCCACTGACAGTAAAGACAGTCCATGGTAATGAGTTCAGGTACAAATGTGGGGATAAGCTGTATAACAGCAGTCTGCATTGGCAGGACAATTGTATACAAATGGTAAATCATCTGCTGAG
>WEIV01031076.1:48640-87843 GCA_013390005.1 Calyptomena viridis
GGTCATTGGTAAATGATACAAAGACATCAGTATTCCTCTGTGAAATTATCCATAAGGGAAGAGGCTTCTTAGGTAAACTTGAAAATAGGAAGCATTCTGGTCACACTAAAAGGTCTGTTAGAGCCAAACATTTAAAATCTGTGTTTTGTCTTGACAGAACTGCTTATATGCCAGATGTTAAAATGTAAAATGTAACCATGTTCAGACAAGAACCGTTGGTTGTATGTACTTACTAGCAAAAGAAAAAGAAATTTCTTTATAAATGGAAAAAGGTTTTATGGCTATATCCAACTTTTTTTTACAAAAGACATTTTGCTAGTCCATCTGTCAAATGAATTTAGCAAGGCAAATATGGATTTCAATTGCACTTAAGTCATTCAGTGTAACCTGAGGCAGTAAGAGGGACAGCTAGACAGAATGTGTGGCCCTGGCTCTCTAGTGATTTGCTTTTTTAAAATAAAAAAGAAAGAAGGAAATAGCTAAACTGTCTGGTAAGGATAAAGCTGTGTTCTCTAGCAAATGTATTTTACAGAACTAGCTGTTTTGTAGAGAGTGTCTGTAACATAGTTGGTAATCTTTCATTTTAAGATGAACCCAAATAAAAGCATTTTCTGAAGAGTTTCTGTGCTATCTGTAGCTTCAGAGAGGATCATAAGAGGTGGAGAGTGAATACGCCTGAATTTGAGTAATGGAGTTATTTTGCAAAATAAGTTATTTGATAAAGGTTAGGCTGATTATTTTCATTAAGCTGCATTTAAAAACTCTGCATGAAACCCCCAAGGCAGAGATATTGAAAGACAAATGAGAATTTGGCTAAAAGGAAAAGCGCATTTTTGAGAAAAAAAGCCTTTTTTTAACTTGGACTGTTGACCTTGCACACCTCTTCGATTAGATTTTGATTTTTTTTTTTTAAATTTGCTGCATGTGGGAAAAAGGCAAGTGAAGCAGCTTTCTCTGCCTTGAAAATCTGACTCTTTACTGTTTACTGTTTATAAAAAGAGAAGAGTTTTAAAAGATGACTCTGTGTGTGTTTTAATATAAAAGAATGACAAATAATTTTTCATTTTTTCTTATTGTCATCATATCTATTTGTATTATTTTCTATCAGTTTTTAGCCTCTTTTATTTTGTTCTTTGGTTTCCAACAGCTGACACCCCTTTTGCAAAACACTTATATCTCCTTATTTTGTTAGCCTGGGTTGGTTTTGCGCTGTCTCAGGAGCCATGTAGAGAGTGGGCAAGATCTTTAGCTGTGCAAATCCTAGAGAAGCTCTGAATTTATTTTTTTTTTTTTATCTTCACTGTGTTTCTCAGCCTGTCAGGACTAAAATAGTTTCCAAAATAAATGATCCTGAAAAAATTACTTTCAGAATAAATGATCTGAAGCACAGTGCAGGAGTTACAGCAGCTGGAATGGTCCCGTAAGTCCCATTACACTGACCAACAATTGACCTAGCTCAACTCCCCAGAAAAGGCATGAAGATCTGACAGATCTGACAGAGAAGATTTTTAGGAAATAGATCACATTTGAGAGAAAACTTTGTATCACAGATATATTCCACTCTAGACTGGATAGCAAATGTCTTTTTTCATTGTGATTTCTGAGTTTTAGAAAAAGTCCTTGAATTGAAATAGTGCTGATACTAGTGATAAATTGAAGTCTTTCTCTTGTCCGTATTGAGTGTCACGTCCCAGGTTTGTCCTATGTGTTCTGCAAATTAAACTATTTCCATTTGATATTCAACTATTCAAAATTTAGAGACTGGGCACAGCATCAAAAGCAGTAATTCAGAAAGAGAAGATTTAATTCCTTTTTATTCCATGCAAAAGTTAATACCAAAGGGAAGGAGTTGCAGTGGAGCGCAGAGCCTCATGCCTCCCTAAACAGTATGGGAATGAGGGGACAGGGAGGTGTAAGACAGAGTGCTAAATCTCGAGCTGCCTGGCCAAGGGCCATGGATGTCTCCAGCTCAGAGGGGGCCTATCTCTGAGGATACCTTTGGAAAATGGTCTAATGCTTCTTTTGTGCTGAACAAGATCTTCTGACCTTGGTCTCAGGCTTGGGGAGCCACTAGCAATAACAGCTACAAGACTGGTGGGAGCAGTCCCAAATCATCCAGCCACTCTCCCGGTACACACCTGCTCTCTCGTCTGTTCCTCAAACTATGTGGTACTGGTGGGATCCTACACCCATGGCTAATGTGCTGTCCTGCACTTTCCCACTCTGAAAGGGAAGACAGAAGCCTAAGAATTCATAAACAATGTAAATACATCTTCATTGTAGTCTGAAAGTCCTTCTTGGATCTGAGAAGCCTTTTTTTAGCAATTCCATATCCATAGATGTACTTATCTGAAGATAATTTCTGTTGAATAAAAGCTAATATTTCATATACTATAAATATGATATTTAAAGTGAACTTGGATATTTATCAAGTACATTGCAGCATAAAATTTAAATAATTTGCAATATTGAAATAATACTCACTGAAACTTCCTATTGGAAACTGGAGTTTGTGAATTATAATGCAGAAATTAAATGAGACTTTAAAACAAAATCTAACATGGGCTGGTTGTCTAAATGCAAATAAGCTATCATGGAAACTTTGTTCTGCTATTTTTGATTCCTTACTCACAAAAAGCTATATTCTGTGGTATAAGGAAGAAAACAGACATTTCCTCATCAATGCAGTTTCATAGATGGCCAACACTGTGCAATGGGTTTGAAGAGAAGTCAGAGGTGTATAGGAGGCTTTCACCAACTTTCCTTTGCAAATGCAATTTTGGAGTCAATAAGAGCCTCTCGGCCCCCTCGGGCCAATTTAGAGCTCACCACATTCCTGGGCACCATTAAGAAGAGCCTGGCTCTGTCTTCTTTACACCCTCCCTTCAGATATTTATACACATTCATACAATCCCCTGAGATTTCTCTTCTCCAAGATTAACAGCCAAGCTCTCTCATCTTCTCCTGGTGTATCAGTTGCTCTGATTTCTTAATCATCATCATGGCATCTCAGTGTAAATACTTATGTATGCAAACTCTAATAATGCACATACAAATTATTCCAAGGGTGGTAAATGAAATGCTAGTTGGTAGTCTTATAAATGGTGGCCGGAATTATCAAGTCGTGAGACTTCCTTGAATGTTTAAAGAAATCTGGGGTGATTATGAAAATTATTAATTTTAAACAACTTTTACAAGCAGATCTGTTTTTGGACAACTACTATTTAAATTGTTTCCTGGAGGATCTTGTTGATCTTTGATGTTGATCTTTAGCTGTGATTTGTCTACCTAGAAAGACATCAGCATACTTGGTTCCTTTTCTGATCTCTTTTATACACAGTGATTTATCTTTCCTCCTTACTTGATTGCTGTTCCCTAGTCTTTTCTTTCAACAGATTATGATCAACAAGAAAATGTTCATTAGTTTTTGGAATGCAAATCTATTCTTTAAGCTTTTCCTCTTTGAGATCCCTGGTGCAGATTTTACAAGTTTTATCTTAACATAAAAATGACTTTATTAGAGGAGGCCTAGAGGTACATTTAGTGTCTTCTCCAAATGGCAAATAGCAGGTCCCCAGGAAAGATTTAAAGATCAAAGCAAATGTGTTGTGCTGCTCCGAGGAGCAGTTTCCATACTCTTAATTTTTGGTCAAGTCCTCTATGGGAAGCAGCTGTGAGTTCAGAAGGGCATGACATGGAAGGCTGCTTTCAGGACCCAAATTAGCCCACCATGTTCCAAGTGCCTGTGAGATCCATCAGCAGGAAATGTGACTGATGTATGTAATGATTAGTAATGAGAGTAAGTTATATGTTACCTTGCTTGTTATGTGAGTGGTAAGAGATGGTGGCATTTTCTTCCTACTTGTCATGTGATCTCCTGGGCTGGCACTAGTAATGGGACATCTGGACATCTCCCTTTTCTTTCTTCATGAGAATTATTAAGGGGAGGTGGGAGAGAAGGAATAGCAAAAAGTAATAATGGACAAGGCACACTGCAAATCAGAAGTCCAACTGTTGAGACAGCTGCTCTTTGCCTGAGTCTAGAGCTTTAATGGACCATTTCTATGTGGCTCTCTTGAGGCACAATTGTTTCCCAAGGCATGTGACACATAAGGAAATTGTCATATTTCCATTGTAAATGCAGTGACCCTGCACATACACGTCCTTTCTTCTATTAGAGAGATACTTGTGTAGTGGTCTGTTCTGTTTCCAATAAATATACTGAAGAGTCAGAGAAAAGTACAAGCAATAGGTATGATTAATCCCTGCATATATCCAAATTAAGACAGATTTCCTTTTACAGTACAAGTACTTCAGCCATCTGGTGTTCTGACCACATGTTTTATCATTTGTGTGGTGTCACTGCACAGAAGTAGCCAACATAACTGACTAGACTGTGAGGTATAAATAAGGCAATGATTATTATGATTCTAATGGCCTCAAACTATATGTTTTTCCAGTCAAGAGTTCCTATGCACTGAAAACACCGAGCAGCTAATTTCTGTCCCTTTTTCAGGGACCTGTCACTCCCTGAAGTGTCCTAAGTAACCCCAATGGTTGCTGTGATGTTATGATGATGTTGTTGTGCTGTTGTAAATGCCCAGACATCTTGACGACTATACTCAGCTCAAGATTTTTTCCTCTCCTGCACTGCTGTAGTATTTCTGTCACTTGAGAAACACTGCCAGTGGATGAGATTGGGTACAAGTGTAATCAGAAAGGCCACCGAGACAGGGAGGGAGGACAGCTGTCCTAAGCATTCAGAGCTTTACATTCTGTGCCGCTCTGATGTGATGTGAGCCTCAAGACATTTATTAAGCTGGAAGAAAGCCAGCTTTGGTTTTAGAGCTCTCTGAATCTGCCTACTTTTTATTTAGAACATGTTACAGAAGAATCTGGAGCGGTACCTAATGCTGCCTTATTGCAACAGAAAATCAGAACAAAAGAGACAGGCTCTATACTGTCTGAGGTGCAAAAAAATGTTACCACCATCTTAAGCCATCTGTGTATCTGGAACACTTAACTTCCTCAGATTACAGTTAAGCATAATTGAAAATGTGTTTGATTCAGATATCAGTAAGGTAGGAATCAAAATACTTACATCTGTGTTTTTTAGTCAGCAATGTAAATATTACTTTGTAATTAAAATACAGCTGCAGAGGAATACTCAGCTGGCACAGCATGTGAGACAAGACACAGGCTAGATGAATTATGAAAACCTCCCCCCCCAAAAATATGAATAACTTGTCTAAGTTCTGTTTGAATGTGAAGACAGTTTGTGTGGGGAATCCTACAATCTTTATTTGGCTAAAAGCAGCCTTTGAAATCAAATGACTCTTTGACACTATGACAAATGAGCCAAGGATACTAGTGGGTGACTGATTTAGTGACAACTAAATGCTAAAGAGTGAGAAAGGTAAATAATCAGTTAAATGGCATGGACAAAGAATTCAGCAAAACCTCCCTGTCAGGAGCACTTGCAGCTGTACAGAAACAGAGGAGTAGTAGCAGGAATGGAGAGAACTTGTGACCTCCAAAAGTAGCTTGATCTGAAGCACCAGAATGTAGACCATGGAGAGAAACAGTAGTTGGAGATTGGGATGAAATAATCAAGTAGGTCTCTTCAGTCTGTCTTCTGTAATGAACTGTTGCTTTGTTTTATGCATTATGGCATTGGTCTTGAAGATCTGGAGAAGAAACTATTGAGCAGTTGGAGAAGAATCAATGTGGTTCATTAACCGTTCTGCTAAACTGTCCTTCCTTTGTTCTTACTAAATACGAAAATCTGTTGAAAGTGTAAATTTGAGGCCTGCCTGAGACCAGAAGTATTAGAACACTTCTTGTTATATCTATCTATGGTAAACACATTCCTTTTGCTTATAGAAACCAAAGAATTAAAGATATCCAGCACTAGTAAGGAACAGGAATTAAGAGGTCTAGCTGATATAACTCCTAAAGAAATTTGTACCTGGGCTGTATTTGCCAAAGTTCATGCTCATTTACAGTGAAATCTTGTCAGATCTCCACTGTATCATTCCTTGAAGATGTTGTGTATATAAGTAATTTGGTCCTGAAATCAAAAAATACAATTTTTCTAATGAGAGTTATGTGCTTCCAGAAATACAGTAAAATCCCATTATTCCAGAGTACAGTAATGATTATATATGTCAGACAGTATATCATGTGTGGCATGGGCCATATGCATCATAACTATGTGCTTTTAGTGATATGAACTGTTGGATATGCCATACAAAGTTCAATGACCTTGAATAGTGGGATGCCTGAACTTGATACCATTTGACGTATTCATCAGCTCTCACACTGGATTCATCATGCAGGTGATCTGCCGTGTGATCTGTTAAGTATTCCTTTCCTTCTCCTTTTCCCCTGTAAAACAGGAGCAGATATTTTCCACATTATCTGTGTGAGGATATGTGGAGTGTGAGAATTCTTTTTTTCTTTAAGATTGTCTGACTAAGGTCCATGTCAAACGATGATAAAGAAAAGGGGAGAGACAAACACCTAGACACAAAAAACATGACTGACTAATGATAATGAATTCAATAACCAGAAACAAACTTGATTAGTGGCATTAATCACACTTATCAAAGTGTGAGAATGCTTATTCCATCGAGATGATCTGACTGATAAGAAAAGGTAAAGGCAAGAAACATACAGAGATGCAGTCCTCACAAAGAACGATGAAGACTAAGAGAAGAAACAAACCTTGCCAGTAACACTAATTGATGGGCTATTCCAAAAATCTAACCTGGACTTTGTAGCTGCTAAGATTTTATCTGGAGATGTTGGGATAGAGCAAGTGAAGATACTGAATGCTTGACCACAGGTATGGGAATTGGTAGATCTTCATAAAGTGATGAAGAAATGTTTAGGGGAAGAAATCAGGGAGGAACAAAGCAAGGATTAGATAGAAAGGGCTGTAAAAGGGGCTGAGAGTGTGTAAAACAGAGCTGGTCACTATGCTTATCTGATTGAACCATGTGCCTGATCATTGCAGGCTGTCCTGTCTTCTTTTAAACCTTTCTTCACTCTCTGTGCAATCTCACTCTTCATCCAGTGTGTGTGAGTGCTACATGAACTGACTGCCAGTGACTGGGGGGACTGGCATGAGTGGATTGGGCGCCAGCTACTGGAGCCAGACTAGGGGTGTAGGTGTCCCTATGCTCTATGTGTAGTTATTTGGGGGGAACCCACAGGTGTTGAGTGCCTGTGAGATGGGTGTATGAGTGTGTGTATCAGTTTGCAGCAAGCACTGACCTAGAACAGAGAGACAGTAGGCAACCAGACAGCAAATGGGTGTATGCTTGTGAACCTGGAAAGCGTCAAGTGTGTACTTGCACTAGTGCCTTCAGTTTCTGCCAGTCCAAGAGAAGGGGGCAGAACCAGAGTCAGCAGGCAGAAACTGAAACACAGAGGTTCTGAACATCAAGAAACCATTTTAATTAATTTATTTATTTATTTTAAAGACAAACGTCTCTATGGTCCTTGTTTTTGCACTTGGTTGAAAAACAAATCACATTGTAAAGGTAAGAAAAGAGATGCCACTGAGCTAACACACTGCCAATATATATCCTTATGACGTGGTTTGTCTAATTAACTCAGCAAACTGTACTAAGTGCCTCTGTTTTTGTTAAGGTTTATCAGACACACTTCTGAAAGATCTGATAGAATTACAAAAAACCCAACTTTTGAAATCTGAGCTGTACCTTTATGTCACTGTCAAGAGACTGTAAATTGCCTAACTCACCCTAAAATTTAACAAAACATGTTTAGCTAAGCATTACCACTGACTGAAACCCCAATTTTAAATAGAGTATCCCTGTCAGCTTATTACCAGCTCTAGAGTATTTTATTTGGACTGCTGTCCAAAGCAGTGGAAAATAAACTTGTCTCTACTTGCAGTAACGCACAAAAGAAGTTGTTGAAACATTTTGCTCCATCAGGCAACCCTGTATGTTCCATTTGCAGCTGAGCTAACCCTGTCAACTTTTTAGAGAGGCATTAAATCAAGAAGGCTATGATTCTGAGCTTTCCAGAGTCAGTAAAACTTTACCACTGACTGTGATGTACCCCAGGGTGGGTCCCTGAACCACAGAGAGACACATCACTGTTTAGATATCTTAAAACTAATTGACTCGCTGTAACTTGTGCTATGTTTTTCTTCTTAGATATAAATATGGATACTTGCTAAGAGAGTCACTTTATCTTATGTTGCAGGAAAAAAATCCCAACATGTTGTATACTCAGGTGTGGTGGTGTCTTTTTAAGTGTGTTTTTAAGTTTATTCTCCTTTTCATGATACTTTATCTGGTTATTGTATCATAATGGTTTGTTCTGTTATCCGCTGTTCTGTAATGGTTTATTCTGTTGGTTGTATCAGCCCCTTATTATGTAAATCCTCCAAACTCCTCCCTAATGCCTCCCTTTATTCCAGTCCCTTCCATGTCAATCTCCTAAAGACCTCCCATTGTTCTAGTCCTTTCTATGTTCTTTGGTACCCCATTGGTACATGCGACCCTCTCTACTCCTCCCTTACTCCTGTTGGTTGGATTACTATGTCAATCCTCCCCTAACCCCATCTATCCTGAATCCTTATTGGTCTATCCTTATGTCCACCCATGTTTCCACCCCAAGTTAAATACTTTTGTACACCCTTGTTCTGTCCTTTTATGGGCTTGCCTCCCCTGGTGTTAAGTAGGACTCTGAGGGTCGGTTGCCTCAGAGTCTGAATCAATTCAGATTGTTGCACCCCAGAGAAGACTCCTCGCTTCCTTTATCTGCTGAAGATGCGTGTTTGTGATTTAGTCATCCGGGACGAAGCCTGTCCAAGGGTAAGTGGAAGGTCTCACACTTGTCCTTGTGCACCTGTGCCGTAGGTTCTTATTTCTAAAGGAGACCTTCTTTTCTGGTGGGGTAAGTAGTCCAGGGGGCTAGTGGGGTTACCTTACCGAGGGACCTAAAAGGGAGGGATCCTGGGGGGATCCACAAAGTTGGGTTAGGTCCTGGAACAATGAGGGTGTGGGGCTTGTCACTTGAGAGATCCAGGGGATCTGGGTTGGCAAGGAGGAGTGTATTCCTAGGGTCACACCACACCTTGGGATCCCTTAGTCATTATTTTTCTGTTTGTTGTTCTACCGCGGTACAGGGTGGAAGTTGTTCTGTCACAGTTCAGGACCCGGGTTATCTTGGGGGGGTCCTTAGTGTCAGTGAGAGCCCATTACTTAAGGGTAGGAACGGGGTAGGAACGGGGGGGATCTCAGGGAGATCTCAAGGTAGGAGACACTATGGGAGCAAAACTATTGACAGAACAACGAAGATTATATCTCCTAGTTGTGGGTCTCCTAGAGGGAGGGGATAAAGCTAAGTTTTCAAAAGGGTTAAGAGATTTGTCCGATGGTTGTGTTTGCAATTTCCCCACCTGTCACCCTCACATTTGGAGAGCCTGGAATTTTGGGGCTCTGTTGGGAAAAAGGTGGGGGAATTGGTTAAAAGTGGTGACAGGAATGCTAAGGAGTATGCAAATTTATTTATATTAATTCTACAAAAAGTAGTAGAGAGACAGGAAATGCAAAAGCCATCATACAAGTCTTCCCCAGTTCTTCCTACACCCCATTACCCTACATCTCCTGTGCTGAGTGAGGTGCAAAAAGCTGGCTGTCTGCGCCCTCCTCAGAACCCTCGCACTGTCGGCCCTGGCCAGGCTAACAGAGCACCCCCAAAACCCTCTCTCCCGGTTGGGGAAGTCTGCAGCAGCCGGACCTCGTCACTCAGGTATTTTAGTAGTTCAGAGTTGTTCAAAGACTTGTGGAAAAAGTGTCTGATGTTCTAAAAGCAGCTCTGTTGAATTGCTGCTTGAAAATCCTTGTCTGGCTGTTTAAAAAGGCTTCTAGCATCTGTGTGTATTTTTTATTGTTGTTGTGGGTTTTTTTGTTTGTTTGTTTGTTTTTGGTTTTGTTTTTTTCTTGGTTTGTTGGTTTGGTTTTGGTTCTGGTTTTTTTTTTTCTTTGGCTGCCATTTTTCTCTCTCCTGGGAGTTGCCCAGTCTTCTCTTAGTTGCAAGTGTCTTCTCCTACTCCAAATAACTCCAAATAGGCTCTTCTCTGGTCCATCTCTCTGGTCTTGTCCCCACACAGTCTAGTCTCATTTCTGAGAAGAGTACTTTTAGCTGTTGGTAGTTTTCAGCTGCATGTGGCCAACCTCAAAATACTTGCAAGTTGGACACTGAGAAAGAAAATCAGTAAGTTCTAATGGAGAAAATTCATAAAAAGAAAAAAAAAAGAAAATAAATGAAAAAGAAAGGAGGAGGTAGAGAGAGAAGTGCTTAAGCTTCTTAAGAGTTGTTATTTCTTTATTGGTTTATTCTCTCCCCACCTGAAAGAGGCAGTAAGGTGTGTTTTACCTTGAGGATTTGTGCTTAGCTGCATGAAGACATTTACAATGCTGTCAGCAGTCAAGTGCATTTGTTACTGCTCTCTTGTTAACTAATCTTCATGAGCAGGTGCATTGCCTCTGAAACTGTTTTGAATTGAGTCGTTCAGGTGGTAGTATTTCCTTCTGAATAAGACATGTTATATTTGTTTTGTGTACAGAGCCCATACTTGATAATCCTGCACTTCTGACCAAAGACACTAACTGAAGAAAGAGCATGATTTAATTTTTGTGTGATTGAATTTGCATGTTTTGTCTTTCATTTGTAATGCCAAAGGAGATGCTAGAACTTGGGTAAATGGGAAGAAAATCCAAGAGACTGCTCTATGATCATTTGTGCATTGTGTTCATTCTTCCAGCATAGTTTTAGAAACCTCACCATAGGGCTGCATGAATAATTAGGACTACTGCAGAGATGGGGAACTTCATTGCCAGTTAACAGTCTTTTAAATTATGTGAAACTACATATATGCAACAAGGATTTGAAGAAATCGAAAGCTAATATATTAACAAAGTTGGACTTCATGAACTGCCATACAAAGGTGCATTAGATTTTCTTGGAATTGGAGAAAGCTAAAAGCATGAGGCCACTATTAAGGCGACTGTACAGGCTAAAAACATACCTCTCTTAACATTGTTACATTTAATTTCATTACTATTTTGATGTTAAATACAGTAGCTAAAAAGCTAATGCATTTTTTTCCTGACATTCATTTCAGTTTTTTGTCTTCTCTTTTGCTGGAGTAGTTAAGACATTACTTAAGCCTGTATCAATTAAACAACCCACATCAAGAGACTGGTATAAGATAAAGAAGTAATTCTAAAATGCCACCTTCAGAAAGGGTTTTAGCACATGCTCAGTCTGAAATGCTCGAATAATCCTTTTGATACTCTGTTAAATCTCTGCTTTGAAAAAGCACCTCTTAGGGAAGAATTTCTGTTTGGGAAGTAGAGCGATCAGGAAGGCATTTTCTGTGTCAGGGAGAAAGTTTATTCGAGAACACAGTGTAAATTAATGATTAAAATACTAGATAATTTTTGGTGCTCTGTTGACTAAGTTTCACCACCAGGAAGTACCAAAATATTACAGCTTTCCTTTCCATCCTATTTTGTGAATATTGATGAAGAGAAGGAGAATTTATTTTTTGACTTACCTGGAGACAACCTGAGTACTGGACCCACTACATGGCTTGTTCTTGCCTATGACATGTTACTCACAGCCCTTATGATGCATTTTCACATTTTTGTCATTCAACCACACCCTGAAGAAAGAACTTAAAATAGAAGAGAGCACAAGCGCAAAGGCAGACAGAGCAGGCTGTACATGCCTCAATTTCTTTAGAAATAATAAATATAGATCAAGAAATTAAAAGCAGAGTGTAATGAGAACTTTAAAGTTTTCCTGAAAACTGACCTTTTACCTACCCCAGGAAAATGCAATAGGAGAGAAGAGATGGAGCTGGGTAAGTAAAGTGGGTTTGCTCTGGATTATTACATGCTAATTGCTTTGACAGCTGCCTCTGAAGCAACATCTACATTCAGGGCATATGCACTCATTCCACTGTGTCTGTCTCTGTAGATATAATTCTGTCAGACTGGGTTATAATTCAAGATCAATGGGAGGAAGAAGTCTGTTTCAAGCAAATGGTGCTCTTAGATGATACAAAAGTAGGAAAGATCTTTACCAGAGCTCTTTAGGTGCTTCAGATGAATACTGCAGATGGATAAAAATCAGTTATTTTAAGGCTTTTCCACCTCTTGCACTGCTTTCTGTAAATGTATACAGTAGAAGAAAGCCTGACTTAAAAAGAACGTTGTTCATGTATCAAAGTTTTGCATACCAAGTATGAGAAGAGATTGTTAGTTAGTGACTTTGGCCTTGACCCCATTCCTATATAAATAAATTGAATACAGATCTTGTTATTTTCAAGTATTTTTAAGATCAGTGAATTCCCTACCTTTTATATGTTGCTGACTCACTGATTACTTGAATCATTATGGGCCATCATGAGGTGTGATTAGGTATTTGCTGGCATGGTGTATTGTTTCCAGACAGAAATGTGATTAATTATTCACACTTCTCACAAGGCCTTGTCTGAGTTCCTACCCTTACTTCCCTTCCCCCATATGGGTACAATCCCTGTGGAGTTGTCTACCACCAGAATGGGGCAGAGTGACTGAGCCCAAACTTATCAGCTCTTCAGGCAGCAAACATCCATTTTAGTTGGTAATAATCAGGAACCATTAGAGACTGTCAAAGTCTCACAGAACTGAGTGCTTTGGCTGTATTTTTTTCCTCTTCCTGTTTATGTCCTCTGTACATATGAATTCTTCCTACTTTACTTACAGAGAAATCTCAGGTTGACTGGTGACATTATAGAGATGGAAATACTAGGGTTTTTAATGCAACTACTATGCCTTTGTATGTTGCAGCCATATTCTCAAATCAACTGAGCTCTTAGGGAAGCAATGGGGAGTCTCATTTTACAGCCTGAAGCACCAAGGGGATCTCATGTCTCTGCTAATAATATTCTGGAGTTTATGTCTTCTCTTGCTAATTATTTTAAAACTTCAAACATTTTTACATAAAAAATTTAAGCTGTTTTCCAACATTAAATTGTTTCCCAGGTGCTTGGTGTTGTTGAGAAAAGAAATTCCACTTTTAATATAAACAATTGCTTTTTTTAAGGAACGAGGTTTTTCTTTTACTAAAATACAGTATAAAACTGCGTAAAGGGTAGTGCTTTTCTTCTGCTTTTATATCACACCCTTACTGCCTATAGGCTGACCCCACTTTTGGGAGAATCACTTGATTAGTTCTAAATATAGAACTGCATCTGCCCTTAAATGGGAGTGAAGGGGCAGTAGCCTTTAGAGAGGGGAATTATTTTTGTTTTCCTCGGGCAGAGTTTGCTAAGCTGGGAAAGGCTGGTCTTCCTCTCTGCTTTGCAGTTTTTCTATATCCCTTGGTAAGTTCATTTTCAATCCAGGGTTTTCTTGTTCAGAACAATGAGAATGCTTGTAGGATGGTGTTGGTTGTTTTTCTGTAAAAAAAAAGCAACACACCAAAACCTTCCTCAGGGAAACAAGCAATAAGCAGGATACAGATTAATTCATTAAAAGAAAAACAAATAAATAAAGTAAAATTGTTTTATTCAGTGCAGTCACCTTAATTTTATTGTGTATTATATTTCCTCTGTTTCTTGCGGAATATAAAAACTACATTACAGAAATGCATAGCTCTATTTTTATATGTGCTTTTCAAATTGCACAAATATTGGCAGTGCCACTTGTCTGTTTATACTGTATGACTTATCTGAAGTCTGTGTATAAATAATTAAACATAAAATCCTGTAGTAGCTCGCAAAACTATTTGACACGCTGAAGAATAGAATGTAACTATGACAAAAAGAAATTTATTTTTATTATTTGTCTGTCATGCTTTCAAGTACATGTTTCAAGAAGATGTATTTCTGGTGTCTTTATTGCTCCAGTCTACATGATGTGTTCTCTATCACATGTAAATTCCAGCTAAATACCACTGATAGAGTCTTGGGAAATCATGTTCATGCTCTTGAAATTATGCCTGTGTGTTGATAATGCCTATGAGTCAATGAAAATATCATAATGAAGGATACTGAATGTTGGGATGTTGGGAAGTGACTTTCACCCTCTCACTGTCCAACAGTGTTTGCTGTCCAGTTGAAGGCATGTGATACATTTGCAAAGTGAAGGAGAATCTTCAGACTTTATCAGAACATGTTGGAAATCTGTGCATTTGGAATGTTAGGGTGGCAAGGTTTCAAGTCAATATTGACAAATTCAGCCTCCTTTAATTCCCAGTCTTGTATGACCATGATTTCATAAGATAATATCCACATTAATACCATTTCTGGGATATATTCTTTTTAGCTTCCAGGAGGAATACTGAAAAAAAGTCAGATTGGAAGCTTCCACTCCTTTGCTTCATGAGAGTAATAGAAAAGTCAAAATTATATTCCTCTTTAGACCCACAAAAATATAGAAACTGGTGCTCCCCTCCACAATGACGACCTTGCTGGAGGGAAAGGTACCCATGACTCTGCTTTCTCCCTACCTGCCAAAGAGCAAAGCTCTCTCATCAAGGGTTGTAGATTGACCATGACCAGGACCACCCATGGTATATTTCAAATTACCTCCATGCTAGCTGTTTTTAAGTTAATCCTTTTTCATGCACAGAACATAAATTCCTGTGTAAGATCTAAATATACTCATGTACAAAGGTAAAAGACTAGGGAGGCATATTAGAATTTTAGAAGTTTATTACCAAAATGGAGAAGATTTTACCAGATCCTTTACATCCCATTCTGTTTAGACTGCAGTTTCTATGAGCTGCATGATGGTTTTACAAGATTTTCACCAAAGTCAGTTTCTGGGGGAAAATGCTACTGTATTATTAAATCCACAATTTCTACAGCATGGACATAACCATCTGGAAAGGGTCATGTATTTTTTTGAGGCAATATGGTAATTCTTTAAACTGGTCATTAGGAGCAACTAATGAATAGAAGGTGATTTGTGTTATTTTTTTTTTTTAATCTTTCATTGTGATATGTAAGTGATATGGATTTAAATATATTTTTATGAGTTAAATATCATGGGCTTTAATGCACCACAGAAGTATAAGCTAGCAAAACAGAGTTTCCTAAAAACACTTAACTTTGAACAATGTGGAGAACAACAAGCAGAACTACAGACAGGTAGAGGAAACAATGCCTGGGTCACCGGAAAAAACAGGACAACCCCTCAAGCCAGTACAAATGGTCAAAGACATTTCAGAAAGATGAGATATAGACAATATCAAGAATGTGGATGTGTATGTGGGAGCAAGATGTACTGATCTTTCAGCTGGAATGAGGGGTATAGACTATGTGAGGTCAAACAAGAACTCGTGAATTGTTTTTGGCACTTCTGCACATGGCCAAGAACAGAGACGAGCAAAGAAAGTGCATGTCGCATGGTATAGCATTGACAGGTCAGGCCAAGAAAGTACATGCTGCACAGTGCATTGCTCATGATAGGAGCCTTCTGACTCTGGGAATGCAAGTTGTCTATCTATGGTGAGCACAACCATGTTCTTCTTCCCATGACATCTGTCAACCCATCCATCAATTTAGTTGGCTGTGTGCATGCTCTCTTTAAATCTTAAATTAACTCACTTATCAAACTAACAATGTTTATATCAGACCCTTGGCTTCTCTGCTCAAGAATGTGGCCCCTTGTCACGTGGTACTAGATTATTTCTTTCTATTCAGTCAGTATTACTAGATCATGAAATAATGCATGTCCTGGCCTTTTACTCATGGTCAAGTATAAATTGTTACAGACATGCTACTAAGCATGAAGAAACGTATATTTATGTAAACAGATTTGAATAATCTAATTCACATGTGTTTTCTATCATTAATCTTTGAGGACATATTTGCCGATGTAATATTTTTCTTTGGTTTTAATTGTCTTCTTAGTGTTTTCTACAGCACATAGATTAATGCATGTTAGGTCCTTCTGATGTCCCCAGCATTTACAGTCATAGAAATAAATTGGAATAATAATAATAAAAAAGTAGGAGTGCAATGGTGCTGTGTTGCACCAAAAATGTTAGGGTCAGATGAGACTCTAAATGTTTTAGGATCATCTTGTCTTCTAACTCTAGGTCTTTTTCTTGAAATTCAGGGTTGTTAATAGGAACTGCATGGATGATCTTCAAGGAT
Source organism: Calyptomena viridis (assembly GCA_013390005.1). Classification (NCBI taxonomy): domain Eukaryota; kingdom Metazoa; phylum Chordata; class Aves; order Passeriformes; family Eurylaimidae; genus Calyptomena; species Calyptomena viridis. The sequence continues at coordinate 64,839 of WEIV01031076.1, forward strand.
TTTTTGTGACACACAGGCTATATATTTCAGCAAGGTCTCTGTAATTCTTACAGTGGAACTTGATGAATAAAACTTGAGATTTGATTTTTAATTTATAATTATTCAGAAAATTAATTTGTCTTTCTCTGGACTTATTTATGTATTTTTTCTGTTGTTACTGAATTCTCAATTTTCCCCCCAGTGGCTCTGTCAGACCACTGCCTGCATCTCCCTTTTGGGCGAGTTCCACCTATTGACTTGCCAGTATAAGTGTGTCTCCAGACATTGACAGTAATAAATTTTTGGTTCACCCAAATCAATAAATTCAGTGAAGATAAGCTGTATTCTGCATATCATATTCTGTAATACTTTGAGGTTGGTAGGTTGACTAAATATTAGAATATATTTCAAATATCTCACATAAATGTGTACCAGTGAAAAACTGGGAAAGCTGTCAAAATATTGTACCTAGTAATACAATAGAAAATTCTTTTATCAGGAGCTTGATACCTTATATGCTGTTTTTACAGTGGGACTGTGATTTTGCTCTTCTGTAACTTGTCTTTGCAGCATTATTAAATATTAAATACATACTCTGCAAGCATCATTGTAATTAACTGATGATTATTATTACATTTGGAATTGTTGCCGGGCAGCTCCCTTCTGTGTTAACAGAAGGCAAAATGAGTCTGGCTGCTAACAAGCTCTGTTAATTGCTTGTGTAGAGGCTGGAAGTTCATGGCTACCCTTGTTCTCTACTCAGGATGTTTGAGTAAATGAACGCAAATTTTGGGAAGTCCTGGGTGCTGATAAATAGAGGAAGACATGCTAATTAAAATGTAAGTTTTACATTTAGTGGAAAAGGCTGAACTGTAAATGACAAAGATGTTTTCTCCTATCTCAAAAATAACTCAGACTGTGATCCATCCAGATAAATCAGCATTACTCTTCAATCCTTATAAATTGAATTTCAGTGCGAGTTATATACATAGCAATGTGTACATTGCATGTTGATAAATTCTCAGAATTATTTAACTTGGCCATGTGCAAATATGAGTAGCACTTAACAGTTGAGTCAGCTTAATCTATGGGCTTGCCCTTTGCACTTTCATTTAGGCAAAAAGGCTAATTAAAAATAAAAAAGAAGGAACATTGTACCATTAATTGTCCAGTTAATTTTGTCTTTAAGGGGGGAAATAAGTATCATATACACAATAGTCACACAGTTAGACAGCAGGAAGAAAATCAGTATTTGGTATCTACAGGTGTAGCATCACATGTTGTACAGGTATCAAAAGTAGGAGAAGCCAAGGCTGCTCCTGGTCTGTGCAACTCTGCTTATGTAATTAGTACATTTTGTTGTATGATAAATTAATAGATCCATGAAAGGTCCATGTCAGCTTGGCATTGTATGAGGGCATGCAACTAAGATAGCATCTCTGTGAGGTGCTGAACTAACTTGTGTCATGTTAAATTTCTTATTTCTCTGGAAATGTGGCAATATATTTCTTTAATGCCTCACAGTAATGTTGTAAACCTGTTTAATTTTTGTCTTGCAGTATCTGGTGTTTTGCCTAAAGCTCTCATTCCTGAACGTGTGACTCGTCATTCTTGTATCTCTTGCAAAAGGTAACTGTAAGTTTTGCAGAAGATGTAGCTGTGAGGTGATTAATTGTAAATATCTCTTTAGATCTCAGAACTTCATGAAATAAGATATCTGCTATTAAATACACCTATTGTCTTCTTTTTCTTGGAAAAGTAAAACTATCTGATGTGAGAACATCATGACTTGGGAGAATCTGACTCTGCTCTTGACTACCTGAAAGTAACAGTCAGGCACATTTGCAGTTTATTACTCTACTTAATGATTAGCATTTTTGGTAAATACTATATGCTGGAAATATGGTCTATACTGGCATTTTACCCTGTTAAATGTTGTATCTAAATGTGTTTTTAAGATTTCTACTCAAATCCCTTTGAACTTTCATTTTATATGCATCATGAAGCTGTCTATTTACGTGTCTTTTTGTTAAAAATGTAGACTTTTGGTGTGGGTCTGAGGCAGCTTCTTCTTGGTAGGGTCCATGTCTGAGCAGGGCCAGGCTGCGGGGAGCTGGAGACTGGCCCTGCTGCATCATTTCTGGGGCAGGAGCTGATGGCCCTGGGGTGGACATGGGGTCCTGAGCTGTGGGAAGGGTGGGAGGAGACCTAGAGGGGGCTGGACAGTGACAGTCAGGTCCATTGCCAGGACCCTGGCACACTCTTAACATGCTCCCTGGGTGAGCTGGAGTTTCTTCAGTTCCCATGGGTACCCATAGGTGGGTCTCAGGCCATGTCTCCACCTGTGACTTGCCTGCTGGAAGAGAGCTAGCAGCCTGTACCCTACAGGTGAGCATAACGATGGGGATGCTTGTAGTAAGATGCTTTTGGTAGGAAATCAGATGTTACTGAAGTAATTTGTCTGACTAAATCTTCAGGATTTGGTTCAAGGTGGTTTATAGACCTTATTGTGGGAACTTGTTTCATTGTCACCGAAGTGTAGCTGCCCCACGGGGAAGGTGTTGGCTGTTCATTGGAATTCCTCACCACTGTTTGGACAAAATGGCCTAGGAGTAAAGAACACCATATCCAACTCAGACTGAAGTCATACAAGCTGGCACCTACTCAGAATATGGCAGGCGACATTCCTCACTTTTGCAAGAAGTTGTCATCGTATTTTTAATAAGCATAAAGGGATGTAGGCACCTTGTTCTTTTAGTGTGTGGTTGGGAATCTGCTTAACTCTAACTCTGTGGAAAACATGCTGTTCCCACTCACACTTCTTCTTGGGAGCACCCTGATTGTTTCTGAGAACTTCTGTCCAAATATTGACCAAACCATGCCATGCTTTGGAGAAGGTCCACAAGAAGGCAACCAGGATGATTTGTTGTCCAGAAAAAATAACTCATGAGAAAAGATTGCATGAGCCATTTTTGTTGAGTTTAAACAAGAGAGGTGAAAGGAGATGTAAAGAAAATCTTCATCAGGCTTCTGCAAAAGTCAGAGAATACAGTCTATTTTTGTTGTCCTGCTGAATTGGACAAGAAATTGTAAGCATAAATTGCAACAATGGAAAAAAAATGTTTGACGAGTGGAGAGCTGAAATGCCTAGCAATGCCCAAAAACCGGTCAAATTTCCATCCCTGGAAATTTCTGTGGAGGCATTAAATGACATCCTGCAAAGAAGGAGAAAAACAATCTGACAAATTATCTTTTACTATCATCTATGATTCCATAGCTCACACTGTATGACTGATAAGATACAGCTTGAGGTACCCATGAGTGTCATTGATGGCTCCATTTGTCATGAATTGATGCAATTTCATACATTTGTACATACACATTTCTACATATCAAAAAATATCAAACAAAAGTGTCTGAAATATATGGCTAAATGTGTCTATGGCTAAATCTATGGCTAATTTTACTCTCTGCAGGAATTACTGGTTGTAACAAACTGAAGTATGACTTCAGTAGCAGTGCCATTTTACCAGAGGAGACACAAGCACTTTGATCAGTCATATCGCAACATTCAGACAAGATACATACTTGAGGAATATGCAGCAAGAAAGTAAGTGTCATCTATTGGAGCACAGACAAGTTTCTATTGTGGGTAATCAGTTCTCAGAATCAAGATACTTATCTTCCCCCTTCACCCACAAAAAATGCGATTTATTCAGAATGATAGTTTTCCGGTTCCTTCCATTGGAATGCCCCTTGTCTAGAATCTCCCACAAGCATAGCTAAACTTTCTAACAACATTGCAACACAGCTACACAGACCTTTCAGATTAGGATCTGTCCTGTTTGCTACCTTTGAATTGAAAATTCTTCCTTTTAGGCTCAAATTGAAACTCTGACTTAAGAAAAATTGCCATGAAATTTATTGTAAGTCACAGAAACAATTTTTCATCCATTCTTCCATATGACATGATATTTCTTCCTGAAGTTGTCTAGTTATAGTTTTTGTCATTCAATTTCCTTTTTTAAATTTAAATGAAGGCTTTCCCCTTCTCATGTAAAATCTTAGTGTTTTAGCCACAAAATACACTTTCTTTGTTATCTCAAATCCTGGAGCTTTGTATCTAGGTTGCTTCAGAATCACTGTTCTACCTTCTTAGTAATTAAGATGCCTACCTAGCTGTCTAGTTTGTCCAGCTTCCCTTATGAAAGAGGAGAGTTTGTGGAAAAGGCTTTCTAAAATATAGAAAGGCAGAAATACTTAGAAACAGACAATGCTATAGGGATTCTTTGTGATTAGTGTATTAGACAGGCTGGTACCCTCGTGGCTCACTGAAATGCTATTATGTCATCGGAATGATTGAAGACTGAGATAAGTATAAATTTAATAGAATGAAATAAAACACCTAATGATCCCCAGTGACAGATGATGGGTGTTAAGCCCTTGAATGAATAATGAAAATCAGCACCTAGCAAAGTCAGCGAAGATACAAAGGTTTTTCACTGAACAGTGCACAGTCACGGTATTCGGCTCAAAGTAATTTCTTTGACTTTCGTGAGTTCATGTTTTACCTGAATTGCTGAGTTATAACAATGTCTTTTGCATTTGAAGGGCTGCTTCCAGGCAGGCTGTCTATTATGAATCATCTGGCTTGGGCAAAACAACATGTAGACTCTGTGCCAGAAGGGCGCGCACCTTGGCGCATGAAACAATGCAAGAATCCAGGAAAAGGTAAAGCTATGTTGGTCCAATGTGACCTGTGTAGTGGCTCTGATCCCATTTAGTATTGCTCTCTTGCCAGAGCTCTTTTCAGAGTTGGCAAGACTGGAGGCTTCTCTGTCACTGTTCTTCACTAATCTATTTTGGCTAGAACACTAAATGACTGAGTGTCACTTTCCATCTCATATTTCAACCCAGAGTTGCTCCCCTAATCCCCACTCCGATCCTTGAAAACAGCTTTAAAACAAAAATAAATTAGAATCCACCTGGTGTCCAAAATTCATTTTGAACAAAGCTACTCCACTATTCCTGAATTTCTAATTTGGATCAGTTTAAACTTTCTGTGTTCTTTCCTTAATATCAAGAGGGTTTACTGTCATATCTCAGTTACTGCCTTGATATGAAGTCCCATAGTAAATGTGCTGATGCAAGATTCCTGTTAGTGAATTTGACTGTTTCTGCTCTGCTGTGCTTTACAGTGACTGCACCAAAAATACAGAGAATTTATACTACAAGAAGAAATTCTGCTTTGTTTGTAGAAAATGTGTTGTAAAAATCATATACATCCATGTGGTTTCTGGTACTTTGATTGTTTTGAAATATTTAACCTCAAAACAGAATGTTCTAGGAAAATGAAATGATTTTGTGTACTTTATTTTCCAAAAACTTTAAAAAATTTTATCAATATTAAAAAATACATGGCAGAACAAGGCTGGTATTTAAAATGTGTTGAAATGGTATAAAGAAATATTTTTTAAATACTAGACAAATAATATCTTGATCTACTGTTTACTGAATTTCGTGGAAGTTTTCTAAGTTGGATTATGCTTTCAGAGTCTTGCCATTTATTGGCAGAGATGTTAGAAATATCTTATATTCAGTACGTTCTTTTGTCTTGTTTGGAAGAAAAAGAGTAGCACTGGCTTTTTACTGAATCAGCATGAACAAAGGAGATTGAGCTAGCTCCTCCTAAAAACATTTATGAGTTGGGTTTTTTTTAATGAATTCTGAAAAATCTATAGTTAGATTTTCAGGAAACAACTCAAAATGTTTTCCAACTGTTCTATTTTCCTGGTAGTTTCTGTAGTACTTCCTTTTCATCCTTGTTCAAGGACAGCTTTTTTTGCATGCAGCAGTTCATCAAATCCTTCTGAATGCCTTGGTTTGTATCTTTTAGGTGAGGTCAGCTGATACAGCCTAGCAGAGCTCCCAGGTTCTAAAGCTAAGGGTACAACATAAGCAAGACACAACTTTTACCTGGTGTGAACACACAGAGAACATCTTCACTCCTCTGCCCTCTTGTGTCCATGGGGAGGAAAATTAGGGGCCAGAAGGAAGTCAGGAAAATTCTTGATCTCGATTACCAGAGGATTAAGACTGTGGGGTATCATGTAAGGTGACCACAGCAGATTTTGAGATCTGTAGCTATGGCATGACAAATTACAAAGGGGGTAAGAAAATAAAAAAATTATATTAATTTCACATACTCATTTATTAGGATAGGCAGATAGATGCTAAGAATAATTCCTAAAGTAGATTTTACATCCTGCTTATATGGTTTTGGAGTCCTCAGTTGCCTAATACATATGAGTGACAAACTCAAAGCTTCATATTGGTTACTCCTACCTGATTTTTTTCTTGTCCTGCAGGAGTCATGAGCAAAAGTCTCATGCAAGTGAAGAGAAAAGAATACGTTTTGCCAGTGAGTTGTCTGCTTTGGAAAAAGAGATTCACACAGCCAGGCACCGTGCTAGAGAACATCTGGATAGACTTGCTGTGCAAAGGATGGTACTTGCTGAATCTTTTTGTTCCTATCCGAACAGAATTACAAGAGACACTGAAATTTAGCCTGTGCTTCAAATATGAGTAGTGATTTAGCATCTTTTTGTGGATTTAAGATTAGGTCTTCTACCCTATTTCAATCTGTTGCCAGATGCTTCTTTCTTTTCCTGTGTTTAATAGGTAGAAGAAAATATGGCTCTAGAAAGACATATTGTTGAAGAAACTATAAGTCGAGCTCCTGAAATTCTAGTGCGCCTGAGGTCTCACACTGTCTGGGAAAAGATGTCTGTGAGCCTTTGCTTCACTGTGCAAGGATTTCCAACCCCTGTTGTACAATGGTGAGAGACTGGCCTTTCCTAGCCCTCTAAAAATGTTGTTAAGCTTTTTTCATTTGAAAGCTATGCCAAAACTGATAAGTGTCACATACATAATGGCTATGTTAAATCCCCTTTATAATCCTCATAGATGTGCTGGATTGTAGCAGTTGATACTCCATGTGAAGGATTGGATGGACAACTTGCTGAATAGCCCTGTGCAATGTGAGAAGCAAACTCAAGTATTTCAGAAGGCAGACAGTGGAAGGCATTCCAGTCTTTCTGGCCATTAAGTTCCCTGATGATGAAGTAGCAAATGACAAAACACACAGAGCTCACAGGCTACTTACTGAGCCTGGATAAATGTCACAGCACCATTGTTATCATGAGCTGTATCTGTGGTCACTTTGTGTTAGCTTCTGGTGAGGAGGACAAAAAGGTAATATCCTTGCAGCTGCCCTCCTCTCCAGACAAATGCTGTCCCATGTACTTGAGAGCCTCAGGCTGAACTGTGAAAACCCACATGAGGCACAGCTCTGTTGCTGCTTCCCTTATTTGTGCTGAAATGTTTTACTGTAGTCCAAGATAAAGTCTGCTTCCCACCTTGTGTCAGGGCTAGTGGACTTGAAAGCTCAAGTCATGTGCCACCTTCTCTCTACTTCTCTGCCTGCTCTTCTAGATTGGGTGCATATCTTCTCTTTCCACTTCCTTGCTGCAACGATGGTCCCCTTTTGCCCTCATGGCCCAATATGTATCTATTCATACATACTGGAAAACACTCGATGTGAGTAGAGAAGATTCATAGAGAGAGTTCAGATGTTAGTAAATATCTGGATCCAAAGATCTACCAATGAATGAAGGGAATAGTTGCTGATATTTACAAGGGGTTTTTTTTTTCTTGATTGTCAGGTACAAGGATGAGGAATTGATTACCCCTGCAAGTGATCCAATGAAGTACAGAATTGAAAGCAAATATGGAGTACATGTTCTGCATATAAACAGGTAGATTTTTCAGGGAATAAAACTGGTTTTTTTATGCTCTACATAAAGTATTTTAATATCAAATACAATTACAAATTCAAACAAAAGCTGAGAGAGAGCTGTTAAAATTTAGAACACTTTTCTGCTCATACTCAAATTCAGGCTAAAGAAGGTTCACTGAATAGCTGAATATTAGATTATGAAAATGAAATGAACAATTAGATATTTGTATTCATTAACTCCAACAATCTAGAAAATATAAAAGAAGAGGCAAATAGCTGAAAGAATGGTAGTTCCTTTTTTATTAGAATTATATCTTCTCAGCATTTGAAGAGGAAAATTGTATGTTCTGTTCATGATGAAGCTCTTTAGGACAAACAAAATTATAGCTTGTCAGGGCAGAGATATACAATTGTATTTGTTTTTATTATATGTTGGGTTCTGTTTGTTGTTTGATTTTTTTTTTTTTTGTCTTTCAAAAAGTAAGAAAGTGTAATTTTTAAAAGGTTCTAATTGAATTAATTTTATTTTTTCAAAACGTTAACCTTGTGATATAGAACATGCCTGGGTAGAACAGCTTCCCAAAACTAATCCCATGTTTTTCTAAACAATTGAAATATTGCATGCTACATGTGACTTGGTGCAAGCTATTTTAAAAAATATAAAAACCCAAAGAAAAATGAGGATATGACTATGGTATTTAAAATGAAAATTAATATCTAGAGCAGAGACACAAACCCCTCCTTTTAATTTCTCCAGACCATGAGCATCAGTTGTGCTGAAACAGCTGGAATATTTGTGTCTAACACTTGGCTGGCCAAACATTTAATCTTCTGCCCTGTCTCCATCTGTCAGCACTGGAAGCAGCCTGAGCACAGACTTGTGGCATTAGTACAGAAAATAAAGTGCATAATATCTTCTGCCTTTGGGAAAGACTCCTTGGCTTTGTCATCCTGCAGCCAAGTCCAGCCCATCTGTCAACTTTTCCTTAGCTCAGGATGGGAGAAATGTATCACTGTACAGAACCTGGCAGCAAGAATCACTGAGTTGTTGTTTCCTAAGGGGTGCTTCTAAGATACTCAAGTGTTCTACCTCCAGGCCATGGATAACTTGCTAACTAACATGTATCTCTCTATACATGAAATGTGTCAATACCTGCTGATTCTTCCAACCAACATTACTTTTGAAGATAAGAACAGGAGGTTACAAAATAAAGCCAGGTTGTCCTCTTGCAATCTTTTCCCTTTCAGCAAGGAAAACTGAAAATGCTCTCCTTTATCTGTATGAGTGTCAATCAGGAGATGAAGCTTTGGTCATTTCCTGATGCTGACTGTGACTGTTTATTTCCCTTGGTTAGTGCCCATGAGGAACTGCGTGGTGAGTCCAGATGCCAGTTATGCAGTATGTAGGTTCCTTTGTGACATTTGGGGAGTAAGTAGCTTTTAGAAGAAATGAGAATCAGCACTGATGCTGCTTACTGAGCATCTGTAACCATCAGCCTGAAGTGTACCAATGGCTTCCACCCACCCCTTTGATGCTTTTTATCTCTTTTCTCTGCTGGTTATCAGTCATGTAGACACCATCCACAGCTTTGAGAATGTTCAGACCCAGCCATATTTCAGACATGTTCAGACACACCAAAGAGTCATTTACTGGAATCCACTCAGGTTCCCACATCCACCCATCATCACTCCTTGCTGACTAGTCCCAGACCTTTAGGTATTCATGCAGACACCCTAGCATTCAACCAAGCTGCCACCTTCTGAGACTGTTGCTCCTTTTCTCTTTCATTCTGTCCAGCAGTGTGGCCTTTTTGCCACCTAAAGATTCCTGGCTACTCTCCCGCAGATTTCCCATTTCCACTTAAAGCATACTGGTGCATTGTTATGATTTATATAGTTTATTAAGTTAAAATTTCTATTGTAAATTTTTTTCTTTATCGCTAATATATTTTATTTCAGAACTTGACCATCAGCTGTATTTTCTGTCCCAAAAAGACAGAAAGTGAACATGCAGAAAGGGAAGAATTTTGTTAGTGCATAATTAACATGAAGCATATCTTGTATTGAAAACAATGGATATATAGGTAACGATTAAAATATATAAATTACTAATATTTTTATACACACCTGTATAAATTAACTCTGGATCTTTCATACACATCTCTGTACACTTGTATTTTATGAATAATTTGTTTCTTCTTGGAGATAGAACCATTGGGATTTTCTTCCTATTCACTTCTGTGCTTTTCTCAGCTGTTCATACTAAAGTGCTGAGCTGCATGTCATCTGATCCACAGCCGCTCAAAACAGCCTTGGAATTTCTTGGCTACTTTTCTAGCACTTCAGCAAAGCTCAGGGAGTGAACTTTTTCCTTCTTATGCAAGTGTGGTATTTATTCCTAAGAGTATTCCCTGATTCCAGTGGAAACATTCTTGAGGAACCAAAACCTCAACGTCACCTTGTTTTCTTAAAGTAGTAACAGGACACAATTCCATCTCCTCTGTTTGCTGTCCTCCAGGGTCCACAAGCCTATACAGTAACCAGATAATTTTCATTTCTCTGTCTCATATTTTTATGATGCTCTGTGCTCAATTTACCCCATTTTCTGCATGCATTCAGTGCTATTATTATCATATAGTGTCTCTTTCTTGCTCCTTTTAGACTTCTTGAAAGGGGAGCTTGAGCTCAAACCTCCCTCAAGCAGTAAAGAAAAGGGGTTTGGAGTTTAATTCTAGTTTTTGCACATCCATAATTACAGAAGAAATGATATATGCTGCAGTAGTGGTTCATCCCATCTTTCATCTCACATCTGATAGGTGATTAGGAGGAGACTGTGAGGCATCCTTAGAGGGAAAGCTACCGGTAGTTGAAATGATTCATACTTGTCTGAAAATGTGAGGGTTTGTTTAAAATGTATTTCTTTATTTCACATAATTTAACTATGGAAAGGCACATAATACAAGAAAACATTTCTGTATCATAAGTAATCAATATTAGGATGACTCATTGCTTTATGGCATAGCCGAAAAATATTTTATGCCTTAATGTATATCTTCATAACTAAAAATCATAAAATTTCTAAGTTCTTAGGTGCTGATATTTGCTGATATTTGCTGAGGACAAGTTTGGGCTTTTTTGTTTCTTTGTTTACTGTGGTGCTTTCTTAGAAGAATTGCTTAGCTTTATTCATCTGTGAATGACTGTGACTGTTTCTTGCTATGTTGGCTGGCACATACTGGGGACAGCAGCATGCTCCTGCCTGGTAGTATTCCTGACTCCCACCCCTCAAGTGAGCAGGAGGTTAGCCTGATCTGGACAGTAGAAGGAGCAGGGAAAGATGTTTGACTTTCTGGAGCACTATCAGTGCTTTACAGTCTCATATATACTGGCCTCAAAGTTTGGCAGTATTTTGTCTTTTATTAGGGCACTCTACCTTTCCTGTTCAACAAAGTCATGGCTTTAGAAGTGCATATACTTGCGGCAGAAAAGGTTTGCGGCTGCATCAGCAGAAGTGTGTGGCAGAGCCAGCAGAGTGCAGTGTAACACCTGCTGGCAGCAGGCAGAGCCAGCCCTCAGACTCCAATCCTCAGCACCACCAGCACTGCTTCAACAAGAAAAGCTTAAAAATTGAATGAACCTTCTCTTCTAACTGTTCTCATTTAACAAATGATACTGTGCGGTCAGTACAGTGCTATTTTAGTTTGATTAGGCACAAAAGGCTTGAGATGATTTAATCTGGAGAGGGAGAGAGCGAGGCCTGTCCTTTCTCCTACTGGAGGTGGAAGCAGAGCAGAGGCATTGCGGCAAAGGCAATCCCCTGGCGTGGCCCGCAGAGCCTTTGAGCTGTGCAAGGTTAATGGGTGATAAACTCCAGCTCCCTGGGTTTAGTAGGTATGCAGCACAAAGGAGTGTATAGGCAGCAGGAGTGGTGTATTGCTCTTTCCTTTGAAAAAAATTGCCTGCAAGGAAGATGGTCTGTGACCTTCTGACCTGTCAGCATCTGTCCCCTATATACTGCACCAGTTGGGAGCTTGAGGAAAGGGCTGCCTCATAACAGACCTCCTATTCCCTAAATACAAAATGCAAAAGAATTGGTCAGATTCAGTCTGACTGGAGAACCAGCACAAGAGACAGCAATTCTGTAGAGTATTGCAACATTGTGATGTCATACAGCCTTAACACTGAAAATTTTGTCATATGGCTTCAAAGGCAGCATTTTTAACTCTGCAATTTACTACGTACTGCCTCCTGTTCTTGACACGCTCTTGAATTAGAACACAATTCAGGCAAAAATGCTATTTCACTCTTAAATCCTGTGTTTAAATCTACACTAGATAGATGGATGAATATATGCATTTTAAACAGGTGTATCTGCCTGGGGAATATTCCCCACACAAACATTAGCACTTCAGAACCTCATGTGGATTCAGAGCAATTTAGTCTTCACAAAAAGTATTAGTATCTTGGGAGAGATACAGCTCTGCACTCACAGTTCATGCTTTCTAAGTGTATGCTATGCATATTTTATCTGACCTTTGTAAAGGTTGGAAAATATGTTCTCCATCATGATGCAAGAGTAACTGTTAGAGAGACCACACCTTGCCACTCCAAATGTAGTTTCTACTGGTCTTGACTCAATGCATTTTGCAGTGCCATTTAGAAAATCTAGGGGTTTTAGCATACAGGGAAGGAGATAATTTCCAGGATAATCCTCAGTCTAAGCATTATCTGGCAAAAAAAGAAAATCAGAACCTTATGTAAGTTGCCATCCTGCCCAACTTTCTTCAGAGAGAGTATTAACCTAAGTGCTGTCTACCTCTCACCCACAAACTCCCTACACTTCCAATATAAGATTCAAAGGCATTTCAATGAGTACTAGGCTGGAGTGTCAGGTGAGTGGTCATAGCAAGGAATTGTAAACTGCTTTCAAAGCAGTAACCTACAATAAATGGGTAGAGTTGTTATGACCTCTTAAACTGCAGAAAGTTCTTGGTCTGTATGTTCATCATAATTGTAAGTACCTCATTTCTCTTCATAAAAACCAAAGGACGTTGTAAAGTGTGGTCAGACATTTGATTAGAAACCTTTTCTTTTTGTTCTTCCTGAGAAAATGAATTATAATTTTATCACTAACTTTTGTCAATTAGTTTCTCTCATATATTCAGCTTCTTAGGGCTGAAGATATAACCCTTTTGTGAATCTCCTGTGTGTTCTAGAAACATTTAGGACCATATTCTGTTTTCTTTACCTTGGACACCATCCCAAACAGAAAGATCTCATAAAGAGATGTACTTTGCTGTTCCTTATGGGAGCAAAATTATGGGAAGGGGATTGAGATGAACACTGGTATATATTCACTTGAAAAGTTAATCAGGTGTCTGCCATTCTGCTTCTTCATTTTAGGGAGACAACTTTTCAATTCTTACACCTTTGAATTTCTGACATTTTGAATGGTCTAACACAGTTTGGGACCTCATGTTCATAATACATATTTCTCTAATTTCTGGATTATTTTGATGCCACCTTTTGTTTAACAATAAATTGCTGTTTAGATCCTAAATCCTGTGTAATTCTTTCAGAAATTAGTTCCTATTTACTATTTTATCTGTTTTGCTGGAAAATGAAGCCAACACTGAGAGCAGATGATGACAGCTTTAAAGTCAGATGTAATCAATGTTAACCTCATAATGCTGATTTTTTATCTTTGTTGTCAACACTCTATGCAACAACAAAATATTGAAGAGCAGTTAATTTGTATTTGACAGAAGTGAATGCTTTGTTTATGTGAGGGAATAGCCTAATACAGTAATGGTAGTGTAATATTTATCTCTCAGTTATGACATGGGTGCCGTGTGCTGTCTACAGCATGTATAGCCCAGGGATGGATCGTAAAACACAGAATGACTCCCTTAGCCCTGCCAGGTGTAAGTGTGTACCATCCTCCTGGGGGGTCTAGCTAATCCGGGAGAAACCTGGATATGCATTTGTTAGGAAGATGCTGTGCACCTCCACAGGTCTTTCACAGGATGGTGGGTGGGCTGAAGGGCAGGAAGCCTTTACAGGACATGTATCTGGGAACAAGGCCTGAAGGGCACACTATGGCATATACCTGCCACCAGTGCCTAGGAAATGCACTCCTGGGCTCTGCCTGGCACAGTAAATTAAAGACATCCTCTGCCACAGTGACCTTCTGGCATGGGATAGACTAATTCTCTCATCTTTCAGGGCAGGGCTGTCAGACATCCAGACTGCTTTCTGGAAAAGTTCCCTTACTATCCTTTTGGCCAGCTGAAATACACCAAGGCATGCCAAGGGGTGTTCTAGCACATCAACACTAACGTGATCAAGATCCAGTTTCTGGGGACAAATGATCTAACACTGTTTAATTTGCTAATATGTAAAATATGTTATTAAATATATTATGTACTATATATATTTATACACTCTTTACTGTATATTCTATATATAAACCCTTAAATTAGGGATATAGTGAGAGTGATGAGAATCCCTTACGGTTCCAGAGTGGTTAATTGTGCAATGTCCTCCTTATAAAATATTTTTGATCTGCTTCATTTGTTGTTAACTTGTTATATTATAGTAAGACACTGTACCAGGCTGCGATAAATTAATGAACCATGTACATTTCAGTATTGAGACATTATAACATGCCTTAGGAAAAAAGTCTGTGTTGCAGTTTTACATTACTTTTTGGCATTTTTATCACACAACTATTAAATAGCATGAAACTGGGATAGGAAAAATTGTTCTTCTTTTAAGAAGTTCATACAAAAAAGTGTTTTCAAGTCTGACAGTCTTCAAACAAGTCCAGAATTGGTTAAGCTTTATATAGATCAGTGAACAGGTATTGTAATTAAAAATTCTTCATGGAAACAAACAAATAAACAAGAAGTTAAATAACATCCAGCCCAGAGAGTAGCGTTCAATGAGGTTACATCCAGCTGATGACTGGTCACAAGTGGTGTTCCCCATGGCTTAGTACTGGGGCCAGTTCTGTTTGATATCTTTTTCAGTGACCTGAATAAGGGGGTCAAGTGCATCCTTGGTCAGTTCGCAGATGGCACCAAGTTGGGTAGCAGTGTTGATCTTCTGGAGGATAGGAAGACTCTGCACAGGGATCTGGACTGGCTGGATTGATGGGTGTCACAAAAAGAGAAGGCTTTGGACCAAAACTTGGAAGGGAAGATTTCTGCCCCTTAAAAAAAAATTGTTTGACTGCCAGAGCTCCAGGAATTGGAAACATTTTTATTGACTGAGCAGTCTGATTGCGTTTCTTGTGTGAGAAACCTTTGCTTAACTAGATTCACCTATCAGAGAGCATATATCCGCTATACCTTTAAAGGGGAGCTTTCACCAGCAGATGTGGGGAACTCTCAGCAGGCCTCCCCAGAGTATTATTTTGTCCTCGAGGAAAACTGCCAGGAACTTTTCTCTGAACAGTTTACAAAATAACACTTTTATTGAAACAAATTGGTGACAAAGTGGGGGGTTCAAAGTAGTTGAGGATAACTTCTGTCTAGAACAATACTCTTAAAGCTAGGTAATTACAATATAAGACAAAGCATAAGCACCAACTATAAAACAGACAATCTATTACAAGTAAAGCAAAACACTCTAAACTCCTAAAACAAAACAATTAGCACATATAGGTTACCGCCTACTCACCTGGTGTTGCAATAAAGGAGGAGAAGAGGATCAACTTGTCAGCTAATCCCGGCTACAAGACGGAAATGAAGTTTCTCACAAATTCTACCAATTTGTGACAGCTTTATAGACCTTTTTTCTTCAGAAGGTATGGAGGGGTTTTTTTGTGAGTGCTGCAGTCAACATTTCTAAATTTGGGGGTTAGTGAGCTAAGGGTTTCATTGTTTGTCGCTGGATGCTTATATCTGGTCAATATTCCCATGCGAATTCTGCGTGGAAGAATCAATCAATGACATCTTCATATCACTGCATTCTTCCAGTTGCAGATGTTTATCTGTATTTAAGGGGATCCTCTGACCTTATGCTTTCCAGAAAGTGGCAGTCATGGCCTCCTTTTTTTCCCACTCTGGGAAAAGGCAGTAGATTTCTTTCTCAGCCATCCTTAACTTCTGTTGTTCAACCCCTATTTCTCACAGTGGGCCAAGGCCAGTTGTATGAGGTTTTACAAGACCAAATACTTGCACTTGGGTCACAAGAACTCCAGGCAGCATTACAGGCTGGTGGAGGAGTGGCTGGAAAGCTGCCCAGTGGAAAAGAGCCTGTCAGTGCTGGCTGACAGCTGATATGAGCCAGCATTGTGCCCAGGTGGGCAATAAGGACAATGATATCCTTGCCTGTATCCCCTGTACATGGCACTGGTAAATGCTGCACCTCAAAATCTGTGTTCTATGCCTCTCACTACAAGAGGAGGTGCTGGAGTGTGTCCAGAGAAAGGCAATGGAGCTGGTGTAGGGTCTGGAGCACAAGTCCTATGAAGAGCAGCTGGGGGAGCTGGGGTTGTTTAGCCTGGAGAAGAGGAGGCTCAGGGGAGACCTTATTGCTCTCTACAACTACCCAAAAGGAGGTTGTAGGCAGGAGGGAGTCAGTCTGTTCTCCCAAGTAACAAGTGACACAGGATGAGAGAAAATGGCCTCAAGTTGCACCAGGAGAGGTTTAGTTTAGATATTGGGAAAAATTTCTTCACTGAAAGGGCTGTCAAACATTGGAATAGGTTACCCAAGAATAGTAGTGGAGATTCAGCACACCTGAAAATGTTTAAAAAATATGTAGATATGGCCTATGAGGACATGGTTTAGTGATCCAACATGGTGGTAGTGCTAGGTTGAAGGTTGGACTTGATAATCTTAAAGGTCTTTTTCAACCTTAACAGTTCTATGATTTCCATTCTTTTAAATTGATTTTAAGGCTGACTGTGCCTGTCCAGACTGTAGTAGGGATTCCTACCCAGTTGCAGGCTTTTTGTTTATGTTGCCTAATCTTTGGATTAACCCCTATGTCTTTGATAATTAATTGTGTGATAAACTTTGTATTTTATTGCTTTATTCTGTGAACTATGTGGCTGAAGGATTGCCTCAAGGAGGAGCTATTAGACCTGTAAGTTTAGAGAAATAAATCTCAATTTAATAGAACATTCATCAAGTTGTGTTTAAGCCATCACAGTACAGATAGTATAATTTTTAAGATATGACACTGTCCAGAATATATGCAGGAATGCATATATTGGTGTCTGATGTGCCTGTAACAGGTGCTAAATACTCTAAAATTGACATCCTACTATGCAATATACATAAAACACCTTTATATATTCCTTCTCTCACACCTGAGATATATGATCTCTTAGAAGACAAATGTGACCAAAATTTCATCCCTTTCATATAGAATTTGCCAAGAAGACACAAATTTGTTCTTCTGAGGGGAAACTAAATGCATGCATGCACAATATTGTATCTCATAACCGAAAATTATATATACTACTAAGTGAACTATTTCTGATGGACTCAATTTTAAATAAGAAAAGAACTGGGGCACCAAAGTTTGTACCTATATCTTAACATCTGACCATATATCTGCTAATGTAGCTTCCTCTTCAAGGAAGGATGTAATAAGTGAGAGATCACTTATTATCACTGGGTCCTATTTTACACAATTAACTATTTTTTGCTTTATACTTTTTCATATTGTCCTTGTATAATAAGTGTTTTTTCTCACTAAAAATATAACAAACCAAACCGTTTATGCACATGAACAATTTTGATCAGTGTTCCTGTTATTTTATCATTTCCACTGGACTAAGAGATATGAGAGAGACAAAAAATGCCAGTATCTGCTGACTGGGAGGAATTTCTGTAAGCATTACATGTACTTTTCTTCCTTGTGTCTTTCTTAAAATATGTGGCAGAAGGGCAAGATGGATTAAGGAAGAAGGTTACATACAGAAAGGGAATAGCCAGACTGGCATTCTCCAACTGTCTCCTTTTGATCATTCTCTAAAGGTCATTTCCAGTTTGCTCAAGTTAATGCAACCTGCACACTAAGCTGTGATAAAACTGCAGTTAAGAACAGTAGTAGTTTTCTGATTGTCTTTCATCAATGTCTTGCACTGTGTGACACTAGCAAAGACCTTTATACATTTTCCTTAGCAGTCAAGAGCTTTATACACTTTCCTTAGGTTGACATAGCTTGGCTTGTAGTATCAGTCATTAAAAAAATTTTTATTTGCTCAAAGAGACATCTGTTTTCCTCCTTCCCCTTTTCAGAGCTGACTTTGATGATTCTGCTACCTATTCAGCAGTTGCAACAAATGTTCACGGTCAGGCATCAACTAATTGTGCTGTGATTGTGCGAAGTAAGTCCTACTTCATAATTAAAATAATAAAGAAATATAATATTCATGTCATTGAATGTTTATTATATATTTATTTGTAGGGTTCAGAGAGGATGAAGAGCCTCATCCAGCTGGGATAATGCCCTTTCACTGTAAGCCTTTTTTTCTGTTTGCTTAGACAATTTATGTACTCTTATCAGATACAATTTGCTTCTTCTGAATTTGCTTTCTAAGCATTCAGTTATATTAGGAGCTGTTGCAAGATGGTCTTGCTTTCCCAGTTGAATTTTTAGACCAGCATACAGTATGACAGAAAGTTCCATCTCAGATCAGACAGTAATTTCTTTGTGCCAAGTACAATTTACTTGTACTCAGGAATGTTTTCATTTTCTCATGCACAGTGCCCCTGTCGTATGAAGTTTGCTTTACCCACATTGATGTCCAGTTTCTGGAGAAGTTTGGAGTCACCTTTGCAACTGAAGGTGAAACATTGACCTTGAAGTGTTCTATGTTGATCACTCCAGAGCTGAAAAGGCTACGACCTCGTGCTGAGTGGTATAGAGATGGTAAGTTAGTA
Organism: Calyptomena viridis; assembly: GCA_013390005.1. Classification (NCBI taxonomy): domain Eukaryota; kingdom Metazoa; phylum Chordata; class Aves; order Passeriformes; family Eurylaimidae; genus Calyptomena; species Calyptomena viridis. The sequence goes on from WEIV01031076.1 coordinate 83,520, forward strand.
CATTGAATAGAAGCTATCTGGAAAATTCTGGAGGAGACACTGAAGACACAGGTCAGGCTTAGAACACCATAGTCTCAGAATTAAATATGGAATAGAGCAAAAAAATATCTCTAGGTAGAATGTATAGATGTGCATTCTCAGTTAAGTGACTTGGTCAATATTTTCTTGAGCACATGTCTACAGCAACAGGAGGTAACCTCATATAGAGATCCAAACTCCGTTCTTAGCCTTGACCATGATTCATAGTTGAATACTGTGACCACTGAACTAAAGAGGACTCACAGAGCAGTAAATTAAAATCTGGAGTACTGAGCTATGGGCATGGCTCTCCACTTTTTCTTGCTCCAGTCTTTATTGTGAATTTTATATTAAAATCACATTAATAATATATAGTTAGGAAATACTTGGAGGAGCCAGTCCTGATATATTGCCTTTGCTCTGCTGTTTATCCTCTTTTGTCAGTGAAAAACTGTGTTATACCAAGTGAAGCAGTCTTACCAGGAAGTACTGAAAATAACATCACTAAGCATATTATATGCTTGGGTGGACGGTACACGAACCCGGCATGAGTCGTGTTTGTTCACTGCACCAAAATAGGGTGTTGAAACATAAGGATAACTACTTAGAGTTTAATGGATAGTAGCCTGTTGTAGATATTTAGCTTACTGCTTTTCACCAACCACAGCCTCTGTGTAGGATTGTAAAGTAATTATTCTGCTTGAGGATTTGAGGAAAGCCTTGGTTATTTGTGAATGGTGAGACTTTTCCTCAAAAGGACCACAGTTGAGAATGGCGAACTCCCAAGACTGATGTTTGGACTGATCTCAGGCAAATTACCAGAAATTTCAACAGCTGACAAAATGTGATGAATAAACTAAGAAATGGCAGTAAGATTAATAAGACAGAAAAAGACAAGAAAATTCAACTTTAGGAAAATCAGAAAAAGGATATTTTTGTTACTGCTCATTATGTCTTTGTTTCATGTACATCATAGCTTTACGTAGATTCACATCTGATCCTGCTATTTACTCTTCCATTTTTATATGTCTATCACTGTGGATACTTCATTGTGATGGAACTACCAGATGTTAGTAAAATAAAAATGATGAGATAATAAAAGCGGCTCTTTTTTTTTTTTTTCTGATGAATTACCTAAAATCTAAGGCTTATCCTTGAATCCAGATTCTGTTTCCACTGAAGTGTACAGTGAAATCCCTGTATCTCACTCTGAGATGAGCCATTATTTTCAAGGGTACCTTTACTTTGTCTCCTACTGGGCAGAGTTTCTCAAGGTGCCAAACCTCAAATTTTGGGTTTGAAAGTGCAGCTGTGAAGAACTAATTTTCAAGGAAGGCCCAGTACTGTTTCACTTTTAATCCAACATGAATTTTTCTTGCACTATGGATAGGTGAAAAAAACTTATGGTCCTTTCTCTTCATGTCTTCATAATGCCAAGATAATTCCCTCTTGATATGTAACAATATTATGCTCTTTATTTCCCCTCCTTATTTACATAAGTTGCCTTCCCTGTGAAAACCTGAGATGAAAACTTGGTTTGCTTAAAGCCAATAGGTTTTTCTAGGGAGTCAGATAGGATTTCATCTCATATTCTACATATGTTGTATGAAATAAGATGTTACAAACAAGCTTAGATTTATCCTTCATTACACATACATGGATCACAATATTTCCAAGAGTTATACAGGAGCATCAACTGGCAGAACTTGTTCCCAAACACATCAGGAATTCATGCACTATGAACCTTTGTTATCTGCTACAGTTTCCTGTGTTGAGTCTCTTGAGAGCTGAAGGCAATGAATGAATGTAAGCAATGAGAAGGTTAGTAATTGTTCAATATCATGTGCTGTAGACATTTTGGTTCTTTAGAGAGATAATATTTAATTATACTCTTGCATTAAGACAAACTGTACTTTTTCTGTTTTTTTTTTTTTTTTTCACTTTGTGTTAATCAAATAATAGCAGCTAAAGCCCAGAGATGAATATGTATGATTTACTTCTAATAATTATACACAGGAGAAATATGTGTTTATCTAGCATAAGTAAGCTTCACACAAGTGAGCCTTATGGAGGGTGTCTACTAGACTCCTAGGGACATATAAATCAGCTGAATCTAACCCTTTAGAGTGATTTTGGATTTGACAAACATGAATATGATGCCTATTATTCATGGCCCACTTAGAATAATTTAAGAGACTGAAACTAAATCAAAATAATGCTTCAGGAACCTATATCTGATCTGGATATGAGTTCATCTGGTAGCAGAAACTTTCTGTTATTGATCTCTAATGTAATATAAACACTATAAAGCTATATGCACCAGCATTCTGCAGCCATCTATGCTGTAGTCTGGAATAAAAAAATTGACTGCAGAGGGAAAAATCACAGAGTGAAGAATTTAACTAAAATTTCAGAAGAATAAAATACATTATAAAAAGAAACTTCAGTATATAGTAGTTACCCACTCTTTGTATGAATTTTCATCAGAGTAATGTATTAGGAAAAGTATCTCTTGCACTGAAAACAGAATGTGAGGCTTGAGACACACTGCCTCTGAGTGTTAGTCTCCTGCAGGTTTGTCCTTTGGTAAATTCTGGGAGAAGTAACTGAGCACAATATATGAATAGACTGAGTGCAGTTGTGAGAACTTGTAATATTATTGTGATGATAAATGTAGGAATATTTGCTCTAATAGAACGTATTTCTAATAGAAATATGTTTGTGGCCTCCAAAATTTATTCTTACTGCCTTGCCTAGAAAGTCATTCATCCTGACTGCATTAAAAAAAGAGAGCTTCTGCTGAGTTCTGGTGCATCTTTGGCCTTGTGTGAGGGAGAGAAATTTTTCTGCTCTTACCATACACAACTGCCTCCTCAGTCTCTGGTCTCAGGCACACGTGAACCACGGAAATGGATGATTCTGGCCTTAACAGACATTACAGGCTTACCTACAATTACTGTGTGTTCAAACAAAGGTGGCTACCATTCCACTCAAGCATAGAATCTAAACAAGTGATGTGCTTTTCAGAGGTGTTTTCAATTTTTTACTTCAGGATTTTCTACAGACCTCATGCATTGGTTAAAGTTTCTAGGTAAGGATATTTTCTGATTTAGTTTAAAGTACTTCATATCTCTCTATACAAAGTCTGAGTACCATTGTGACATGCATGACAGAAAGGGGACACTCAGATTTTCTAGGTGAATATCTCATGGAAAGGAATGTGATCGAATTTACTTTGTGTGCTTCCCATAAAACAACTATATGCTTAGGTGATTATGCAATTTACTGCTCTAAGTTTTAGTAGTGTGTCTTCCAGATGCTTTATTCTCTGAATATGTGTCATTTTTTATACATTCTTATGCAATTCAGCTGGTAGATGGGAAAACTGATTCCTTTGCAATTCTTTGAGTGTCTGCTCCAAAATGTATTTAAGCAACAGAATAATAGACATTCATAGACATTCAGCTCTTTTAAATACAATTCTACTGCATTGATTACAATAAATTAGTATGTAATAGGTCTTACGGAGTTAAAATCAAAAATAATCCAATCAGTTATTAAAAAGGTTGATATGAGAAAGTCTCTTGGCTAACATAAAATGTTCTGTTCATGCTTTTGCTCTGGTTTCACTAAGCAATCAGCTTAATTTGCATTAATCATGGGTCACCACCTCTCACCTTTGAGAGATTTAAATTTAATTTTATTCACTGCTCAACAGTCATGCCTTCAGGATTTAAGTTTGGTGTATATTTATAGCAGTCTTCTGATCAAACTGAAATCTAGTCTTTAAATTTGGAGGAAGAAATTGAGTAATCTGACATTTAACCTGAAGAGGAAGCAAAACTTATTAAAAATGAAACAAAGTTGCACCCTGCATTCATTATAGGATATGACAGGTTTTCATGTAATTTCTGAATGTGGATAACATNTAGGAATGATGTTGTTGGCCCTGCATAGAGTAGTCTTAGACCTCAAGTTCTCTAAAATTCATTGATCAAATAAGCTTAGAGAGATGCAACTTACTCTCTGTAGAGTTTTCATAGCATCAAAGCACTATCACTTTGAATAAAGTGGGCATAAATGATTAGCAGAGAATGGCACTGGGACATAAGTTATTCTGACAGCATAGTTACCTGTCTGATGGTCTTCTCTTCCAGATGTGCTGATAAAGGACTCCAAGTGGACAAAGATGTATTTTGGAGAAGGCCAGGCAGCTCTTTCCTTTACTCATCTCAACAAAGATGATGAAGGTTTATACACCCTGCGCATGGTTACAAAAGGTGGAATCAGTGAATGCAGGGCATAC
>WEIV01031077.1:1085-22801 GCA_013390005.1 Calyptomena viridis
ACAATGAGCAACACTTAGTGCCTTACAAACAAATTCATCTTATTTGGCACAGACGTGTCACAGCACAGGGTGAAAAACCCACAAAACCCCAGTACCCAGGTGCCATCATCTCTACTGTCTCCAGTACAAGTAACTGCAGTCGATACAGAAGGACAGAAGGAGAAAATGAACATCACATCCAAGTGTCATTGCCTCTGTGTACTTCAGACAGACTTCTGTTGTCATTTGTTGTACAATCAGACTAAGATACCTTTGCTTTCAACTACAATCAAAAAATAATTTCCTGATCTAGTCATGTTTATTACCAGTATGAACATTTCTGACCCTAAAAGGTATCTTGGCAACATTAATGACCCAAACATTAATTCTTAAAAAGGCAGTATGTCAGTTTACTGATGCAGATTCATTTTTTCAAATAAACACACTAAAAATTCTCTTAAGAGATAAGTGAGGGTCTCAGCCACAGAACCTCCTTCCCTCAAATAAGAAAATCATAATCCAACATCAAAACAGGATAGCAATTTTGGAAATTTATAAAATTAAACCTAAATGTATTTTATTGACACCAGAAAAGGAGAGTGAGTCTATTCCTTCCCCCCCTTCCCAAGAAAAAGTATCAAGATGACCCCCCACTGAAGCTTTTCTTAACTTGATCTGTTGCTTTGACATCTTGGGTCATTGTGTGTTTCATGGAGTGTTGTATTAAATAGAAACAACAGAAATTTCAAAACCAAACATTTTAGATGTCTATCTGAAATACGGATGCATGTGTCTCACAAATGATTGGTGTGTTTAAAGTACAAAGTTGATTGACACATGCTTTCACTTAATGATGGTAATTATGAAGAATAACAACTCCAAGCCACATCTGTTCAATGTAACAATCTTGTTGTGCTATGCAGATTACATTGAGAGCTGTCAGAAATGCCAATTTTACCACAAATCATGCATAAGCACATTTGTAAGACAAGAAACAGATTAATAAGCATCAACACTTCTCTGTAAACACTTGTTGAAGAAAATAAAAGCTGTTGGCACGGAAGGAAATGATACAACAGTGGATGCTTTCTCTATCAAGCTCGAAATAAGAAATCACAGGAAGGACAAAAGTGCAGCCTGATTCCCCAAAGAAAGAGTCCCCTTGTAGCAGATCAAGATGTGGAAAACTCAACAATTATACTACATGTGAACAACATATAATCATATTTTCTTCTTTCATTTTGATCAGTTCTCACTCAAAATCTTCATTTTTGACAGAGCATTTTTAAGTTGTACTGAATTAAAATATCCATTTTTTTAATTGCAGAACATGCAGATTTAAATTGAAGCTAAAACCACTAAATGAAGAAAACTGAAATCACTAAGTCATAAATCTACGAACTTTTTTTATCATATCATAACTATGGGTGCCTTTATCCAAAGGCAGTTTAAGATTCAGGGTCATGTTTTTTCTATAACAAAGGAGCATGGAATTATAGGCAAGCAGTCTCAGACAAGTCATTAATGTAACACGACTTTGTTTGCTTTCATATGACAGAAGACATTACAAGATGTAGCTGACATGCAATATAATTGTAGAACAAATAAATAACATGATTTTTCAAAAGGTTCTTAGTTATATTCCTCTGCAAAATATAATTAAAAATTGAAATAAAAAAGATTTCTTTTAATCTCTTTGAGAAGCAGTTTTCCCACTAATGTGAGTTTGTTGACCCTAAATAATCAATGCAGGAGCTGTACATGCACTTATAATAGGAACTTAATACATCACCTTTTTTTGGTTTTAAGAACTTATTTTCCCAAATTGTCTAAACTTATTCTTGTTTGCAGACTGCCACAGCAGATAAATTATATACTATCTCAGTGGATCAGTTAGACATCCTGCAGATTTAGCCAGAGATGAGACCTCCTGTGTGAATCATTTGCTTTTAACTTTAGCTTTACTTTGCCTGAGTTTGATCAAAACNCTTACAGAACATTAAGTCTCATATCCTGCAAACCACATAATTATAAGGCTATCCTTCTCAAATCCATGAAGTTACATACTAAAGTTGGCTTATGGAAAGCCAAGTTGAAAGGAATCCTGGGAATCACCTGGTCCAACCTTTATTTTGTATAAAACCCCTATAATTTTCTGTAAAAACTGCATGATTCCTATCAAGCTGCTTACCTTCATCTGTGATCACGCAGGAGACCACAGTTCCCAATGAGAAAACCAGGGAAATATTTTCAAAACATATTCAGAACTTGTAAAACTTGCATTTAAAAATTGTCTATGAAATCTTTTGAACTTCACAACAAAAAATGGCAGCTGCCAGGATTTTAAACACATAACAGCATTGCTTCTATCAAGCCATTAGCAATAAAATTAACATTCAGTGGTTATTTATTGCAACTGTCAGGCATCAGCAGTGATATTTCTTAGCCAGCAGGTTTGCAAACTGAGTCTCTGTTCCAGTCAGGGTTGAAAGTTCTTGACTAAGGAGCCCACCTGCCCATCAGAATCATCATTTAACTCCCTCTTCAGGGTATGGCACAGCATGTTTCCTACTGCAGTAGGAAAGGATTCTCTAACCTAATATTCTTCATCACAACAAATATGTAAGCCTGAACAAATTTTCTCAGACACAGCTGCTTCTATGGTATCTTGGCATTTGAGTAGATGATTTGCAGAAATTCCACTGGGAAGGAGGTACTTTAAAGGCTGCCAGTGAGTGTGATAGGGCTAGAAGAAGAGTGAAGAGGCACAGCTGTGACAGCTGAAAGCAGGATAAGCTGCCACTGATCTGTTTCTATGCTTATCACAACACCCATTAATCAATTCCAATCACAGCAGGCCCACCAACTAAACTATACTCCACCTCTCAAAAACTGACTACTCAGCCTTGTAATCTTCCTGAAAAATTGTTCATCTGAAAAAATGTCAGAGGGGCACTATATTATTTACTTTATTAAAAAAACCTATTATATTTGCAATTTTTCTTGAAAAAAAATAATCAAGCAACCATCAAAATATCCACAGGCCTTTCTTCCCAAAACTGTTCAAAATTTCACTTTCCTAATTTTTTCTGTGTTCAATTTTGAATTAAAAGAAAGCATTTTCCTTCTGTTTTCTTTAAGTTGTGCCATAGACACCACTTTTAATGAACTTGAGATCAACAGTACACCTATAGGTCTGTATCTTCGAGACAGCCTAGAATATAAATAGTATTTACCCTATAATTTGGAGTCTCTTTAAATATACTTCTTTGTTAAAAAAAAATACAATTACATTAAAAAGTACAGAATACACAAATACATAGAATGCACCAAATTGCACTAACTGAAACATAAGTAGATATGATCTGATTGATGGCAAATTTCCTATTATTACTATAATTTGCTTTAATAAATTTACTTCCCAATGACATTAATGCTACCATGAATTTGAGTTTTCTTCAAAGCAAAGGGCTGACCACTAATGGTATACATTACCAGCTCATCTGATGTGCAAATTCTGCAGGTTTTGAAGAAGTTTAATCTGTTCAGTACATAGCCTGCAGTAATATTTGTTCACTAGAACAAGTGAATAGCCAGTTCTGCAGTTACTTGCTTACTAATTTTCTAGTCATTACTGCATCTTACAGTTCCTGCTTTTGTTGGCCTCAGGTCTGTTCACACCAAAAAAGTTCAGTTTCAGAGAACATAACAGCAGCGAACCAAAAGCAGAGTGAAGAAAATTGAAAGTTCCCAACATGTTAAAGGATAACATTGGAACACCTTTCCACAGATTTTTGAAAGTGAGCCTGATGAGTGAGACCTCTTGTAACAGGGAGTGGTGATATCTGGATGTCTGGCCCACAGCACACTCTTACATAGAACTCAGTCCCGTGTTGACAGGCCAGAAGCTTTAAGCTCAACTAGGCATCAAAGAAAGCACTTAATCAGAAGCCTGGCTACTTAAAGCTACCAGTTGGAAGGATTAAGTGCACTTTGTATATCTCTTTGCAATGTCAATTTAAGGCTTGGAAGGAGGTTTTCAGAATAACTAAATAGATTTAGAAGCCAGAGTCCCTTTACTATCTAGTGGTATCTGTGCACCCAAAGAACACGGCAGGTTTGGGAAAATCTCCCAATACAATACACCACTCGAACAGCTTTCGTGTTTATGCAGCTGTCACATTATTGAAGAATTGTATTCAGCCTTTTTATAAAAAGCTGTGTATTTTAATAGTGGTATGAGTTTACAAGAACTAGATGCCTGTTGTGGCATTTGTGGAATTTTACTAATTTCCAGACAACAGCACTGTTATTTCCAAAGACCACGTTACAAATGCATGCAACTTACTGGGCTTCAAAACACACGTATTTGCCCAGTTGCTATTATTTACACATATATGTTATGTATGTGTATAAATATATGCAGTTATTTACTGCACAACAACCCAGAATATCAAACAGCAAAATTTATACTGCCCATTTAAGGAAGCAGTAGTCCCCAACTACCACTGGTAAGGAATTGGCTTAATTTTTTTAATTCTTCCTTTATTTAATAGGATAGTGTCAACCATTTAAGTGTTGAAAAGAGGTCTTTCATGCTCATTTTAAATCTCTTTTATTACCAGGACAAAATTCTGAGAGATCCTATACACTGATCATGTAATATATATTATCATATAATATCACATGACCTATTTTTATGGTTATTAAAATTTTTTGGCAAATAGATGAATAGGCTCTATGTTATTGGCACTGCAGAATGGACATAGTAAATATGCTGGGAGAATTCTGAATTTAGAATCAAATCATCTAAATTATATGGTACTTCTAACTGCTTTTCCAATCCTATAAAAAACTTGGTAAGTATGATAAAATTGCTATTTATTTTAACAAGCATCACCTTCCTACCTTTTGTCACCTTCATCATACTGGAGATGTAAGGATTTTTTTCCTCTCCCTTGATCTGCCTTCAAAACAGGTACAAGTCATTCTTCTTCTAGATGGCATTTCTAAGAACAATAGCATAGTGTAAAAATACTATCTGCATAACAGAAAAGAATTCCGATTCTCAGACCCTGCAATAATTTCCAAATTTCTCCCCCTTTCCCCTCATGCTTTCAGTTCTAAACTCTTCGGGACAAATTTCCTCTAGAATTGGAAAATACGTATCAAGGAATGCGCATTTATACAATCCAAATAATCCTTACTTCAGCAAATTTCCTGATGCAGCCTCTGCAGTGGCAAACTATAAAAGCTTCACCCGCTTTGAACTACTCTTAAAGTCTGATTTTGCATTTACACTATAGTAGAAAAGCCAATATATTTCTTATACAAAACTTAAGAAGTAAAACTGAAGGGGAAAAAATCTGCTTCCAGCAGGCACAGCACAGGTTAAGGAACTCCAGACAGCTTAAAGCAACTTAAATGTACCAGCAACAAGAACCTATTTTTAGGTTTAACTGGTTGTATGCAATGTTCCACGTTTCCAAAATATGAATGAACTTCAACACTATTCAGAAAACAGTTCTTTAAATCCTCTTTAATTTAATTCTTTAAACAAATTGTTTCAAGGATTTCTTCTTTCATATTTAAAATTTTATTTTCCTCTTAAAGCTCCAATTATCTGAGAATTCAGAAGAAAAGCCTGTGAGTCTGTTTTGCACCTCTGTGCATTTATGAAGAACAGGTCACTGATGTCTTTACTTCTCTGAGCAGAGAATGCTGGTAAACACCCTCCCAGGACAGCACTGCTCTGCTTACAGCACAGGTTACTGCTGGGCTACAGCACAGAGCAGAGAACAATCTTTATTCCCTGGACAAAAGAGCCTACCAATAGTGTTGTCAGTGCAATGTGTCAGAAATGTGTTTTATGTATTGTATATCTTAGTGAAGCCTCATCTTTCCCACACTACAACTGTAAACTAATAGCATGGAATTCTAGTCTCAAGCACAGTGAAAAGGGGCCATTAAACTGACAGATTAAAAAGCAGGATCCACAAGAGTTCTAGGTACTGTAAGAACAGTCACACATGTTCATCTAACATCAATATTCAAAAGCATGGGCAGGCAATACTGCCAGGCTCACCCACAGACAGTGCTCCTAAGTTCAAGTAATAAAGCCTGGTTCTGCTGTTACCATAAACAAGGATGTTTGTCTACACTGGGCTGTGGTTAACTCTCTTTACCTGCTCTAACTGTATCCATGCCAGGTGTGCACTACGTTAATAGCCAAGTTCTTACAACTATTCATACATAAGCTATTCCTTAAAGGTTAGAAATCACCACCTTAGCTAAGCAGATCCCCCTGAAGTTAATAATATTTCTTCAGTAAGATCTGTTCATAAAGACATAAGTAGGTCACTGATTTGCTTTGCAACTGAGATAGGAACCACATGATCTATTTGAATACTTTCTCCCCATCTGTTGAATGAGAAAGTGTTTGTCACCTTGGCAAAGCACTTTGAGATCTACTAGAAGAGAAACGCTGTAGATTTTCATGCAATTCCAGCTGCAGAATAGGAGACAGTTTTATGACTCATTAGCATCAGAAGTGGACAGGTCAAGTCACAGCTACTATGATCCAAGTACATTAATACTCTGCAAAGAAAAATCCTTTCTTTAAATTATATCTATCAAGAAATGTGCCTAAATTCTGAATTTCTAAAAAAACCCCAAAACAGAACAAAAAATTACAAACAAAAAACCCCACGAAACAAAAAAATTCCCACCCTCAAATTTAGTGCAAGACTTGATGTATACATCAGGAGATGTATCCAGTATCTGTATCCAGAACACACAATACCCAATAATGTTCATTATTTGAAAAAGGTATTGGCTTTTTTTTTACCAGAGATAAGACTACTGTTGCTTTCATTTCACAGGTGTTTTTTTAACTCCTTTACTCCACTGAAATGCCACTAGCATGCAAACAAAAACAATTCCAGAAGAATCCCACACTCTCAAGACACAGTTAATAAAAACAGTTTCTAAACTTGTGGTCAGAGTTTTTGTAAGCACAATAATTGACAAGTTGGATTGCTTCATGCCCATTTTTATGCTTTTATTGAAGTGGTAAGATTATGAGTTAAATGTAGACTGCTCATTAAACAAGGATTCTGTCTTCCAAAAAAAAAAAAACCCTCCCCATCTGATTTACAACCTCACTTTCACAAGCAGCATAGCCAAGGCTGGAGAAAGACAAGTAGTTTATCTCAGATCTTCTTAGACCTTTGGATACAGCTCGAAATTCTGATGTAAGACATGGTAACAAGCACCAGAGACTATATTAAACAGGGGACAAAAAAATTTACTAAATAAATAATTCTTAAGTACTGAGCTTCTCTGAAGACATTGAGAAGTGTTCCTAATAATACTTCTCTCTTATTCAATGCAAACAAAAACCTTAGTAAACCTCGGTTTCACAATTAGAATGCATTTGCAACACTTCTATTTACGAAGTTAAGCTGGTAGAAACCAGAAGATTGTAAACTATTTCTTACCTACCAGTTACAACAGGAAACGCTAGAATTCCCAAGATCCATTCTGAATTTCATTCTCGACCTACTATGTGATTTGTGGGAGAGACAAGGGGGAATAAAGGAGTCACCCAAGTCACTGTGCAACAATTAGTTTATTTGTAGGTACTTTGGTAATTAGAAGTAGCTTAAGAATGAAGTCAAACAGTCATAAAATTTGGTAGGCCATCATCTTTCCTAGCTTTACACTTTCTAATATTTAATCCGAGCTATTACATTACTTTTTCTGAGCAATTCAGATGAACACGACAGAAAAAGTTATTCCTTGAGATAGTTCATATGGTTAGGCTCACTATTTGAGAAATATATTTGTGATACTGATAAAGCTTATTGAACTGTATTGTGCACAAGCAAAATTACATGGGTTTTTTTCCTTAATAGCAACTTTAAAATATGAAAATCGTAAACCAACAATTTGAAACAAGTGTAGGATAGTAGATATTTTTGTATATAGTGACAGAAATCTCGATCATTACAGCTATGCTATAGCTGTCATATAATTACTTAAGGGAATATATAATAGCAAAGTTGTTCTATAAACTAAAAAAGAACCCGAAATAAAAGATTTTCCTGCGGACTCTGGCAGGAGCCGTGGGGTCCCGCCGTGCCTCGCCGGGAGCGGCGGCCCGAGGGGCTCCGTCCCGCACGCCTTGGGGAGCGCTGCCATCCAGCGGCTGCCGCGGGAACGCCGCGTCCTGCGGGGGGGAACGGAAAGGACCGCCGCATCCCACAGCCGTCTTCTTGAAACGCATGGTGTACCCCGCGGATCTTTTCTAAAATAAGAGGTAAAAAAATCCAAAACTATAAAAGTCTAGACATTTCTGTCACCTATCCTTGTTTTTCTGAGAATGCTGTTGAGGGATAGTGGCAGAATGAAAACTGCTAAGAGAATAATGAAAGAAGTGTTAATAAGTTACAAACAGTTTTGAATAAAGAGCTACTCAACCAGCCCTGTCAGCAGGAAATTTTATTTAATTTTACAGTAGAACTAATCAGGGAAATATCCCTGATATTTCTCTGGAAATAGTCACGGGACATGGCAGTGCATCAACACAGAACACCAGCGAGGCCTCTTGCTGCTGAGTATTTTAGGGGTCCACAATCTAACAAAAGCTATGCCTCTAGCACTCTGTACGGATCCCCAGAGCACAGGAAGGGGGAACCAGCTCCCTGCAGTGTCTCTGAGGTAATCCCACAAGTCAGTGACCCTCTGATAGCAGCAGTAGAGGGAACAGCACAAATTCAATCCTGTAGCATTAGCCACAGCTGTCTAGGGTGACTATTTTGAAACACATTTACAAAGGTTTTATGCAGACAGAAAACAAGTTATCCAATACCCTCATTGCATTAGTCCATTGTTTATCACTCTTGCTACACAAATCAAAGCTCACAGTGCTACCTAAGAGCACTCTGTAAGCATTTTTACATAGCAGTCTGGAATCCCTCTCCTGATAACCAGCAAAATTAGAACAACTAATACACCATTGCACAGCAAGATGAGAACAAAGGAACAGCTTTGCATCCTTCCTTTTGGTCTGTGTTACATGCTCAGGGTGAGGTAAGAAGAGTAGAAAAAGTTTATATATAACTATACACACAGATCATCACTTGATTAATCATCTTGTAGAGAGTTTAGGAGATGAATATTATTCATCGTAAACAAATCATCTGGTCTTCAGTTCTTAACATTGATCTAAGGTTTTCTGATTTCATCTTTATTAATCAAATAATAAACAAATGCTTTTAAGAATATAGTTTGATAATTTAGGGGTAAGAAGCAGAACAATGAATTTCCTTGTAAAGACAGAAGAGAGGGCCAAAACAAGACCAACAAACACTGTCTTACTAGAACTTTGCTGTCTGCTGTTGAAAACGGCTCAGGAGCTAAAAAACAGAATCTGTTTTATTCCACACTTACCCATCTGATTTTGCCACATTCCTTGTGGGCAAAAGTCCTTTTAAAAAGCATTTAGTACACCTACTTTCAGCATATCCTAGAATTAAACTACAGGACAATTTATTTTTGCAGCATCTGACATTGAATATAACTCAATTTATATGTTTGAGCTTCACATTTTATCAACTCACCTTACTGTTATTGTCTTCTTTTATACATGACCATATACAGATATAGTTATGGTACAAACTACCAACAGAGAATTTCAGATTCACTTTGGCAATTTACATTTTCTTTCCCTCTCCTACATATGTTAACATGTTCAATAGTCAATATGTCATAAAAAAAAACCACTTATTATGCAATAACATTTTCATTTTACATTTATAGAAAATGCAAAAACCATGGGGACAGCCTGCTTCTGTACCTTTGGCATTTGCTTCTTGAATAATGTCCAGATTTCCCGGACTCCTCTGCTGTGCAGGGATGTCTCCACCAAGTGGCAGTTCTGCTGGCCCCCCTCCTTACTTCTTTCCAAGAACTGAAAATTCTAACATTTCACAATCATTTTGCCCCAGACCTCCTCCAACCCTCACATGCCACACCAGTCCTCTGTTCACAAACAGCAGGTCCAACAGGGCACCACTCCTCACTGCCTCACTCACCAGCTGTGTCAGGAAATTATCTGCCACATGCTCCAGGAACCTCCCAGACCACTGAATTCTGGCAAACAGCTGGCAACTTGAAGTCTTCCACAAGAAAAGGGCCTGCAATTGCAAAACTACCCCCAACTGCTTACAAAATCTCTCATCTGCCTCTTCATCCTGGTTGGGTCGTCTAGAACAGACTCCCACTAGGAATCTCAGACTGAAAGATATCTGAAGTAATGTTTTTATATTGTCTGTGGTGCTTGCTGTTGATGGAAGTGTTAGCTCAGTTAGCTTACTTCTTGGTTTTGTCCTGTTTTCACTGCAATAATAAAATCATATCAATGTTGATTATATAAATTATTTCCTATTATAGAAACCAGTACTATTCATGAACATAAACATACATAAACATGAACAAACAAAAAGAAGTGCAGGAAAAAACCTCAGATCAACCAAATCTTTTTACATATACTGACTCCAAGTCCTAAAAAGAGCATAAAACAAAAAATATGGCTTTTTTTTTCTTAATAAAGAAAAATATTAGGACTTAAAAACCCAAAAAACTTAACAAGTCTTCCTTAGAAAAACGTGTAAACCAACTCAGACCCTACCAAAAGCTAGGAAGGGAATTAAAATGCCACCCTAAAATAATAATATAAATAACATATAAATAATATAAAAAACCCTCAAAACCCACTTTAGCATGAAATCAGAAAAGCTGTAAAACATACAAAAGCAACAATACTCACAGTATTTTAGTTTCTATGAAGAACAAGAAGAAATTCCCTGTCCAAAAATAATAGATCATATTTGCAGAGGTGAATCAGATGTAGTCTCCTCTTCTGCCTGCAGATGCCATTACTAGATCAAATTAAAATCTGAACTGGAGCTTACTGTTTTCCTTCATCTAGAATTTTCAATACCATCCTTAAATTTCCAAGACTGATACACCTTCTTTAAAAAGCATAGCTAGACTGTGCTTTTTTCTAAGTGCATTTACATACAACATTGTCTCAATAAAGATGGGCTAACATTGTGTAAAAAACTCTCACGTAATCAAACTGTCAGTCTAATCTGTTAGTTGGACTCACACAGTTTTACTAATATCCACAACAAAAATCAATTTACTATATTTTTGTGTAGTAGGTTTCATGCTGCACATATTACCAATGAATGATATTAAAAAATGTGTAAGTTCAATTTTATTATCTTACTATTAAACAAATAAAACTAGACTCCATGTTATAAAGAAAATATAGAGTTGCAGATCAGTCCTCTCAGGACCATTATGTATTTATATTAGCATAATATTATTTTTTAAATAAAGTATGGAGCTGAAGAAATGCCTATTTCTTATTAATGTCTTAAAGTGACTTCTATTATAAAGGAAATTTATTTCATTGGTTAAATTTCTTAGTTTCACGTTTTCAAATTAAACTAGGGTGCAGCAGTCTGAATACTCCATCTTCCCAGTTTACATTTAAATTAAAACAAAGCCCCTCTCCTATGTCAGTCAATCAAACCCATGGGACAAGTACATATAGTTCTAATTACTATTTACCTGAAAGTCAACTGAGGAATATTTTCCTGCAGGAAGAAGAGAAGACATTAAAAAAACCAACAACAATAAAACAAACCCCACATAACACCACAATCCACAGATTACATCAATACATATAACAAAGTAAAGCCACCATAATTTCAAGCAAACAATACATCCCATTCAGGTGTCTAAGCATTTCTTCATAGCACTTCCCACTCACCTCTGGATGAGCAGCCAGGAGCACACACACAGTTTCTTTCAGTGACACGGAGCTGAAGACTGTAGGTTTGAAAACTGAAAAACCTTTTGGGGCCAAATTCAGTGTTCTTAGCAAAAACATGACATTAGCTACCCTAGTGACTAAGTTTCAGTTAAAGCCATGAAAGTCCTGCCTATGCAAGTTTTTTGTTTTGTTTCACTTGTGAGCTACAGAAAACACTTCTTACTAATATTTCATTATTTCTACACTGCCATACTTTGAGCAAGAAAGCAATACTCTCAGCAACAAAAGAAGGTCCCAAAATCAATTGTATACAGAAAAACATCAACGAGGAATTTACACTTGAAGTAGTAAAAATCATTGTTTGGTTCCATGATGTAGTTTTACTCTTTACAATTCTCGTGCTTAGATACACAATTCAGAAGAACCAGTTACATTTCTAAAACTTCAGCCAAATACAAAATAATACATTTACACCAGTACAAATATATCAGGTTTCTCTTCATTTTACATCATAAAAATCTGAACAACTGAATATACTTTAACCCTGGAGCAGACTTGCAAAGGCTTCACAGTAAGAAAGCAATTAACTATCACACCTCATGTGGGATGAAAACTATTAAGAGAAATCATTGAATATTTTTGATGGCAGGACTGTGCTGCTAGACATTTTTTGACAATGTACTATGGTATACTAGTCTCTAAGAAATATGTATGTGGGTTACTAGATCAGCATAATTACCTTCCCTGTTTCCATTAAATCCGAAAAGCACAAAATCACTGAATGAGAGCATCAATACAGTGTGTAAGTTTTTGAAAGAAAATTATGATTGACTCTACTGTAGTCTTTTCATACAAAATAGTTCTAAGAGCCTGACATGTCCTCAAAGACTGAAATTCTCAAGATGCTGAACACCTTCCTTTAGAAGGAAAGGTGACAGCTACGAATATGTTTTGGAAGCTGAGCTGGTTTTGGCTGCAGTAATTTTCTTCACAGTGGCCAGTATGGGGCCATAGTTTGGATTTGTGCTGAACACAGTGATGATGACAATAGAGATATTGTAGTTATTGCTGAGCAGTGGTTACACAGAGCCAAGGCCTTTCTGCTTTTCACACTACCACATTGGCAATGGGGCTCAGGATGCCTGGAAAGTTGGGAGGAGACACAGCCAGGACAGGTGATCCAAACTGACCAAAGGAATATTCTGTACCATGTGACATCATTCTTAGTACATAGAGGGGAAGAAGGAAGGGGGACATTTGGAGTGATGACATTTGTCTTCCCAAGTGGGCATGATAGAGCCCTGCTTTCTTGGGGATGGCTGAACACTTACCTGCCCATAGGAAGCAGTAAATCGATTTCTTGTTTTACTTTGTGCGCCAGCCTCTGCTTTCCCTATTAAACTGTATCTGAAGCCAGGAGTTCTCGCTTTTACCCTTTCAATTTCCGCCTCAATCCCCTGGGGCAGAAGTGAGCATGCAGCTGTGAGGGGCTGGCATTAAACCGTAACAGTTCTTTTTGGTGCCCAACATGGGGCTCAGAAGGTTTGAGATAACAACAGCCCACAGAGGACCCCTATCAGAGCAGGGAGATGCCCAAAGGAGGCTGTGACCCTGTGGGAAGTCCACACTGGAGCAGGGTCCTGGCAGGGCCTGTGGAGCCCTGGGGAGAGAAGTCCACACTGGAGTTGTGCCAGCAGGACTTGTGACCCCAGGGGGACCCTCGCTGGAGCAGCCCATTCCAGAGGGACTCCAGCCTGGGGAAGAGGCCCACACTGGAGCAGTTCATGAAGAACTGCAGCCTGTGGGAAGGACCTACAACTCCATGGTGGAGCAAGGGAAGAGGTGCTCTAGGCATTGAAACACAGATTCCCCTGTAGCCCCTGGTGAAGGCCATGGGAAGCAGAACTCCTTGTTCTGCTTTGCTTGTGTGTGGCTTTTGCTTTCCCTATTAAACTGTCTTTACCTCAACCTGTCTTTACCTCACTTTTACCCTTCTGATTCTCCCCCACTGGTGGGGCAGTGAGAGAGCAGCTACCTGGTGCTTTCCAGCTGGGTTTAAACCACAACAGAAGCTTTGATGTATCAGAAAAAACTTTGGGTTTAGCTTACAAATTTCTCAGCGCTGTTCTGAGTAAAACATGCTCAGTCTAGCCTTAAAGAAGAAAAATTCAAATTAATTTCCATCCTTCCTGTTAATTTGCACTGGCTTCAGCTAGCAGACTAAAACTAAGATGTTAAACTATGATTACAATGAAAAGCACAAGAAATTTCTTGATTGGGAATGTTCTCTACAACTTCAGGGGTTAACTTATATATTATTTTGAGAGAGATATTCTTCTATTCCAATATGAATAGTACTGAAAGTGATTTGAGCAACAAAAAGAAAACTCACTAGCAACAAATCCGATATGAACTTACTTCAGATCACATTGAAGAGCAGAATCACTGATATACTTTGAGCCCAGATTTTTCAATGAACTGCAAAATCACTTAAAAAGCATTAATCAAATAAGGTTATACAGTACTTTTATCTCTCAGTTTTTCTCTACAGAAATAAATACGAAAGTTTGCCCTATTTAAAAAAAGGCATAAAAAACACTTCAAAGCTGCAGGAGCACTACTAGGTCATAATGCAGCACAGGTGAAGCAACAATTAAAAAAACAATAGAAAATTCATAGAAAACACTTTCAAGTGCCCAAGTTAGGAAGGCAGACTTCTTACCTAACTGTATGCAACAAAAAAACATATGTTATAAATGCCCTGCAAAGGAATCTCCCACTGTTAACCAACAGTACTAAATCAAGGCTTATGATGAAGATGTGTGAATGTCCTACCAAGTGTTTACTATATTGTCTGGTTATTCCCCACGTATTTTAGTGTACCATTCATATTATCTCCAATCAATTTCTCATTTACTGCATTAAATTATTTCTTATAAACTTAGATAATAATAGACATTTATTAAAACAAAAGGAATAATATTTTCAAGTCTGACAGCCTCTTAAAGAATTTCTTTTTTCTTTGTGAAATATAGGGTACTTATCCTCATACAAACATGTCACTTACTTTCACACCACTCACTCACTAATAATATTAGCAATAAATTTTAGCTTTTGCTGCTTTCTCTTCATGCAATACCAAAGTTTTCCTTAACTTTCTTGATAATAACATTTTATACCCACTCTATCCTACCAGGTGAAAGCTCAGGAGTTTGCGTGTGTTTTGGAACCCCATTCCATTTCCAAGCAAATTCAACTTCAGTTGTTTCAACCTGTCCTCCTTGAGTCTCAGTAGTTTGATTACAAACAGTTTGAGATTGCAGTGATGGCTGTCCTTGTTCAAGTTCAAAATTCATAATAAGGGAATCAACCAGAGAGTCCAATTCATCCAAGTTCATAAAAGGTAGGGGCAACTTCTGGATAAGGTTGTTTGCAGAAGACAAGGTGAATAAACTAAAATAGTTGTTAAAATATCCAGCTATAACAGAAATATTTTCTGCAAAGCTCCTGAGAGGGCTTGTGTTTCTGTACAACCCTACAAAAAACAGAGACAAGAAGAATCAAATGCAGCATGTTGCAAGGAGACCAAGTAACCCTCCCTCTTGCTTTACAGTGTCCTGTAGCCCACAGGTTACTATCAAGACAGGTGATAACCCAGCTAAATACCTTGTAACATAGAAGAAACAATTTGACAGACTTCAGTTAGGCACTGCTCCAATTCTAAATATTTTGCAGCAATCTTAATGCTTTTCTTTATTTCTTGATACAGAGATTCTTCTTCTGGTAACTGAGATTCCATTTCTTTCTGTATTATTAAAGAGCAATTTAAAGAAAACTAAATACAAGACAGTTTATCAACTATTAAACATGCCTATTATGGATTCAGTCACATACCACAGGCCAATGCCGAAACACAAAAGCAAACTGACCAAGTCGCACAAGCAAGACAGCTCCAAAAAGAAGTACAGATTATTGACAAGGTAAAAAAAAAAGGGCAAATGCAACTAAATCCATAATAAGCTTGGCTCTTAGAAGATAGATTAAACAATCTATCCTGCCTTCTAATTCAAAATATCAATAACTAAGGCCATAAAGTACTGCAGTAGTTAAGTTACACTAGCACTACTGAACTTAAGACTTTCAGTTTAAAAGAAAACACTACAGGTGGTTAAGCTGTTCCTGAAGAGCACAAAAAGAAGGAAGATAAGATACAAGTAACTTCCAATTTTACTTTAAGTAAAACTAAAATCAGAGAGCTTTGAGTGGAAATGCAATAGCCAGAAAAGTTAGCGTTCCAATCACAGGAATGCCACTGAGACAGGAAGTGTTATCATGCAAATGTAAAAATACAGAAGGTAGTTTCAATTCTCTTCTTTGATAAATGCATCCTTAAATTTTAAAATGTCCGACTCAAAGCACACACATTTTGTGAACCATTTCTCTTACCTTTCGGCAGTAAGAGATGTTATTTTCAAGGCATCTGGCTAATGCCACAACGTTATCCTTTATTCGATTTTGAATCTACAAAAAAAACTTTTCATTATATTGTATGCCTGATTGAAGTTAAAGTACGTTAATATTTTAAAAGGATGAGAATGAACACTGACATACTATCATGAAAAATACTCAAAAGCAGAAATAATGCTTTCTGCAACATAACATAGTTTTTCACATAAAATGTTAACTGGTAAAAAACATTAACTGTATCTGCAAGGTTTTAAACTCACTAATACAGTAGGACTGAATGAACATATTTAAGTATTCACTAAAGAAAGAATGACAGCAATACAAAATTCCAGGACAACCTAAGTAGCAGGGGTAATCTCTTAGTTGATGCTCTGGTGTTTTTTCCAACTTCACATTAGTTGCACTAGCAACAGGCATATACAGAAATACTGCAGATCCTTAGAAATCTGCTACAAGTAACAGCATTATATGGAAAGCAGACTGCTCAATTCCTTTTGCTGGAAACATGAAGCATTTGGGAGTTAAGCAAGCACATTGAAACAAAATACTTTGGATGGTTTCACTACTATCTAAAGGATTAAGAATGACAACAGTGAAAACCAGAGTAGGAAAAATTTTTTTCTTTCCTTGAGACAATCAATTTGTCACTCCTCTCTAGCTGATTTCAACCTTTCATCCCAGGTCATGTATTCCAGATTTTTAAGTTGTAACGAATTCTTTAAAAATAGGTATTCTATATATCTCAACTCATCAGGCGATTTGGGTTTTTTTACTGGCCACAGTGCTGCAAATTTCTTAACTTAGGAAAAAAAAAACATGAAGCAAAAGACAGGATTGCTCAGACACATGTAAACTGTCACTTTCAGCCTTGCATGCTGTCTGTACAAAATATTTATTCAGAGGACAAGTAGCAGAACAAGCCTATAGCCCAACATTAACGAAAGCAGGCACACTATAGACACCTAGTACCTTGCTCAAGAACATTTCCATCTTTCCCAAGCATTCTCTTGGAATTCAGCCAGGCTCTCTGTCAGAAGGGCTTACCCACTAAGAAAGTGTTTTATTTCTAAGTGCTATTTTAATTTGCCTACTAGAATTCTCATAGACTCACAGAAATATTTTTAACTTTGATGCTTATTCCTTATACTTTATTCTCTACTTTGTGTAACTTTCTGTAACATAATCTTATTCATAATTTACCACCTAAGTAAAATAAAAGCACAGAGTAACAGACTACAATTAAAAAAACCATTATGATCAAGTGCCTCCAAGATAGATTAAAAACTACTACTATTTCTTCTCACCTCGTTTTGCGGACATTGTTTCTCAAGTTCTTTCTGCACCATTCTTGCTTTCTCCTCTACAGTATCAATGAGAAAGTCCAGTCCTGAGCCTACTCCATCACAAAAGGCACGTAAAAATTCCTTTAAAATAAAGGTTCAAAATGCAATGATTAAAGAAATTGATGTGATCTTGAATTAAAACAGATTTTATGTAGTGGGCTAGAAACATAATTTTGTTTTGAGCAAACTGTTCAGTGCAGGTCTATTCAGTCACACATCATTCTTGGACCACAGGAGCTCAGCATTTTAAACTCCTTTTCCTGACCTGAAAACTTCAATATCCGAACAATGTGGTATTTAAACTCAGATTACTGAAATATAAGCATTGAATTTCAGGTAGTCTTGTCTAATCTCAGTACAGATATAACCCTAAACCCACAGTATTTCTCTCTCTTTATAGGTGTAAGCTACACACTTTCAAAGTGTGCAGTTTTCAAGAAAAAAAAATCAAGGTTATTAGCACCTCCATTTTCACCATAAAAATATACTATTAGACAAACTCCAAATATGCCTAATTCAGTTAAGTTGCTATATGTAAACAACTTGCTTCTAAGCACAGTTACTGATAATATGTGCAACGTCAACATGGAAATAGTGATTATGAATAGTAATTTCAAATACACATTTTTTCACCTGTAGACCAGCTGCAGGAATGTTGTTCTCTTCAGAAAATGAAATATCAGCTGTTGTGACTACTGCCAAGTGTCCTATGTATTTCATTATTTGTTTTACTGTTTGGTTGACTTTGCTCCGTGCTTCTGTTACCATGGAGGATATATCTGAAGAACAGCCCTGAGAAACAAAGGCAGACTGTGTACTGAAGCTAGAAAGCACCTGTGGTCAAAGAGCACACTTTCTATAATACAGAAGAGTTTGTAGCACATGAGTCTGAGATATCTTCAACTTTACATCTTCCTACTCCCAATAGCTTATCTATCATAGGCAAAAGATCATGCCTTCAACCAAAGAACAACAGTACTATTACAATACACAATTTAAAAAAAACTTCACAAGGCTGTAGCATGAACAAGAGTAATAATGATTTGTCAGTTTATAAACAGCAGTACTTCACCATCTGAACTAGCATTTGCTCTTGTCACTGCCTGTATTATTTTACCTTTTAATGAGTAACGACCAATGCCATTGTCAGGGCCTGGGCACAGGAAGGTCTGCATTACTCTCAACTAGCACATGGAATAATCAGTTCAGTCAGAAAAAAATGCACCCTTGGCTGTTCCTTAGGTGTGTCCACCTGTCATTGCATGCACTGGACGTTTAAGTGTTTTTAGCAAGTCTGTACTAAGTACTGCATTAATGCACGGAAGTTTTCTATACACAGATTACTTCTTTAATATGCTTTACCTGCAACAGTAACTGCAAATAACCTCCCAAGTTCTTTACATCCCGTTTCATTTCTTCATCAACTTTCATATATCCAGGACACTTTTGGATGCTGTTAAGCCAGAGCTTGCTTAGAACCACAGTCTGGTCAAAAGCAGAGATAATTCTGATGCTGTAGGACTGAGCAGCACGATCAAGAGTGAAAACTACAAGAGAAAGAGATCTATCAGATCTATCTCCTTTGCAAATGGATGTAGGAATGTTAATTCTTGTGACAAACATGAATGCTTGCACAACTGAAAAATGAGTAATTAGTAACATTTAAACTGTTACAAAAATGTGACTTACAGTTTTCTTGACATTCTTCATCTTGCTGCTCATAGGCTTTTGAAATGGCAGACACTCCAGAAAAAAGTATAAACAAATTAGTTAGGAGACTATCTGCTATGCTTTTTCCTCCTTTGTGATTCTGTTCCAGTAAATCCAAAGCTGAATTTATAGATTCCTTGCAAATTCCAGGAAGAAACGAATCAGAAAAGCTTGGGCATATGCTGGACTTGTTCTGTGAACCTGTATCATATAAAAGCAAAACATACATGCAAGAAACTCTTCAAAGGAGCAATCAATGTGTCTAAATAATAATGACTACTTAATCTTGACATTCACCTACTCAAGACTGCAAGTCAGAAAAAAATGTATATACAAAAACTGTATATACCATGTCCTAAATACTTTCAGTTAGCACAAAGATCATAATGAAATTCTTTAATAGGAATCCTTCTGTTTCAGCAATCAAATCTACAGAGAAACAGTAAATAACAAAACCCAGTCAGCTAAAATAGCTGAATGCATAAAATTATTTGGAAGACTGAAGCATCCAATATTTCAGAAAACAAGTTTGTAGAACCTGGCAAAATGCTTGGAGGGAAGCATCAGTAGTTGAATGAATAGCAACAACTCAAGCAAACAGAGTCTCCAAATTATTGTATCAGGATTCAACCTCTTTCTCCAGTTAACCCACACAGTTACGCAGAACACTGTTGTAGGTAAATTTCTTAAATAAGGTTCATAAAGTGTTGATCAGGAAGTTTTTGCCCTAAGAAAGTACAATCAAAAATACAAAAGCCCCTACTGTTAAACGGCTCAACATTACAAATGTGAGGTTATTACAAACAGGACATTTTTAATTTTGTTTTCCAATCCACATTGTTTTTTTTCAAACAACTATTACAAGTGCCTATGTTCTATGCATGTATTAGGTTCAAATTCTCAGTATGAAAGGGAGGGTGTTCTGCCATATAGGAAGTACCTGATATATACGAAGTCTGTATATTCTGAATGGGTTGCAATTTTATCTCAGACAAACATCCAGAAATTCTCTTGTTCTTCATAAAACTTCTACTCCTAAGAAAGGATGATAAAGTAAAAATACATGAAAACTTCAAAAGAGAAGAATCTCTCTTCTCATGCCCACTGAAAGTTCAGTGAATATTAACAGACATCAGGCACACAAAATAAACATCTATCTTTAATTAATTTAACTTTTGGACACAGAACCTAAATCAGTGTGAAAGCAAGTCAATACAGCCCACAGAAGAGATCCTACTTACTTTCTTAAGGCTCTTGCTACTACAGAGAGATCTTCATTCCATATACCCACTTTTAATCTAATGTCTTCTTATTGGATTATTATAATCCAGAACTAACTGCCAATTGTCTTACATAAAATCCTCAGGCACTGATCAGACATACACTGCACACATGCTATGCCTGACCTCAGAAACACTGCTATTACATCTCCCAAACTGCTTCCTGGGCATGTAATTTTTATCAGCAACATGTTGATGTGAAAACACACATTTCAAAAGTAAAGCCAGGAAAGCATAAGGTAACTATTTAGTTTCAGCTTCCCCTTCCTCCTCACAAATACAAATTAAATCTAAATTCATGGATATTACTTTGACCTTATAATAAAGCAAAAGAAAAATCAATAAATAAAAGACTGTGTTAGTGGCACAAAAGCATATTTAGATAATTACATAATCTTTATCTTAAGTGTAGAAGAGGAGCTACAGATTAGTATTACCTTCTTTTGGAAAGAGAGGAAACTGAGGTGTCTGAAAGGTCAGGTTCCCACTCATCAGCAGGATCATAAAACACATCAGCAGCTTTATTCCTATCATTACTCTNCAGGAAATGGAATCCAGCCTCTGACATAGTTATGATGGAAACAGTTTTCAGCAATAAGTATCAACCCTGGAGATTATAAAAGTCCAGGATACTCTACCGCCACTGAGAAAAATGGAAAATATTTTTAAGAGCCATCAGGTCTGAGAGATTTTTAGTTTTGCCTTCCCCTCCCTGCCCAAGTAGTTCTTGAGCCTCTCAAGTCTTCATCTCTAAAACAAAGAAAAAACCACAATGAAATGCAATGAAAATACTGTCTGTTCATACGGAATAATTTCTTTCTTCAGAAAATATTTTTTATGTGCACTCAAAAATTTCAAACTATTGCCTAACTTTATGTAATTACAAGGATTTTCACTTGATATTTATAGGGGGTTTCTGATAAAAAGCAATAAAATTAGAAAAAGGGATTAATGCGCACCTTCATTGTCTGTTCATTAAATGAAAAATGCCTTTAAAAACTCCCATTGAAAAACCTAAAGCACAGGCAAAAGCAAGCAGTACCAAATTAACTTACCAGAACCAAAGAAAAATAAATAGAACATAATAAT
>WEIV01031078.1:4999-23148 GCA_013390005.1 Calyptomena viridis
TTGTATACCAGTTTCCTTGTGACTATCAGTTGCCATAAAGAATCAATGATGACAATACAAGAGAATAAAATAGCCCTAGCTTTGCAAAAAAAGGAGCATTAAGAATTACACATTGGTTAATATAATTTGGCCTCATAAACAATGACTAAGGAAAGTACGAGGCTATCTTCACAAGATAAAGGAATCAGAATGTAAATAGTCAGAAAGCAGGGCAAAAACTAGCTGGTATAGATTTCTCAAGGACAGGTCATATCAAATAAATCTAAGTTTCTTTTATGACTAAATCTAACTTTCTTCTTTGACAGGATAATGGGGAGGTACATGTACAATGTGATATACTGAACTTAGTAAGGGTTTCAGGCTTTTCTGCATGATATTCTCTTAACATAAGGAAATATGATGCAGTTATAGTGACCACGAGGTGAGTACAGATTTGGTAGAAAAATTGTTCTCAGAAAGCGGTTATCATTGTCAATCGAAAAAAGATGAGGTCATATTCGCAATATAGTAATATGGAAGAGGAAAATAAACGTCAAGGTTTATAATGAAATATAACACCTTTTTAACAATGCTTTTGCATTTTTTTTTCTTTAATGGGAGAATAGAAATATGGCCTAGGAAAAAACAATGCTTAGGATCAGATGTCATTTCAGTTTTCCTTTATTCATTAGATTTTATCAAAGTATTTGCCGAACTTGCCTCTAACATATGTGAGTATCTGCAAATGAAAGAAAGGAAATCTCAAGGTGGGAAACTACACATAAAATGTAAGTGAAGAAAAAATGTAAGTGGAAGATGCATGCTTGAGAATTTTACTCTTTTGTGTGAATTAAATCAAATCAAGAAGCTCAAGAAAATTATTCTTATGTTGTAATCATTAGCAGTCATTATCCTCATAACAATTTTTAATACACTAAACCCAGCATTTCTTGATTCTTTTGGGTATTCTGGTACACTTGTTACAAGAAAGAAAGAAAAGATTACTGTTCTTTGCTAGAAAAAGAAATGAGACATACTTAGGCAAAAGTAAGCAAAAGCATTCAGTCCTGATGGGAGAAGTAGACATCTGCTCTTCATTAAAGGAGAAAACCCTTATAAGAAGTGTTTACATTGTGGAAGAGAACATTCTTTCTAAATAAATATTGTAACAAGATCTGTTCATACCCTGACCCTTTACTTTTGGGACCACAAATGAAGGTTTACAAAGAGCCCATTTCGCAGTCACAGTGCTTCTTTCCTATATTTCCTTATGAGTTGAAGGATCATTAAGACATGAGTCCTGGGAGAGGATCTGAAGTGAAATCCTCTTGCTGCCTATAGCTATACAGTATTTCACAATATCATGCCCTTAAAATCTGAAGCCAACAAGGCAAAAATGTTCTCCCCAAAAGAAAACAAACCCACAACCCAAAATGATGTTAGCAGATTAGAACATTTTTCATAAAATTACAATCAGCATGCCTCATTAAGAGCATTTCTTAAAGGCGATATCTTCACATATGCTTAATCTCATCGTATTTGAGGTATTTGATGGCTAAGCATTTCAAAGCAGTTAGTGGTCTAGGATCATGCTGTGACCATATAATTTTGAGTGCTGACCATGTCATATTTCTGCTCTGCATGGGAGCCATATTGAGTAGTATTTGAATTGAAGACATCTACTGAAAATCCCAGAGGCTGAAAAAAGTAGAGGGATAAAATTATTGAGCAACGGCTGTCTAAAATGAAGGGTGGTATCTCTGAACCAATATGTGCTTTCTTGAGATATAGTTTTGATTTCTTTCAACTCTCCCCTTGATCCCTGCAGTCTTGTTTCATTTTTTTGAAGTGGTGTGTTAGTAAAATAAGGAATGTTCTATGAAAGTTCACTTGTTTCTACTTCATGGCCAGCCACAAATGTCTGAGTGGCTGAGCATTTCTAGTTTATTTAGAAATGTCTTTCTTATTTTTGCTCTACTGATTCAGCTTTGGGGTTTAGATTTTTTTTTAGTCAATGTTCAGACAGAGCGTGGGAATTTTATTTAATCCTGCATTAGCTGACAGCTAGTTGTTTGATAGCTGTATGTTTTCCCCTTCCTTCCAATACATAGCCAGTGTTATTTTCACCAAATCTAGGTTGTGAGATACAGATATGACCAGAAAAATTTGCTTTTACAGAACAGTGCATATTTCACTGCATATATCTACATTTATTTTTATAGTATAGCAACACACAGGAATACAATATCTATTCTCAATAAAGCAGCTGCCTTAACATAGGAAATGTTACTATAGATGTTTATAAATGTTGATACAGGGAAGAAGTTAGGAAAGTGTCTCAAGGTCAGTGGAGGTTAATTTCACTTCCTAGGCCCCTTTCCATCATCTGCTCATGTCCACTGCTCATGAACAAACAGCATGGGTATTCTTACATTTTTTTCTCTACAGTTATAAGATCTTTCTGAGCTGACCTGTACAACACAGACAGACAGATAGACACACACACACACAATTCTCCACTTCATGTTATCAGTGTGGGAGAAACTTTTCTACGTCTTTAAACATTTTATTTCATCCATATTCTTAATAGAGAAGTCAGGCTCTGGAATGATTTTTATTATTCCTTCCACGTCTCTTGTTTCAGTCCTGTTACAGGAACCTCTTAGTTTTATTATACCACTGACTGTATCTTTTAATCTCTGGTGTTAAAAATTATTCGAATAGAATAGAACGGAACAGAACTGAACAGAACAGAACATTCCAGCTGGAAGGCACCTACAATGCTCATCTAATCCAGTTCAGGGCTCAGCCAAAGTTAAAGCATGTTATCATAGAATCACAGAATCATAGAATTGTTAAGGTTGGAGTAGACATTTAAGATCACCAAGTCCAACCCAAATTATGGGCATTTTCCAAATGCTTCTTAAACACTGACAGGTGCAGGGCATTTACCACCTCTTAGCAAGCCCCTTTTAGTGTTTGACCACCCTCCATGTAAAGAAATCTTCCTAATATCAAGTCTGAACCTTCCCTGATGCAGCTTTGAACCATTTTCACACATCCTATCACTGGATACTAGGCAGAAGAACCCAATACCTACCTCTTCGCTTCCCCTCCTCAGGAAGCTGTACAGAGCAAAGGGGTCACCCCTCAGCCTTTCTTCCTGTCTTTGTGGATTCGCTTTTAAGTTTTAATAGTTTCCTCTATTTACTTCCTTGTCTCACCTCTGTGTCAGAGTCCCACACCTATTTTTTAATCCCAACATATGATCCCTTAATCTGGAGGTTTCAGTGGATAAGATGTGATAAATCATGCTCTTTGGTGGCAATTATGCTGCTACTCACTGTGTTTAGCTAGTACTTGTCTCATACAGTGTGATGCTCTTGGGATTATGGGATGAAGCTCTTGTGATCTGCAGTGCCAGTCCCACTTTCCTTATGAACAAATTATACTCCTGCCATGAAGAGCGAAGGATAAAATTTGTAACTTGACTGCTGCCCCTTAAATAATCCGTTTCAAAATGATAGTTATATGCTGCCAGTGTAGTTGTACTAAGTCATTAGAGGGAAAAAATTGTAAACACCTGACTCATTTTATGACTGTAAACTTTTAGGTACATTAATCATATCCCATTTATGAAGATTGACTCTGTCCATGAGTGTGCAGATACCGAGGCAAGAATTCTCAGTCCCAATTCAGCTCACTGAAGTTTCATTCCCAGAAAAGGAAAATACAACCACGGAAAGAAAAAAATAGTCCAGAAACTGCAAATTCAGATCACAGCTAGAGGTTTATAAATGTATATAGCACTTATATATGTATATATATCTCTCTTTATATATTTATCGACCTATAAATATATATAGGAGTAATATACATAGCACTGAATTCCTGGAGTGGGACCTAAAATACTTTAATGGTTTCTTTTACATTTTTCCAGTCTGATCACATCACAGAGCTCCCATTAATGTCTGCAGATATCCTGTTCTCATGAGCTCTGTGAGGTCATGTGCTGGGTGCTGTTTGTTATCAGGGTGTATTAATGAGCCTTCTCTTCCAGTGAAATTTAGAAAGTCATGTTTTTCTCCTATGTGTTTTGTTGCTGAGTCAGACAAAGTGGGATATTTTGTGTGATATTTGGGAAAAAACATTGAAGAAAAAACAATTAGTGTACTAAAGAAGCAGGATGAAACAAGTGTACAAGTTAAAATTACCGAGCATTTGCACTTTTTAAAATTTTGGTAAAGACAGAGTCATCAGGGACTTTTCCCTATAAACCAGCATGGGGCAGTGTTATCCATGCAAACTCAGACTGTCTTTACTGATGGATAAATCAGCACCAGTGTCTGTAAGGTTTAGACATAAACATCTGAACACACTCGTAAGTAAATGGCTTGGACAAATACAGCTACACAGAAAAGACAAAAATCCTCTTCAGCCACAGAATTAAATGTGTTGCCTTGTGTTATACATTTGAGGAAGCAAAGAGGGTGTCATGACAGCTAAGGCACAGGTGTCCCCAGCTGTAAGGATGACAACAATGATGATGACTAAGATGATAATTTAACATTGTGTCCAGTAGCTGAGGATCAGGAAACAGTAAATATAGACCTGTCCAAATTCATGCTAAAAAGGTCATGTAGAGACGTGGACAGAGAGAGGCATCAGGTTTTACCAGGTTAGTTTGTATGTATATTTATAAATTAGGGCTTTGTGGAAAAATGACAGGATTTTTTAAAGGTAACAATAGGACATAAGCACAACTTTCAAAAGGTGTGCTCAACTTCTTTTGCTTCTAATTTGTATTAGGCATCTGCTAAATATAACTAAATTTCATTTCCAAATTCAGAAAAATCTCTATATTTCATTATTTAGAGATGGTGGTTAAGGTCTGGATTTAACTCACTACTGATGCCATATTTGTAAGCTACCTTCCACAAAAACATTTTCTTGAAAACCAGCCACAGAAATTTTGCTTTAGAGTTCTATGGGCATTAAGGCACTTGTTTTACACACTGGCTAGGATACTTGTATGACAATTGGGATCACAGCAAAAATGCTAGAAAATGTTTTCCCTAAGCATATTTGTGCCTTTAGATGTAGTGGATAGACAGCTACTCATCAGTAGCACACAGAAAATCAACCAATCAAATATGGTACTTGGATGGAGTAAGAATTAGGGTTTTACAGACAGTGCTGATCACCAGGACAGAGGGGAAGAAAAATCCTCAGCTGTTGGTGATGAGGAGGAGCTCCTGAACTCCCCTGTAGGCCTGTTAGAGAATAAAACTAGAGCAGAGGTGATCCTTGGCAGGAATTGTACGGTTTCATCTGTGAATAATGGTAAAGCAGTTAAAAAATAGGGCTTCTCCGTTGCTTTGTTTGAGTTCTGTCTGTAAAGAGATACTTGGCTTACAAAAATAACCATTTAGAACTTAGAAGTACAAGATGAAAAGTAGAGGAACAAGAAAAAAATTCCATTGCTGCAGAATTCACAGGGGCTTATGGCTTCTTATCATTTCAGCAATTGTTTGCTTTGAAGTTCATTGATTGAACAAACCAATTGTTGTAGGTGTCAGGGGCACTTGATTAACAAGTTTTGTCAAGGACTCGAATTTTTGGCAGTTTCACAGAATCACAGAATATGCTGAGTCAGAAGGGACCACAAGGACCATTGACTCCAACCCTTAGGCCTGCACAGGACCATCCTCAAAATTCATACCACGTGCCTGAGAGTATTATCCAAATGCTTCTTGAACTCCACGAGGCTTCTTATTGTGACCACTTCCCTGGGGAGCCTGTTCCAGTGCCCAACCACCCCCTTGGCGAAGAAGTGTTTTCTAATATCCAACCTAATCCTCACTTGACACAATTTCAGGCTATTCCCTTGGATCCTGTCACTGATCACCACAGAGAAGAGATCAGTGTCTACCCTTCCACTTCCCCTCACAAGGAAGTTGTAGACTGCAATGAGGTCTTCCTGCAGTCTCCTTTTCTCCAGGCTGAACAGACCAAACGACCTCAGCTGCTCCTCATGTCTCTTCCCCTTCCAGGCCCTTCACCATCTTCGTTGCCCTCCTTCGGACACTCTCTAATAGCTTAATGTCTTATATTGTGGTGCGCAAAATGGCCGCAATATTCAAGGTGAGGTCGCGTCAGTACAGAGCAGAGCAGGGCAATCCCTTCCTTTGACTGGCTGGTGATGCTTTGCCTGATGCCCCCCAGGACATGGTTGGCCCTACTGGCTGACAAGGCTGACTCATATGCAACTTGACATCAACAAGGACTCTCAGGTCCATGACATGCCTTTCCATGTCACTGCTTTCCAACATCTCATTTCCCAGTCTGTGCATACACTCAGAGTTGCCCCATCCCAGAATTCAGCACTTCACCTTGTTGAACTTCATATAGTTGGTAATTGCCCAATCCTCTAATTTGTTGAGGTCCCTCTGCAGGGCCTACCTGCCTTCAAGGGAGCCAACAGGTCCTCCCAGTTTTGCATCATCTGAAAACTTGCTTAATATCCCTTCCACTTTCA
Organism: Calyptomena viridis; assembly: GCA_013390005.1. NCBI lineage: Eukaryota > Metazoa > Chordata > Aves > Passeriformes > Eurylaimidae > Calyptomena > Calyptomena viridis. The sequence goes on from WEIV01031078.1 coordinate 11,517, forward strand.
CATCCAAGTAATTTATGAAGATGTTGAAGAGCACAGGGCCTAAGGTAAAGCCCTGGAGGCATCCACTAGTGACAAATCCCCAGTCTGATATCACCCCATTCACTATTACCCTCTGTGCTTGACCCATAAGCCAATTGCTCACCCACCATATGATGTGTTTATCCAGCTGCGGGCTGGACATTAAGTCGAGAAGGATCCTGTGAGAGACAGTATCGAAAGCGTTACTGAAATTCAAAAAGGTTACATCAACTGGCTTCCCTTGACTACCTAGGTGGGTTACCTTGTCACAAAAGGAAATCAGGTTTGATAAGCAGGACTTTCCTCTCATGAAGTCATGCTGTCTGTGACCAATGACTGTATTGTCTTTCAGGTGTTTTTCAGTACCTCCCAGAATAATCTTCTCCATAACTTTACAAAATCACAGAATCAGTTAGGTTGGAAAAGACCTCTGAGATCGATGAGTCCAACCTTTGACCCAACACCACCTTGTCAAATAGACACTTGTGGCACTGTCAGATCCAGTCTTTTCTTAAGTACCTCCAGGGATGGTGACTCTGCCACCTTTACCAGGCACTGAAGTGAGACTGACAAGTTTGTTTGGGTCCTCATTCTTGCCCTTCTTGAAAATTTGGACAATGTTTGCCAACTTCCGGTCAGCTGGGACCTCTCCAGATTCCCAAGACCTTTCAGTTTACCACACTACCCCAGGTCTCCTTTATACCCTCATCACCTCAGAAACTGTTGAGAGTGTATTTACATTTGTACTAAGAGACCTTGTCTTGGCAGGATGTACAGAGATTTTTTATCAAATATCATTGTAATGATGAAGTGAATAATGGGGCCTGAAGCTTTTCCTACTCCAAAGCTGCAGACACAGATTATATTCTTTTCTTACCTCCTCTCCACTTGTGACAGATTTTCTGCTCTTGCACATTACTTCTTTTCCTTCTGCAGTAAACTCTGCTGAAGTCTAGGCAACATGTATGTTTTGATGGTACTGATTAATTTTTGGCCCGAAGAAATCAAGTGTAATATCCCTAATGAATGATACGTTTAATTATTAACCATCATAATTGTTTCATTTGAATATGCTTTTTTGATTTTTTTGCTTGCTCAATGAAATGTGAAGGTATGCTTTTAAAAACAGAACTAGATATATTCAGGGATATTTAGCTTGGGCAAAAATGGTTTCCTCATCCAAAAAAAAAGTTGAAATATTTGCTACAAAAGAGACTAAATATTTTTCAAATCCCCCTGCCAACAAATGTATGTCTCTGGATTCTTCTGGTGGCTCTGTGTGGAACTAAATGGCACAGGTGCAGAACTGTCTGATATGACAGTAGCATCTAGTAGTGCCTACAAGATCCTCCTCAGTGTTTGTACAGCCTACTGTATCAGACTGGAAATCGTCAAGATTATAACAATTTTAAAAGCAAAATGAGGTCAAATTAGGTACAACTATTGTGTTCTGAGTATAATCACAAGTGTGAAAGAATCTTCATTCTTTAGTTACATGTGTTAATATTAAAAATGGCAATACAACCTTGTGCTGTTTTCTTAGTTTAATATTACAGCGAAAAAATTACAGTTTAAAATTAGGAGAAAATATAAACAGATTTTTCTTTCACAAGAGGAAGAAAGTTAGATGGTGTTAAAGACTCATTTTTCAATCATTTTTATTATTTTCTTTTTTATGACTGGATTTCACTGATGCTGACAACTTCGGTTAATTTGTTATGTGTTTTCTTCTTTACTCTTAACAGTGCCAGAGAAAATGAGGTTTCTTTTGCATAAAATTAATTCTAAATGGAGACTCTCAGGTATGTCATCACATTTCATTTATCACACATGAAGAAAGTAGTGTTTGCCAGATGGTCTGACAGAAGATTTAGGACACTGCTAATTTGTGGACTGCTGACAAACTGACAAGTAGGCAAAATATTGTTTAAAAAAAAAAAAAGAAGCTAAGCCATTTTTTCTTCAAATAAGGTGTGGATAATATTGCTGGGTCTGTTTTATATTCTTAAAAATTCAACAGGAATGAAAAGTCTGGAAAAAAGAATTATTAAAATTGATACCAAAACATGTTTAGCAACCATCTCCTGTATAAAAATAAATAACAAGGTGACTCTGTGATTCGACTGATAATTTTAAAAGACATTTACAAATAAAACTGGAAATCAAATACTTTTTAATAATAGCCAGATTTCCATCATACAGGAACCCTCAGATAAAGTTATGTGACTCTGAGAGCAAGTATACTGTGGGGAAACACAATTCAATTTAAATATTTTGAGAAGAAACTAAGAAATGAGATTTGAGAATAGGAAAAAAAGACTTCAACATTAACAGTACATTTTCTGTAATGTGATACAAAACACAGAAAAACAGACACTTTCTGTCTTGTTCTATCCCAAAAATGAAATGGTAGCATTAACATTTTTTTTTAAAGTTACAAAGCTGTGAAAAAACATCTGTAGTTTTTGAGATATTTAGGTTCTGAACATACTCAAGACATTATATTTAAAGGAAACTAGTACTCTTTGTGAAACTTTTTTCCTCTAGAACCAATATTGTGCTGCCATGAAAACAAGAAATAATTAAATGTCAATATTCAAAGTATTTACAATTGCTTTAAACAGAATTCATCACAAAAATTAAATGGAAGTAAACTTTTAAAAACCAAGTCCCTGTCTTAAAAGCAAGGACCTAGCAGAGGAACATAGGCCAGAGCAACAAAGTGATACAGAAAAACCCATTCTGTCCTGACACCCCTGAGGAACCAGCCCCTGGCAAATTCACACTTGTGGTTTGAACACAACAGAGGTTATGGAATACAAAGAAGTACAGTACTGCCAGCTTCCAGTAAAAAGTCCAAAATAATTCAGGCAGAGCATGAAAAAATGAAAAAAAAAAAAGAAAAACTAAAGAGAGCGGCTTCATATTGTCAGGGAGAGTAATTTGTAGCTCAGTCTCTCAGGTCAAATTGCTTGTCCCATGTCTGTGGTACATATTTTCAGCTCAGCCTGAATTACTTTTGCAGAATTGCCCTGGACAATCCATTTGTTTAAAAGCACGAAGTCTTAAGTGTTCTTTAGAAGAATGAACAGACAGTGCAGTTTGAAGGAATGTTATTTAAAAATCGTTTTGGCTGGGCCTGGTGCCTCAGTCTTTAGTCACAGCAAGTTGCATCTGATTGTTGCAGTGAAATTATGCTGACATCCCTCTGGTCAAGTGGCAGTTGTGTTGCTTAGGGAGAAACCCTGGGTAGAACTGGACTTATGATAACAATTTCTCCTTTGGTCTTGCCTTTGGAGAAGAATGCTTTGCTACAGATCTTTACCAAACCCTGGAGCTGATGTAAGACTTCACTGACCTCTTACTGCCTTCCACCATCTCCTTGTCCTGGAGTCCTGACAGGAGCTAAATGTTTTGCCATCCTTTTCCTCAGGCTAAAGAGGTCCATGTCTAACAAGAACCATGCTGAGTCAACACAGGGTACTGGAAGGGCCCAGCACTGGGGCCATTAGCTTCATCTACCATTGACTGAATAGAGCAGGAATCAAGAGTGTGCACAGTCCCATGCTTGCTTGTAAAGGTTTATTTTCTGTTCATTTGAAAAATGGCAAAATGCTTTGAAATTTTTCAAGCAGAGGATATTAGAGGTGATATATCAGTAGTAAACTACATAAAATAAAGAGTAAATAAATATTAAAGGGTTACAAGTATGTGCCAAATGTGTAGCTCAATAACTGATGAAATTCATTTTGTAAAGCCCTTTTTAAAATTAATTTTCCACATGTCATAATCACAAAATGACAGCAAGGAATGCTATGCACAAAAATGATGACACCACTAGTTCAAAAGGAGTGGTATCAAAAATAAATAATCACTTAGCAAAATAATCAGGACAACTGTTCCACAGGAAAAAAAGATAAAACAAAGTATCCCAAATCTATTCTTATGGTTTTATCAAACCAATGAGTACTAGCAAATCTATAATTCCTAAACTTAAACTTGACTTCTGAACAATTCTTTTTGACATGCAAACTATGTCTTCTGAGTAAAAATATAAATTTTGAATAGCTAAGCTATTTTTAGCTATTATTGCAAGAGTAATGAAAATGTGATTTGCAACTTCAGGACTTTGTTGAAACAGAATCTGCTTTAAAACACTCTGAAATAAAGCTTTTCATCTTTGAAACATATGAAATACAATGTAAAGCCTCTTAGGATGCCCAGGTGGACAAAACTTCAGGATAAAACTCCCCTAATGGGTGCTAGTTCCATGAATATCACTAGAAAAATCCTCAAATCAGGGACACAGAACTTTTATAAAATAGGGAAAAATCATCAGGAGAAAGGAGACAATTTAGAGGGAAATGAAAACAAAAAATCTTCCTCCTACTATTATGTTTCCCACTGACTTCTTGGAGGCTTGTGCTCAGCCCAGCAGTTGGAACCACTTCCTTAATTGCAGCAAACTCTTCCCAGTCTCTGTGGGTCTCTACAGCTGGTGTCTCCTTCTCATTTCTGAAGCCTGGCTGTGTATCATCTCCCTTCTCAGGCTCTTCTTGTGTTTGATGGTTTGTTTCCCCTTGTTCAGTCACTTCCTGCTGCCAGCCCACCCTGCCTGCTGGATGAGAATTTCAGCATTTCATGGTGTAATGCTGAGTGTTGCCTGTCCAGTCCATTGTGTGGGGCAGACCATTACCTTTCTCTCTACTCTCTTACATGATTAGGGGTTGTTTTTCTTCATTACATTAAGCAACTTCAGTTAATTCAGTTTCTCTTTGAGAGTTCTCTTTTCTAAGTTGCTGGTCATTGATAATTTCTACAGTCTGTTTCCTTGACTTTCCACAGTTGTCCAAATTCCTCTTAGAGCAAAATGCCTTAAGCACTTGAGATCAAGAGCTGAAACATGTAAGGCAATGGACAAGTTGAATTTTTATCTGCCACTTCTTGATTCCTTCTGGGAGGTTCTCTGGGGTTTCCTGTAGGTGCAATTTCCCTGTCAAGTACATCCCTCAACATGCATCACTGTCTCTTCTCTTGGTGTAATGAAACAGCTGCATCTTAGAAGCTTCAGAAAAAAAAGGGGATATAGGATGGATGAACTGTAACTCCCAAGTTATATGTAATTTAAATATCTTTATTTTGGCTGTACCATACTTTTTTATGCCAGACTTATGCTTTTACAACTTTGTCTCAGTTTTTTTTTCTTAACTTGAAGGTTTAATTGTAAAATTTTATTATCAACATTTATTTTTTTTACAAGAAGTTCACGCTTCCCATACTTGAACACATCGGAAAATACATTTCTGCGGTCATCCTATTACTGTGCCCTAAAAATCCCTTTCCCAAGTAAAAACCTCTGCCTTTGGGGGATAGGAAATTTTACTCTACATTTAAAGCAGTGCTAATACTGCCTCATACCTTCCAAGGATGCTGGGCACATTTATATGGAGTGTGAACTGAAGGATATTCCATTTGCTTCTAAAATCTGTGTGGATAAACTGTGTAGAGTACTAAAATACACCCAAACACCAACACATTTACAAGAAATAATTCTTTTGTAACCTGTCTCTATGGAAGCAATTGTTAAGACTACTAGATGCCCACATGGCTCTGGCTGTTGCAACTCACAGGGGATTTGTCTTCAAGGTCTTGGATAGATGTGCTACAGTATGAAAGCTACAATACAGTCACAGCCTTGCCAACCTTATACTTTAAAAATGGTGAGTCATGATCTCAAGACATGAAAGAGCCTTATATGATGGGATCCCCATTCAACCTGGTGCCTTGTGTTGGAACCACTCCACCACTAAAACAGAGCACTTCTCTGAAACTAAGCATGCCAAAAGACACTGAAGGCTTCCAATCTCTAGAGGTATATTTCAATAAAATCCAAAAATAGTAAGATGGAACATGTTGATTATTTCCAGAGACAAAACTCTGGATTGCTGGGTGAAATGGACTAAAACCAAATATTACTTTTCTCACTTGCATCCTGGAAGAACAGGACTTTTTTTGGTCATCAATTGAAATTATGAGATTTAAGGCAAATTTTTTTTGGAGCAGTGAAATCAAAGATGTATGATTTCCTAGAGGTTTCTTGCCCTTTTGCAGTCCCACACATTTCAGTAATCCAATTTTTCCTGTAATGATCCCAGGGTAAGCATTATGCCTAGTTCGGAGTTGTGTGCTGATCTGTCCAGCCAGCAAGCACATGCAGTTTGGCCAACAGGAAGTTGCAAAAATTCAGTGTATGGAAATGGAGTTTTGCTTTTCTTTCTTACATATATCAGGAAGTTTTCTTTAAACTAAACTGATTTTCATAACACTTATGGGATTATCTGTTGAGACTTCAACTTAGTTTTTTCATCTACATAAAACTGGCTAATAGGTTCCAAAATTACTATAAAGAGTGGGGCAGACAGATGATTGGACAGAAATACATACAGAGAGACAACTAGATGTCATATACATACTAAACCCATTTCTAGATGACACTAAATTAAAATAGTGAACTACTTACAGTGGGTTTTATTTATGTCTTCCTAAAAATCCTTTACTGTTTGCTTTGCTGCCACTTAAAATTTTTAATGTATTTTCTTTTAGTGAAAGCTGTCTGCAACTTAAAACAAACAAATGTAAAACTTGTGACGAGATAATGAGATCTGGCAGGACTTTTGTTCTGCAGCTCTGCTCACAAGGAATAAAGTCTATCAAAGAAGGCATGTCTTGTTTCATCCCTGCTTTTCTTTCCTTTCCACTAGAACAGATATATTACTGTAGTATCCAGAGTTCAAGTAGTTGCAAAGATTTATTTAATATTTACAACTTGTATTACATTTATTGTTTTTATAATTCAATTCAAAGACCTTCTTTGCAAATAAGAAGTTCCTGGGATTACAATTTCTGCAGTGTTAGCATCCTCAGAGGTTTCATGATCATTAAAGAAAGAAAAAATTTCTTAGTTATGTATTATGGTACTTACTGTGCTGTTAGAGTTCTGGCATTCTTGCAAAGTACAAGAGCATATCACTATTATACTCTAAATAAAAAAAAAAATTAATGAGTACATTTTAAAAATAGGGGGTGAATATAATGTCCATCTGGGAAAACTCTGAAAAAATAAAGGGAATTGAATAGGAGAAGGAAGAAAGAAGAAGGACCTAAAAAAGTTTTTAAAAAACTCCTGAAGACATCAGTGGAATAAGTTCCATTACATTCTTGTATTTCTCTCCCTGCAGTGCTTGTGCAAATTTGTTTCTTGACTTATATTAATTAGTAGCCTGTTTTTCTACTTAACATTTGCATAATAATGCAAAGTAAGGCAAAATGAAAACACTGGATCTAAGGCTAGTGTAAATTCAAATAACAAGTATTATTTGAAGACTTGGTGGAAACTAACTGTCTGAAAAAAAGTCTAATCTGAGAGATATTCTTTCACGTGCAGTGCCTATATACATATCTATATACATACATTCATTTGTATTATAGACTTTTACAAGAAGTGGGAAACACAACATAAGAAGCAAAATCCTATCAGCTGTTCTTTATTATTCTGAATACCTTGACAATATAACAGAACAATTCCCGTCAGTTTCATTGAAATCAATCAATCAATAACTGAAGTTTCATTGAAATCAATACATTCTTCCTAAGAAACTTATGTATTTTCTTTAAAGGTGTTCTTTTAAAGGTGGTCTTTTTAAAGATGATAATCTTTTTAAATATGATCTTCTTTTAGTTTACTTCTTGCAGACAAGATAATTAGACAGGAAAATATTAGATGAAGAAATGATATAGTAAAACTTCTATGCTATGTATTTTGGGTGAAGTAATAAAGCTTGGGCCATCCAAGGCCACCCTTTGACAGACATATAATTTTTGAGTTTGTATGCTGACTTTGAAAACCTGATAACAGACAGAAAAAATTTACAGTATCTTCACATTTTTATGGATAGGTGGCCTCCATTACCTTTTCTACTGGCTTCTGCTTTTTCATTAGCTCTCAACCATTTTCCTAGTGCAATAACTATATTCAGGGACAGCCCGTGATGGCCTCAAAGATTCCCATAGGTTATTAGCAGAAATAGTCAAAGACATCTGTAGTGGTCTGTGGTATTGTGTTTTTAAGCTTGTCTACCTTTTCATAACGGTTTGTTCCACCCTGTTGTGTAATGGTACATTCTGTTAAATGTGTACACCCCTTATTATGTAAATCCCCGAAACTCCCTCCCCAGTTCCACCCCTCTTCCAGCCTTCCCCCGCTATCAATCACCTAAAACACACCTCCTGTTCCAGCATATTCCCTGCCAATCAATAAATCCCTCCTAAGAGATCTTCTAATACTCGGCAGGTCATAGGCACATGTGACCTTCCCCATCCCTCCCCTTACTCCTATTGGTTGCCTATGCTTATCCACCCTTCCCTGTCCCTTCCCATCCCAGTCTCCCACTGTCCCGTTCCCAGGTTACCACCCCCAGTTAAAAGTGTCTGCTTTCCTTTGTTCTCGGCCTTTTTGGGTTGTCGCCCTCTGAGTCACCAGAAGTTCTAAGGCTGTTACCTCAGATTTCTGGAATAAACTTGGACTGAGTCACCCAGAGAGGACTTCCTGCCTCCTTTGTCCGCCGATAACGTGGAGTTAGCTGGCTGTAAGGGACTTCGGCAGAGTCCAGGGAACGCGTTAGTGGTCAGAATTTTTTTGCCTTCTAGTGATTAATACGATCATCAACCTTCCTTCCACACCGGGTGCATAGACTAAACAAATAACTCTTTTAAGGCATGGAGCCCATGAGGGTGATAACCTAGATTGAACAGCAGCATCTTGTAGTTTTAATGGCCATTAATATGGGTCATATATTGACAGCACAGCTACTAAAAACTAACAAAACAGACATCTGCTCTGCTTTCAAATGCATTCCAGGGTTTTCCCCATATTTTCAATCATCTTTTATCTTTGAGTTGCTTTGAATGTTGCCTAATAACATTCAAATTCAAAACATTAATATTAGAAACATCCATGCTCTTTCCAACTATCATGCTAAAGAGAAACCACAAAATCAAACAGAAAGTCTAGATTGCTAGTGTAAGAATCAATAAAGAAAGGGAAAAAGCTATGCTTCTAAGAGCTGTTCATCAACTAGTTAAAACAAAGACACTAGTAAATGCTCAAAGGGCTAAAAATCTGAACAGTAAATGTAGAAAATATCTACTATTTTTCTTGTGATTTGATGTAATCAAACTGAGTCAAGAGTATAAGGCTTCTGCTTGATATGAGAACTTTTCTGAAGTGAGATGCAAAAGCTCCACAGATATATTTGAGGAAACAGGATAAAACAGAATGTGGAAAACATCTGAATATTTGCTGAACAAAGTAAGAATCAGTGATGAATATGGGAAAGCTTTCTCAACTACTTAAAAATTTATCAATTTTTAATTCTCTCCTGAGACTAGGAATCTGTGGAGTTGGCAGTTGTGTAATGCTAGTAATTTCTGCTTATATAGCTACTAGTATAAGGTGATAAATGTACACTTTCATTTTATAATTTAATATATTTTTTCTAATTTAATTTTAATCAGTTTGTACATTTTCATCTTGAAACCTTGGAAATTCATTGTAAAGAATAATGAGAAGTGTACTTTATGCTAAATTGCTACAAAATGCAACATACTTACTCCAAGCAGCCAAATTATTGCTCCTGAAGGCAAGAAAGGAAAAGAAAATATTTGCATGCCAAAAAAAAGAACCTTTCGACCTTCTTGTATAAAACCTTATGGTGAAAAAATGCTCAAAGAAAACTCGATCATGAAGGTAGATAGACCACATAAACATGTTACTTGCTATAGGAAATCATGTCAGTATACATTTTTATTACTTTATATTACTAAATAATATACAGTGCCTAGGTAAGAAATAGTTTAAATAAGCAGAACCTTAGGATGTATTATTTGCTTAAGAGTACATGAATATTGTTTCAACTCAAGAGAAAACAGGGGAAGATGCAATGTTTGTGTTGCACACTAGCCCTCATTATTGTGTTCATTATTATATTATTTGAACATGCTAAGTATATTTCATCTAAGCCTCTAGAATGCTTAGAAAGATGCTGCTTGTCATTATTCTGCAAATCTAAGGAATGACAGTGTCAAACTGAGCACTTCTATTTTTGAGATTTATAAAATAACTTTGGAAATATAGCACCTTTCCCAGGTTTTGGGTAGGCAATAGTTGAAATAAGAAACCTTAGTAATTTGTTTTCTAGAAACTATATCTAGTTTTTAGAAAACTGAGGTATACAATAAATTAAGCCCAAATATTCATGGATCAGAAAATTTCTTACCTGGAGATTTTAGAAGATAGAAAAGTAGAAATTTTCACCAGATTCTACAAAACGTTAAAGGTGAGACATCCCTCAGGAGAGGCTGAAGTTATGTTCAGGAGAGGCCTGTGTGGTGGAAACATAATGAGCTCCATGAGGTCAGAGACTGAGGTGAGAACAGAAAAAGAGCTGGTGTTCTGCAGCCCTGACTCATGGTAGTAGAGGGCTGCAGAATTGGAGGCAATCCTGTCCTGTTGCATCAAACACTGGGGTCAGCAGCACGTACTGGGAAGCCAATGTGAGATTCACTCAATTCCAGTCACAAGTCAGGTCTCCAGTCTTCCTGAAAGCTGGCAGTATTTGGTGTGGTAACATGTTTCTGCCACATGAATGCACTGATAGTGACACAGCAAGGGCTTGGCTTCTACTGGCCATTGGAAGATTGTGAAGAAAGATAATGCAGCTACCCCCAAAATACCAGGCAGTGGAAGAATTTAGGAAAATTTATTTTCAAAGATGAGAAGACTAAACATAATGGAGTGTACACTGGACATGAAAGAATGCAAAACCTTTTCTTTTCCAACCCTTCCTAATATCTTGGTTGGCCCCCCCCAGATTGTCTGTGAAAAAGTTAACTTTTCAGGGAGTTAACTGCTCTGCAAGGTTGTAGAGGGAGAGACATCCAAGCTGTTTGTGGAAAAAAATAGAAAGAATGCCTCTTCCAGGCAGGAAAGACCTCTAAGCAAAATGAGCCTTAACTCCTTGTAATAAACTTGCAGAAAATATTGTTTTCTGCACTTACACTAGCCAACCATTTAGTGTGGGCCAAAAGAGATGTTCCTATATTTATGCTATAAAATAAAATTTTGTTACTAAATGCAACTCTTTATCCATAACTGATACCTTAAGATCTCTTATATTCTTTATATTTCTTTGTATTTTTTTTCAGCACAGCTGTATGGGTTCTCATATTAAGGATGGTAGAAAACTTCTTTCTTATGGTCTGTGAAATGTTTAATGTTCTTTTCAGGAAAAACAAGTTGTAGCAAGGACATCCTGTTTGGGACATGAAACTGGAGGGAATAACAAGATATGAGGTAGACAAAGCAAGATAGAAGGCCCCAAAACCCCAGAGAAGCTCTAAGAGGGAGACCTGGGGAGCAGGATGGGGGGCAAACGATTTTGGGATTGGATGTATCCATTAGATAGGATAATTGACTGGTATTTAAAACGAGTACTAGTGCTATGGTGGTGTTTGCACCTATGTACATTGTGGACCTGGAAGCTTCCATTAAAGACCA
>WEIV01031078.1:32299-98688 GCA_013390005.1 Calyptomena viridis
TTGGAGTTAATGCCTTTCTCCTCTGGAATCACAAACAATCAAAGACTGTCATAAATTTTCAAAGAAAGTGTACATCCATTAAAAATGGCTGAATGAAATACCTGAACATCGTTTAAACAAAAATATTTCTTACAAATTATTTTTGTTCAAATCCATAATGTCAAATGTACTGGTTTAAAGTTTAAAATTCCTCTTACAAAATAATCTGTACCAAAAGAATGTTTTAGGTCAAAAGACATCTTACAAATCAAGCTATTTATATATTCACTAAGTAAGAAACACATGACAAAAAATATCTAAATAAAATTACACTTTTTGTATTTCAGTAATTAATTTTGTGCTCATCTACAACATTTTACTTCTGAACTAGTTTGGAACTGTGACCTCTGAACTATGCCAGTCTGTGATTTGGCTTTGTTATAGAAATAAATATACAGTAGGCATGTATAGTCTCAAGAGTGAAACTCACAAAGAAAATTTGGAGTTAAAGTTAAAAATTATTGCCAACATTGAAAGTTGTCTGTTTTTAAAATACACTGTTTTGATCCTTAGTCTTATAAATCCTTTCCTTATTGATATTGTCTACCAACTAGGGTTTCAACAGTCTTTATTCTTATTGGGTGTGTCTCAACAATACACCACAAGTTGAATGTATTTTGAAGAGAGAAAATGTGGTTTTCCTTTTGGTGCACAGCAGGTTCTTGTGCAGCACAGTCCCTCGCTCTAAGTGGATTGCAACAAAACAGTGCATGTGGAAGATCCATATTACCAGGTTTTAAGTGCATCACAGCATCTGTCTTTAGTAGGAAGAATTTGGACACTTTACTGAGGACTGATCTGGCTGTCAGTTCCATAATGAGACAGTAGAAGGGCTGTGCGTTTGCTCCTTGATCTTCTCAGATACTCCATTACTGGCTCATTTCCTAGTTTTTTATGATGTGTTATTCACCGTCTGTTTTCTTAACTGATTATTGTGAAAGTGCAATCCCTCTCTGATTTCCTCTTGGTGACACAAGGCTCAGCTTTCCCTTCCCTGAGACCTCAAACCCTTGTTTACAGGGGCAATAAAGAACAATGAATGGCAGTTAGATACAATAAAGTATCCATTAGTCCATATATTACATGCTGGCAGGTATGATCAACTTTGTTGAAAGTTCTGTTTTTGTTATTGAGGAACTTCCTAATGATTGTCAGAGTACTGATTCCCCCCCCACCCCCAACTGTGTAGTGCAATACAGTTACTCTTTGTTTCCATGTCCTTTGGAGATATTAAGTCATAAAGCATTCTAGTGACCAAATATCCAAGGTAGTAATGGCTGTTCTTTGTGCTGCTGCAGTCTGTAGGAGTTTAGGGTGAAAGGAAGACAGGTCCCATTGGAGACAGTGTCATATGTGGCCAGGACCTAGTGGAGATGCTTCGTCACTGCCTGGACTCAGGGGACAGGTTGTGTGGTCTCCAGTGGAAGTTCCTCACAGGTGGTACATACACAATGGCAAGAAATGGTTCCAGTTGTTTTGAGAACCATGAACCAGCTTTGTGGCTTCCCAGGCGTCTTGCAATTCCTGGTGTTGGTATAAGAAGTTGTCTGGCTGCAACAGCAACTATATTATGAAGCTTCACAAGAAAGAACCTGTGGTTTTTTGTGGCTGTAATTTTGCTGCTAGGCACAACTGGCTCTGTAATGCACATGCTTGTCTCAACAAAATCTGGCTTGGATTGTAGCTGGCCTGTCTGAGAAGGTTTCTCCTTCAGCAGAAGGTAATAATTTTTTACCAAACATTGCAGCTAGATATTTACTGAAAGACACATGCTCACACAGAAGGGGGCTTGCACAGATTTCTTCCAGCACATCCTAGTAAACTTAACATCGTACGGATTTAAAAGCCTGGATGTTTAAGCGTTAGCAGCAAATACTGTAAAGCCTTTTTCTAAGGTCTGCTCACTAACTAGTGATAGCCAAAATTGCTGGTTTTTCAGCTGGAAGATGTCACTGAGTTCAAGAAATTGTACAAAGCACTATGAATCTCTTTCGAGAATTTCAAACCTTATACTTTGTATTGTAGTATTTTTTAATCCTTTTCAAGTCCTGATGTCAAATGCAATGTGGATGTCAGACATGCACAAGGAATTAATGCTAAATGCATTCGGCATACCATGTATATAATCTTACATATCACAAACTCAGCCTTAGAATTCAAGCCATAGCCAAACAGAAATGACAAGGAAAAAACTGCATGGGCTTTAAGGAGCTAGCATTTACAAAGATTAAACCCTGATGCAGAAAACTTCTTATGTCAGAGAAAAAAAAAGGCACTAAATAAAAGTGTGTATCTAATTCTGTAACACTGATAGCAAAATATAAAAACAAAGCCTAGGGACTTTAAATTTGTTCTGTCTCTATTTTTCACACTGCAAAAAATGGCAAAAAATCAAAAAATGGAGAAGAAAGGTGACAGATAAAGAAAACAAGGGTCATCACTTCAGTCTATGCGTTCACATACTCAGTTGAAACTTTCCTTCCCTTATAACTAGAAATGAATGTTTATTTTGCAGAAAGACTTATACAGTATTTAGGTCAAGTTAAAGGATAACGTATGCTTTGTAGTTCTTTTGTAGAAAAAATGTTAGTATCATTTGTCAGCAATACGGTGATGGATGAGACTGAATTTTAAAGTATAAAAATCACAAGCTGGAAATGAAAAGCATTATATAAAACTGATGACCATGTAAATACTTATATACTAACGGCATAGCTGTTTGTACAGAACTTTGGCAGCTTCTCATTAAAGAAATGGACAGGAGTGCAATTCTTTTCTGCTTTTGGGATCCATATGGTGCCTGAATTCAGAGTGTGTGGGGAAAGAAAAGCATTCCAGGGAGGAGCCAGTTATGGGGATGAAAGAAATATGTGTTGGGAAGATCCACATGAGAGCGGCATCAGCAGGGCTAAAGGGAGGGATTAATTGACACTTGGTGGAGTTAGTTTTTTCCACATATTTCTGTTTTGGACATCCCCCTACTCTGCTGAATGTGCATGTGTTTGTGCCTGTTTCTGTCTTTTCCCTTAACAGACCAAATGATGTGAGTGAGCCTGCAAAAGAAAAAACATGAAGATGAATCCACTAAGCAATGCAGCTGTGGACTTCTGCACACAAATGTTCTTGCAGAATTTTAGTGCAAGAGTAACAACTCTAAATTGTCATAAATGTTTTCTACTTTGCGATAAATAAATTGAATGAGCTAAGCCACAAATGTGTGCAGAGGAATGATCAAATGCTGCAGAGAGAGCTCCTACTAAAAATAAATGAATAAATGAGTAAATAAATAAAATAATTGAATTAGTGCAAGAACCGAGCACCTTGCTTTTGAGAAGAAATAGCTGTATATACAAGTGTGAGACTGTATTAAAAAGAGGTGGGGGTGGGGAAGGGAAGAATAGGCTTTTTAGTTTTTGAAAGGAGGTAGCTCGCTTCAATGAATCTGGTGCATCTGTCTTGTGTTGGGAATTCCTCACATGGACAATCAGAACCAAGAACACCCAGAATCAGATGAAAATTTGGGACAGGGGGTAAAGTTAATGTAGCCTGTCACAACTGCCGTGGAGGGACAACTGGTTGCTCAGACAGTGTGGGCGTAAGACTGAATGTTGAATGAATAGGAAAAAATAATAATCATTCAGACATGTCTTACTTTTTAATATAAACAAAGTTCTACCTTATTGGAAA
This sequence comes from Calyptomena viridis, assembly GCA_013390005.1. Taxonomy (NCBI): domain Eukaryota; kingdom Metazoa; phylum Chordata; class Aves; order Passeriformes; family Eurylaimidae; genus Calyptomena; species Calyptomena viridis. The sequence continues at coordinate 36,026 of WEIV01031078.1, forward strand.
GGATTTTCTTTATTTTAAGAAATAAGTAAATAAAACTCGGACAAAATATTGAAATCTGTTAGGGGAAACAAATTTTAACAATTCCATATGTTTTTAAGATATTAGTAAAAGATGTTGAATCTGTTCAAATACAGTGTAAGATTTTTGTCTGTGTTGTGCATTGCTCAACACTTCAGATAATTCAGAGTATTCAGGCATTCTAATGACAAACAGATTTGATTAAATGAGAAAAAGATGTAAATGCCATTGGCAGCTACTTGTAATATTCCCTTAAAACAATCATACCAAGTCACAAAAAGTAAAATCCTTTTGCTTCATTTCATTGTACTTTGCTTTGTTTAAAAACAATATCCCATATTCTTTTGAGTGAGTAAACATCTTGGTAACAATTCACAACAACATTTATATCACCATTTAGTTTTTTCTTATTATTATAAAAATTATAGATGTTTAACCTATTTGAAAACCAAGCAATTTTTGATGCCTAACTTAAAAAAATCATGTTTGGTCATTTTAGGTGTCATTTTTATTAAACAGTAAGCTAAAGAAATAAAAAGGCCATGTTATAAATAAAGGATTCAATATACAGCATATAGTTCTTCATTCTTACAAATATTTCTCTTACACTCAGTTGACCTTTCTGTTGGATTTCAGTACTTAGCAACTTAACACCTAACTCATCATTCTATAATAACTCAGCAATGACTGGAAAGAGTTGACTCTTTCTTTGTTTATTATAAGGAAAGAGCAAAAAAAGTAAAAGGCATACATAAGCATATATAAATTGATACATTTAACTAGGACTCATTTTTTCCTATTTAGGTCTATCACTTCTCTTAATCAAATGTGTTTCTTCATTGAATTCTGCACAGTCTCATTCACAAGTCTAGAGAGAAATGTGCTCAGAAAAAAATTCCAGCATAGGAACAACTAATTTGGACCTATCTGGGGAAAACAAAGAAAGAAAAAGAAATATATTTCAGATATTTGCAAAGATCTTAGCACAGTGCTACATGAGTTTTAGCTGCAGTCTAGTTTTAGCACTACAATGCTAAAAAGTTTTGACTGATGAAGACTGTTGTATCATTAAATGACTAATTAAAGAGGCACATCTTGCAGTGTCCTTATGTCTCACACAGAAGCTAAATAAAAAAATTTGGACTCAGCCTGTTTCGTGGTTAATTGACATCTTGAATTCATGACCCTTCTGTGCATGTGCTGTCCTATTAAAAAAAAAAAATTCATACCTACTACTACATCCAAAGACTATATTGGCCACATAGTAGAAATGTTTCTCTCAACCATCTGCAATCTTACTCCTCGTAGAAAAAAGAACTTTTATACAGTTTTAAAAGCAAAATTTCAGACAGCAGGGTATTTACAAAGAACCTCATTTTTAAAGATGGCAGCAAACAGGATATCAGGATGCAACAAGTTAAATGTGTCTTCGGGAATGAAAATGAAACCTGTAAGTATTACAGGTTGGTCACCTTTTAAAGATGCACTGTAATCTCAGATGACTGTTTAATTGGACATGTGGGTCATATAAAGTTGTTTGTTTGGTTTTTTTTAATCCTAAGTTTACAGTCTTTGTAGTCCTACAGAGGCACTGAAATCATGGTAGTGCTGATGAGGAATTTCTAGTGACATATTGCTAATTATGATTTCCAATAGGGAACAACTGGACTTCCTATGTTGGTGGATCAGTGTGTTGAAGGAGATCTGTCTGTTTGTTTACAGAGATTTATTCACCTTATTGTCTAGCCATGACTCTGGGATGACTTAATATGGCTATATAAGCATAAAGGCTCAATCCAGCAGTTTTTATCCTGGCAGTTTCTGTAGTATAACCAAAAGTAGCTACATCCAGTCAATACAAGAGTACAACAGAATTGCAAGCAACAAGAGTTAATGCAAAATGTCTCAGTTATGTTGTTTCCTTCTATGATATTATAAAATTGGGTTTGCACCTACTCTCAGTCCCTGGGCCAGCACAGCCCACTGGATAATGGGGGTTATAATTAGATTCCCACTGTCAAAGAAAAAAACAACTTTCAGGACATTGCTATTTTGAACATTCAAATTACTTATTGTAGCAGTGTATAATTCATTTTTACCGTATGTTTATATGTTCTATATGGTTCTGTTAAGCCCCCCTGCATGGGCCGTCTACCCCTCCACTTCTGGAACATTCTAGGAGTTTCCAACCCCTGGTCCTGGGCCTGGAGGTGGGACCCCTCACCTGGCCACCCCCAGCTTCCCCTGTCCCATTCCCATTGGCTCTGTTCCCTAGCCCACCCCTCCCTATAAAACCCTGAGCCAGGAGGAAGTAGTTGGACTGATTTCCTGGATCCCTTGGGTTTTGCATCTCCTAGGCCCTCTGGGCCACAGAAGAGAATAAACTCGAACTGCCTGGAAAGCAGTCCCGTTTGCTGACTCTTTGCCCTCCGCCCTGTGGAGCGACCCTGGCCTGGGGAAACCAGTCAGCCTGGACCCGGAATTAGGCCAGGGACTGCTACAACTTATCTGAAGTGTAAGTAGGTGAGATAGGCAATATAACTGTGGAGGAAGTTCTGTGCTAAAAAACAGCATTAGTCTGCATCTGAAAATGAAAGATATGGGGCAAATGAAGGCAAGAAGAAAATCTAACACTACACAAAACACAGCAGAATGTAGCAGGCAAACAACATGCAGAAAGACAAAGAGGATACATAGCTGAGAAAAGGAAGAAAACTTTCATTTCTACTGCTTACATATGCTGGTCCAAAAACTCCTCTGCAATCCTCTGGAATTTTACCATCTGGTTATTGGAAAAAAGGTAAATGCTTCTGGCTACTGTCTAAAAACAAAGTGAAAGGGTGATGTCCAATAATTGGTCGAAGTATGATTTCACCTAGGTGGAGCTTTTATCTGACAGTGGGCATAGGCTGTCACACAGCACAAGTGGCTCCAAGAGGCCCTCTCTTACTCATTAAAGATAGGCAGCACCGAACTTTGAAAGCCTGTGCCGATGGACTTAAAAATAACACGTGTTTAAGTAATTTAAAATGAGAACTGTAATCCAATATTTATATGGAAATAGCTCTAAAGACACCAAAAGACTTAATTGTCAATAATTCCCAGGATCTGGAAATTAAGCCAGACTTTCTACGGTTCAAAACCATACTAAGCCATTTGGTTTCTTATGACTTCATAAAACCATTAAACCCCAGGCCCCATAGGTATAGATAGGTAGCATAGCTTCAGTGAAATCAAAGCTAACTGTGGTGTGCATTAAGAGTTCCTAAGACAATACTTACAGAAAACTTACAGACAATTTATTAGAAAAAAAATCTTTTTTTCTTGAAACTACTCATCACAATTTTATCCTTGCTACAACCATCTAATGGTGTGTTTAAAGGTCATTCTTTATGAATGCAAATACTTTCTTTATGAATACAAATACACTTCATCTTTTTTCCCATCAGTATATGAATTCCATGTTTGATTTCTATGGCATTTTCTTCAAAGAAAGTGTCTTGTCTGTAGTTAGTCCAGTGATAAGGCAGGAGACAGTAAATGTACAAGTGAAAAAAAATGCTTGGAATTAAAAAAAAAATATTGCTAAGTGGAGATCTGTTGGAGAGCTCTATGACCAGGAAAAGCACTGCTGGAAAAAACTTCGGGAGGGAAAAACAGGGACTGGTGCCAGGTACTGTAAATGCAGAGACTCAGGATAGATGTGCAGCCAGTGAAGTGTCAGTGCCATTGGTGTGGAAAGCAGCCACTTAAAGCTGTGATGTGGCAGGGGATCAGAGACTACTGGTGCTGTAGCTTCATGCAGGGAAGAAGCTACATCACATAACAGTTTGACTCTGTCACACAGGCTTGAAGACTTGCCTGGAGTGGCTGGGTTGTCAATCAACCTTGTTAAAAAAAGTGGTCTGCTGCTAGATGACTTTATTAACTTTAAAAACTGGAGACATTATTGAGACATAACAGTGCTTTTTTTTCTTGCCAACCTGCCAACCCTTCTGCCCCTCCCTCACTCTCCTGTAAAAAATTGAAAAGAGAAATGAGATACACATTTTATATTTCACAAAAAATACTAATTTTCTTTTGATTGGATAATCAAAGAAGAGATGTTGTTTACATCTTTTTTATAATGTGCATAGTTTTATGTGGATTAGTGGAACCCAGATGATGAAAATGTCTATTTGCATAGGCTTCCAAATGGCAGGATGTTTGTCCAGATTTGTTTATGGCAACAATTTCCGCTGACCTGTGGATTTATATCCTTGAGCTTTTGTTTTAAAAGCCAAAAGCAGAAGCTGACTTTGTTGTCTTGGACAGCTGACTGAAATCATGAATTTTGTTTTCATAGTCAAACATCATCTCCAATGCCTTCCTCATTTTCGACTGAATTTTTTTCTTCTTTCATTAAATGCCATGGAAAGGGCCAGCAGGGGTGGGGGAATGACTATATGCAGGATTTTATTGCTTTGTTTATGAAATTATTCAAGACTGATTCAGATTGTTAAGGTTTTAAGGGCTTCTACATACAAGAACAAGATCATTGCTTATTTTCCACTGAGGTCTGTGGCAGCTCACAGAAGATGCCACATGTTAGTTTTCACCCTAAGCAAGGATGACTATACAACTTCAAACTTACTCATCAGTATATGACAGGAGAAAAGAAGTATGTCAAACATATTGATTATTGTACAGAAATACACGTTTCAGTGCATGGATAAGAGTGACCACAAAACTTGGAGTCAGAGGGGTATTGAGAAGCAATCTCAGTTTTCTGCATCTCTGGAAATAATCAAGAAATCTATTGGAATGTTTTAATAATTTTTGTCAAAAAACCTATTAAATTGACAAGATTTAGAAAAGACCTGCAAGTTTTTGAAAGCCTGATTGAAAAAATGACTGACTAGAAGAATTCAACTTATTTAGTTTATCCAGGTCAAGGTTGAAAAGTTCATCAAGAATCTTTTGCAAAAAATAATACATGACTCATAGGTCTAAGAGAAAAATGAAAATGTAGCTTTACCGAGTCTATTGTGATTGGCAAATGCTAGTAAATGCCCTCTCAAATTCTTAATTGCTAGCACAGAATTAAACTAATTCTCACAAAATGAAAAAAGGTTATCAGCACTTTTAAAATTTAGCACTTACTATTTAACTACTGTTGGTTAAAAGTTGAAACTACATACTATTTAGATGTTAGAGAAGATAACAATATTTTTGTAATCAGGAAAATAAATTATGGAAAGAATATATATAAAATGTGTATTTTTTGTGAATAGGTATACACAATTTTCTTGATAAATATTTTTGTATCTAAACATATGTATACATTTAACATTTTATTGTTAATGCTGTAAACTTGTGGTGTTTAGGTGACATAGTCTCTGGAAAAATTATAGCTCTACATTGTTCTTAGCACTCAATTGTTGCAATGTGTGATTAGCATGCATTTCTCACTGTATATTATTGTTCTGTTACATGGTATGTCCTGTTATGATGTGCCCTCCCCCTCCCCCCAGATGGTTTGTTCCCTTCCCTTGTCCTCCCTTCCCATTGGCTGGAGCTCCTATAAGAACCAGGGGCCGGAAATGGGAAGGGCTCTTCCTTGGTTATCCCCCATAAGCTTGGACCCTCCAGGTGGTCTGTTGCCTCTGGAGTGAATAAACTTATATTATATGTAACCATGGAGAGCCGCCAGCACCTTCTTCATCCTCCGTTTCCCTCAGCCATCCCCTGGGGGTGCAGGGGCACACTCTCCCCTCGGCAAGCCCTGACAGGGGAAGGCTACACTCAATATAAGAAATAGAGGTAAACACATGGGTGAGATACTATTATGTTTAGGACAGATAACCAACAAAAGTTAATGAGCACCAATCAGTATAACATAAGACTGCAGATGCTGTTTACTTAGAAAGATAGTTGAAAAGTTACTACTATTTAAGTGATTTATTTTATATACACTTTGCACTATAAGATCCAAAACTCTCTGCAGAAGAAAATGTTTAATCACTGTATACTGGGTTTTTTCAGATTAATTATTGATAGCCATCTTCCTTTACCCCATATTTATCAAATTTCCAATGGAGAAGGGGTCATCTGGTGCATATGGCAAAATCTATTGTTTTTAAGTTCAATATAACTCTCAGGAGACCTTACAGAAGGAAAATATTGATTTCTGAAGGTTTTTCCTAAATGTTCAGTGCCAGATTAATGTAAGCGAACTCCATACACTTTTCTTTGTATTTTGACATTCAAGTTCAGAGCTGGTTGCATACTTGAACACCAAGTGCCAATAAAAACAACTAAATCTGGGATACATTAAGACTATAAAGGCACAGGAACTGGAAAAGCTGCAGCTATTGTACATGACCATGATCTGCTGTAGCTTCGGGTTTGGTTGTAAAATACTATGCTTATCATAAAGGGTATTATATTATTTGTTATAATCCTAGTAACTTATCAAATAAATTGAAAAGTTACTCACAAAGCCTACCAACCAAAACCAAATCAACACTGTACTGGAAACCACAGTTGCGTCTATGCACTGCTAAGGTGCTAAGAAAACTGGACAACTTCAACAGCTGGATTGAAAAAGCAGAACTGCTTGCATCTTTGGGCACTTATTAGCATGAATTAAATAGAATGGAAGGTCTCTGCTAGAGCACATGCTATCAAGGGGCTGTAGCTTCACAAAGCTGGAGAACTCTATCTATTTGAAAAGCAGGAAGCACTAGATTAACGATGACCAGAGTTTATGTGCTCAAAGAAGGAAGTCTGATTACAAAACTCCTCATCTGTGTCTTTCTTTAGTGATTTTCCTTGACAGAATCCTTACAGAGATTTGTGAAAAGAAGATGCCTTCCCAATACTCAATCCTCCAAGCAAAAGGCAAAAACCTTTATTAAATTAACATCCTTTTGAACATTGAATTTCTCCTAGTGTGCAGGAGAATTTCATCATTAGGGAGCACTAAAAACTGCTTCCCTTAATTTGACAGTTTATGTGTATTTAAGCCAGCAATGAATTAATTTAATGTCAGACAAATCTCCAAAAGCAAAAGAATTCTTTTTTTAGAAATTAATATTTAGATCCTTCAGCTTTCTGTAATTTATCATTGTATTTTTGGAAGTGTGTTTCTAAACATTTGCCAGTACGTATATGATCATGTCACTACCCTTCCTGGATTCAACATCTGTTTACATCACAGCGTGCATGTTGTAGTCTTGTTATACTGGATGCAAATGATATTTAATAAGTTACTTTATTTTAGCTGTTCTAACATCAGCTTTTTTTTTTTTTTACATATGCATGTACCCTGAAGGCCTTTTTGTTTGGTTCCAGCTGATTAGTCTGTAAGAAAGAAGACAAGTTAGTTTTGTATTGTCTCAAGGATGTTTGAATAAATAAGTCGTCTGTTGTGGTTTGCATTTAATATCAGGAATAGACAAAAATTTTAGATACATTTTTTCACTTGTGAATACCATGCAAGAAAATTTTTAAACAGTGAGGTCAAAATCCAAAAATAATTTCTATTTCACAACCACAGGGTTTCACCTATCAAGCACTTAAAAAATTCTTGATGCTGTTCACTTAGTTACATAGGTTACTTAGTTACTCTAGTACCTGTTTGGCATTTCAACTTTTCTTAGGGAGATCACACAACACACATTCATATGTAACATGCTCACTGTTAGATCTCTTTGTAGTCTTCCGTTTCCTATTTCCCATTCCTCTCAGCTGAATTAAGGTACACTATTAGACACACGTTTTTTTGGTTTTGCAGCTCCTATTGTGAAAATGCAAATCATTTTCACAGTGTCTGGCTGTGCACTGGCATTTGGGAATCTGACTGATGGCCAGGAACCATGATTCATGGTCTGTTTCAGATCTTGGACATGTGTTTCCAGATCCTGAACTGAGATGGTGCCACCTGTGTAAGAATTGCATCTGGTATTTACTACTTAGGTTAGAGACTTGCTAGAAATGACCGATGGAAGACAATGTCATTGATGTTGACTTTATTTTTTATTAGCTGCAAGCACAAATCTTGACTGAATGTCGATATAGTTTCTTCAGCAAATGTAGCAGGACAGAAGATCAACAAAACACCTGTGATTTCCTGGTTTACTGTTCTGAGACAATTTTAGATAACAAGGCACAATCAAAGAAATGGCAATACGGTCTGTATTTCGCATAGTGTCAACATTTTTGTCTGAACAGACTAGTCCATAAATTTTTTTTCCCCTAAAAAAAGCACGTCATCTCAGTTGTGGAGAAGTAAATACAGACCCTTGAGTGTAATGAATATACTTTCTCCTGAAATGTTTACTGGATGACAGCAGGAAAATGTTAGAGAGAATCCAGGAAATTTATTGGTATTCTCTTGAGAATCCAGAGGTTTTCCTCCTGGTATACATATAAAGGAAAAAGAATTAACTCCAGTACAATACAGTTGGAACAAATGAGCTTCACAGGAGAGTCAGATGAAAGCTGATTTCCCTATACACCCACATTGGATCTCAGTCTTCAAATATTTTGCAGTTTTCCCCTCTAGTAGAACACTATTTGTTCATAATACTTTCCTGAGTTCTGTTCTAGTTGTGGTAATACAACAGTCATGGAAACCCCAAGAAGCGTTTCTCTTTTTGTGTCTTTTCTGCAGAGACCCTGTAGAAAGATAAACAGACATACAAATATGTTTCACACTGCTTTTGAAACAGTAATTTGGAAAGTATTGTATTGATTCCTTTCTGAACATAAATTAATAATTTTTCTAATGAAGGTCGCTGAAGCAATGGCTCTCACTACATAGAAATTTTAAAATATGTCATTGAGATTTACTATTCAGAATGCAGTAGAGACAATTCCCGTTAATGAGCAGAAGTATATTGTGTCGTATCACTGGACTTGCTTTGTTAAGCCTGATCTACTGGGAGCTGATGGGGTCTCTCTGACAAATAAGAGAAAAAGTATCTTTGGTCAGGGACTTGCCAGACTAGTGAAGGGGGGTTTAAACTAGGTTTGTCAAGAGAGGGGTACCTATCCTTGGTATGCAAAGGCATTCCAGATACTTCAGCCAGTGAATCGGCTTTATCCAGGGCTGGGCTAAGATGCCTATACACAAATGCATAGTATGGGAAACAAACAAGAGAAACTACAGATGTGTGCATGCCTGTGTGGAATATTATATCAATGGCATCACAGAGACATGGTGGGATGGCTCCTATGACTGGAGCATTGGAGTAAAAGGTTTTAGGCTTTTTAGGAAAGACAAGCAAGGGAGACAAGGAGGGGATGTGATCACCTATGTCAATGACCAGCTGGAGTGTATGGAACTCTGCCTAAGGAAGGATGAGGTGCCAACTGAGAGCTTATAGATCAAGAGTAAAGGAAAGGCAGGGGTAGAGGGATCTTATAGTGGGGACCTGCTACAAGCCACCTTATTAGGAGGATGGTGTGGATGAAGCCCTCTACAGGCAGATAGGAGAGGCCTCAGACTTGCAAGTCAGGGTACTCACGGGGATTTCAACCACTCTGACATCTGTTGGAGAGACAATGGGGCAGGGCACAAGCAATCCTGGAGGTTGCTTGAATGTGTCAATGACCACTTTCTTATATAAGTGATTGAGGAGCCAACAGTAGAGGTGTCATGCTGGACCAGGTGCTCATCAACAGAGAGGAGCTGGTTGGGAATGTAGTGTTCCAAGACAGCCTTGGTTGCAGTGAGCATGAGATGGTGGAGTTCAAGATCCTCAGGGCAGTGTGGAGTGCATACAGCAAGCTCATTGACCTGGAGAGAGCAGACTTTGGTCTCTTCAGGGACCTATTCAGTAGAGTTCCATGGGATAGAGCCCTGAAGGGCAGAGGTGCCCAAGAATGCTGGCTGATATTTAAGGATCACCTCCTCCAAACTTAGGAGCAATGCATCCCAATAAGGAGAAAATCAGGCAAGAAATGTTAGGAGACCTCCATGGATGGATAAGGAGCTGCTGAGCTGTTCAACTCAGAGTGACCTGTGAAGAATACAGGAAAATAGTGCATTAAATTAGGGATAAGGTTAGGGAAGTTAGGGAAGTTAAGGTGTGGTTAGAATTGAGTATGGGCAGGATAGCAGGAAGGGCTCCTATAGAGATGTTGCAAGCAAAACAAAGGCTAGGGATAATGTGGGGCCTCTCCAGAAGGAAATGGGAGACCTGGGTACCCTGGACAAAAAGAAGGCTGTGGTTCTCAGCAGCTTCTATGCCTGTCTTCAAAGGCAAGTGCTCCAGCTATGCCACACAAGTTGGGAAAGACAAATGCAGGGACTAGGAGAAAGAAGACTCTAAGCCCACCGTAGGAGAGGATCAGGTTCAATATCATCTAAGGAACTCAGATGTGCACAAGTCCATAGGACCTGAAGAGATTCATCCAAGGATCCTGAGGGAACTGACAGACCAAGTTGCTAAGCCACTCTGTATCATTTTTGAAAAATTGTGGTAGTCAAGTGAAGTTCCTGATGACTGAAAAAAGGGAAATATAATACTTATTTTTAAAAATGAGAAAGCAGAAGACCTGGGAAACTACAGCCCAGTCAGTCTCACCTCTGTGTTAGGCAAGATCATGGAGCATATTCTCCTGAAAACTGTGCTAAGTCACATAGAAAAAGAAGAGGAGATTGGTAACAGCCAACATGGCTTTACTAAGGGCCGATCATGTCTGACAAATTGGTGACCTTCAGTGATGGGGCTACAGCAGTGGTGGATAGGGACAGAGGAACTGACACAATCTACCTGAATTTACGCAAAGTGTTCAATTCTGTCCCAGGTGACACCCTTGTCTCTAAATTGCAGAAACAGGTATTTGATGGATGAACCACTCGATGGAAGAAGAATGAGCTGGATGGCTGCATGCAAAGAGTTATGGTCAACAACTCATTGTCCACACGGAGACCGGTGACAAGTGGTGTCCTTCAGGGGTTGGTACTGGGGCTGATACTGTTCACCACCTTTGGCAGTGACATGGACAGTGGGATCAACGCATCCTCAGCAAGCTTGCTGACAACACCAAGCCGTGTGGTGCAGTTAACACTCTGGAGTGAAGGGATGCCATTCAGAGGGACCTTGACATGCTTGAGAGGTGAGCTGATGCAGAACTCATGAAAACAAAAGCAACAAAGCAAAGTGCAAGATCCTACAGCTGACTTGTGGCAGTCCTACACCACAACACAAAGAATTAAGATCAGCCTTGCTTGAAGAAGTCTTGGGGGTGATGGTTGATCGAAAACTCAACACAAGCTGCCAATGTGGTCTCACAGCTCAGAAAGCCAATTGAATCCTGAGCTGAATTAAAAGGAGCATGGCCAGCAGGTTGAAGGAGGTGATTCTCCCCCTCTACCCTGTTCTTGTGAGTACTCTGTACCTCTAGTACTGCTTGCAGTTCTGGTGCCTCCAACATAAGAAGGACATTGAACTGCTGGGAGCAAGTCCAGAGGAGGGCTATGAAGTTGATAAGGGGACTGGAGCACCTCTGGTATGAAGGTTGTGAAGAAACCTCATAGCAACTTTTCAGTATCTGAAGGAGGTCTACAGGGAAGCTGTAGAGGGACCCTTTACCAAGAACTGTAGTGATAGGTCTACCTGGTCTAGTGGGAGTGTCCCTGCCCATAGCAGGGGGGTTGAGACTAAATGATCCTTAAGGTTCCTTCCAACCTTTTACATTCTCTGATTCACTCTAGGATTGTGGCACTGCAGTTGTGTAATAATTGTTTAACACAGTATATCCAAATGCTACAGGAGCAGCATCCAAGGGTTTGCCCAAGTTTTCAAAAGTATTTGCCCAAATTTTCAAAAACAAGGAAGCAATCACCAATATACAGAGAAAACAGATTTGCAAATAATTTTGTGGTTTGTTTTCATTTTTTTAAAGTAAAGTAAAAATTGTGCAAACGAATTAATAAGAATGTGGACTTTCGAATGTGAATGCCCTTGAAGCTGTTTTTTCTGCATCTGTTTTTTCTCAAGGTAAGTTTATGATCTGAATGCGTTACATGACTATGTCACATGGCAAAGCTTGCTTTTGTCTTTTTTTTTCTCCTTTGCTCATCTGTGCTGTCCATGTCTTTCAAAACAGTTTCTATCCAGAAAAAGCTTAGCTATTGTCATCAACATTAGTCAAGGAAAAGCCAAAAATGAGAAAAAATAATTTCTTGGTCTCAATTGTCTTGTAGTTACTCTCATAATTGTTCTAAGATGTGGTTTTTCCTTATAAATCTTCAGATCATAAAGAAAGCTGGGATATCATATAGCCAAAAAAATAATGTAAATACATGCACTCTATCTTATACATACACTAGGAACAATAANCATAGCCAAAAAAATAATCCAATGTAAATACATGCACTATATCAACCAAATTTACTTTTATACATACACTAGGAACAATAATGTAAAAAACATTGCTGGAAAGCACAATTCTCTTGGAGGTTCTCCATTAAGTCCTAGCTACCACTGAAGGCTTTGTGTCAGGATGCATCAGGAAACTGACATCATCAGCAGATTTTCCTAGACTTTCTAAAAGACAATGTTTTTTGCTTTCCTCCATAGCTAACCAGAAAAAGGTGTCTAACTGCACTGTCATAGTCCTTAAATTATATTTAGGAGCATACCTTTTGTTTGTAGAGTCTTGTTTTACTCCTCTGGAGATAATTTTATGTTCAGTAAACTCAATAGGAGTTTACCGCTGACTTTCAAGAAGCCAAGATTCCAGCCCCTGCATCAGCCTTTAACTGTCAGGAAAGTCCTTGCAAATTTCTCTAGTATTGTAGGTGAGTTAAAAGATGAAGGCTGAGATGGTTGCACATTGTTATGGTTTGACTCTGGCTAAATGCCAAGAACCCACACACACACCCAAAGTTTCTGAGAGAAGGGAAAACCCCCTCCAGCCTTTGTGATAAGGATTATAAGCAACTGTTTATTAACTATTTCACAAGCAAAACAGGCTCTAACAGAGTATTAAGAATTCACTACTACAAAAATCAGAGCTTAAGAGTTTAAGAGTGAGAAGTTCGATAGATGTTACAGACACCTTCTCCCCCCCCGCCCCGCCCCGTCTAAGATCTTTCTCCTTCCCTCAGCGGCCCAGGAAGACAGGAGTGGGGGGGCTTACGTTCAGAGGCTGTTCCCGCCGCCAAGTTCAAAGAGAAGCCCAACCCTATGCTTTTCCCATGGGGGTTTTCTTCCTGAAATCAGTCTGTTACAAAACGGCGTCGTGCATTTTATCATTCTACTGACAAGAGCTTTTCAGGTATTGTTGCCATGTAAGTCACTTTACCATAGGTGCAGTCATTCAGGTGCTGCTTGGCTGCTTAAGTGTACGTTCTTATGGGCCACTCATCCTCCCAAGAAATGCTGCTCAGCTGCTCCAGAGTGGGTCTCTTCTTCCCATGGCCTACAGGACTCCATCAGGCCCCCGCTCCAGACACAGACATCAAACATCCTACAGGATCACAGCCTCTCTTTTCCAGCACTTATCTGCTCCAGCATGGAGTCTTCCAGTCTTCCACGGGTTTGCAGGCGAATCTTCACTCCCTATGGTCCCCCATGGCTTGCTAGGGCTCTATTTCAGTGTTTAAGGCATCTTCTCTCTCTCCTTCTCTCCGACCTTGGTGTTAATCAAACTTCTCACTCTCCTCTCCCTTAAGTGGCCATGATGTTCTGCCTAGCTTTTTTTTCTTCTCCTTCTTAAATGTGTTATCACAGAGGCTTTGCCAGCTGACCTTGGCTAGCTTGGAGCTAAGAAATTTCCAGCAGCTTCTTAAAGAAGTCTCTCTCATAGCCCCACCAGCTAATACAAAACTGACCACTTAAAACCACAACAGTATATATATATGTCAGTAGCTATAGAATACTCTGGTTAAGTGACATTTCAGTAGAACATGTCACTCTAGCAGAGTCCAAGTTTCTCTGCTATTGCATGGTTGATTTCAAGGTCAGGCTAACCTTTCCTCAGCTCTTTATTTATAGATTTAATACTCCAAGTATTTTGTTACAGAATCAGTGGGAGGCACTGTTATTCATACAGTAAGCTCCTCAGCTCTTTATTTACAGACTTAATACTCCAGGTGTTCAGGGCCTTACTATATGAATAACAGTGCCTCCCACTGATTCTGTAAAATGCATTTGTAGTTCAGGTGTGCTTCAAAATATTTTCAGAAATCTATCTAGAGCATCTTCAGACACAACCATTTCAACTCTTAATCTATTTCAAAAGTTTAACTCAAATATGTCCATCTGACCTTTCTCTCCAATGTAAGACAATATAATTTATTTTCAAAAAATATGCCTCATCCTAAACTTGGTGTTGACTGTGATCAGGATTTTATGTTTTCTTGCTGGAAGAATGTGTAGAATGGTCCTGGGGCAATCATTAGAGTTATGATTAAATTTGGATTACATTTTGGTAATATAAAACCTTGAAAAAGCCAATTTATTCTTTTCTGCCCCCAAGACTTTGGAATAGAACTGTTGTCCATACTTTTTTTTTTTTTTTAACTTTGTGTATAGTTATTCTTGTTATAATTACTGTTATGTTGGGATTTGCAAGTCCAAAACTTGAGTCTAGTTTTGTCTTTGAGACTGAGCAGCCTTCATAAAGAAGACTGAAGAGAAGTCTGGAGTCAATTGTGGTCAGCAGCTTATGTTCCCTTCATTGGGTGGGTGGTTCCTTTGGCTAGAATTATTTTTGAGGGTAAGTTTTTCTGGGGAAATGCAATAGCTGAAGTACCATTTCAACATCTGGTGCCTTGCCCTCAGAATAAGGAAAAAGAGTTGTTTTAGGACAATACTTTGTGCTCTTTTTTTCTTATAATTTGTTCCATGACCTTGGTTACACTCAGCACTTATGTTTGGGCTAGTGTTTGGGAATCTACAGACTGAAGAAGGCTACATGTCTCAAGATTAAGAAAAATGATCTTGAGGACACCTGTTGCTTTGTGTCTGTCCTGTTTGCTGGACAGTTGCAATTCCTGACCATTCCTGGGTTTAGAGTTAGGGCTGAACTTGGGATTTGAGACTTGCAAAGTGAAGAACTCTTTTGAATGCTTGAAGCTGCACACTCTTCAGCATTATGCAAGGGAATTTTATTGCCTGTGTATTGTGTCTTTTTTAATTTTTTTTTTCAGTCTTGTTTCTATGTTTCCTTGTTGGGTTTCATTCCTGAGCAACAAATGTTAAGTTAAATTCTGAAAGGGTAGCTTGAGGTGAATATTCATTTTAAGGCTTGGATTTACCTCAGGTTGGGGTTTGAGTGGTTTGAGAATTTAAACTTTGCATCTCTTTCTCATTTTGTTTCTGAAAGATTTGGGAAATTAGGGATCAGAAACTGACTTGTTTGTTTGGGATCTATATGTTTTGGTTGCTTGTTTTCAGTGACTGCTGACAGCCAGGGTAAGTCTAGGTTTAGACTGGATAACCTAAAGACTGAAGATACTGCTCAGATGTTGTGGTCCTAATAGCTGGAAGTACTAGCCATGGGCTAGAATTATGGTGGGGGTAGAGCATAAATTATCAAGAGCCATACTGCTTATGATATAACATAAGACCTTCAGAGATTGGTGTCTATCATTAACAAAAGATTATTTCCTTTGCTGTAGTGAGATATAGTTTAGTTTAGAGTTAGTCATAAAAGCTGAGTAGAGCTCTAATGAATTCCCTTTCTCAGGATATGGAGCTAAAGAGAGCACATGGTAGTCCATGTGTTTTTTCCTCTCTCACCTATAAAGATTAGTTCCCTAAGTTATTAAAAGATAACTGCTTGGTACTGGCTAATTTAAATATAGAAAATGTAAATAAAGATATGTTTTCTCAGTTTCCATTGTACCCTGCTGTGGTGGTGTGCACCTGCAGTTTATTATGTTTGTCACGTTGTTTCTGTACAGTTCTGTAACCCCTGGTTTATCCCTAAATGGACTGCTCGGTCATCCCCCTTTTTCGTTCCCATACAATTGTACACTCCTGTTCTGTATCCTCCTCCTAATTATCCTTAACCCTTCCCCTGGTCCAAAGTTATTCCATCCCAAAACCATGTTTGTATCCTGACTCCGCCNGCACATACATCAATTCATTTCTGTGATCCTTTTCAGAAGTGACCTAACCACGTCTCTCTGAAGAGAGTTCAGTTCAAAAGATATGTATCTTTACAATTTGCTATTTCTTTGTACAATTTGTTAAAATGGGTACGTTTGTGTAAGATTTATCTTCTCCTGTTCGGCACACCCCTCGTATTTCCTCATGAATGCTTCAGTTCTTGAAGCAGAAATTCTCATTGTTCTAGGAAAAAACAATGCTTTTGTCATCACACTGCAGGGCTTAGTTTATTTCCTTTCCTTCTCATGCAGTTTTCAATCTCCCTGGTTCTTGTGTGCAGGGACAGATACCCAGAGACATGTCTAGCACCAAAGAGGTCAGTAAAAAAATTCCTTCCAAGAAAAAGAATAGAATCATAGAATGTTAAGGAGTGGAAATGGATGCTAAAGATCATCTAGTCCCAACTCCCTGCCATGGGCAGGGACATGTGCCCTTTGTTACCAGGTTGCTCAAGGATTTATACAACCTGACTTTGAACACTGCCAGGATTGGGGCATCCACAACTTCCCTGGGCAACCTGTTTCAGCGTCTCACCACGCTCACAGTAAAGAATTTCTTTCTAGTATCTAAACTAATTTTCCCCTCTTTCAAGTTGTACACATTAGTCATTGTCCTATCACTACAGTTCCTGGCAAAGAGTCCCTCTCTGGGTTCCCTGTAGACCTCCTTCAGATACTATAAGGTTGCTATGAGGTCTCCTTACAACCTTCCTTCTCCCGACTGAACAATCCCAACTTTCTCAGCTTATCTTTGATATTTTTGTGTGTTACAAGACTTCCTATTCTGTATAACCCTTGTTGATTTTCTGGAGTGTTCCTTGGTCTTTCAGGCAATGCCCTAGGATCCAGAGCTATGATTATGAGAAAATTTCTTGCTTTCTGGCTTCTAGTGCAAGTTGTACAGCACCAATCACAGCCATAGAGATAAGTCATCCATTCCTGTTGCCCCACAGTGTAAGACAGCCTCAACCATACTCAGTTTGCAAACAGTCCCTACCCTACAATAACTTCTGAGCTGTACTCACACATCATTTGCAGAAAGAGAGGATAGTACAGGAAAACTTCATACATGCTAAGAATTACATAAAATGGACAATTTCATACATGTACTCAAACCACGTCTTATCCTTGATTAGGTTATTAGCACAGACACAACCCACATATCCTTTTGTCACAAGAAAAAAAAATATTTTCTCTTCCCATTGTTCAGTGGAAATCTGTCAGTCACACTATATACAAAGTCATTATAATTTCTTTAAGAAATAGATAAAAGAAAACTAAGAACTTAAAAATGGAATTTAGAAGGGAAAAAAGACCCTTCCACAGAAGCAGATTCAGACAATGGCTTAAGGGCTAAGCTGGTCAGCAATTTCAGTTTAAAATGCTGCTGCAAACTAGTCCATGATCCATGAATTATACTCAAAATGAATCAAAGTGGCACATGCAGGCAAGGTAGGGCTTTGCTTTTTTTTATTTCAGGTTAGATAAGGTCAACAAATTAGTAATGAAGAATGTAAATGGTTTGTTGGAACGATTTCGAGCATGAAAACTAAAGCAAAGCTTGGATTCAAAAGTCTATCTGTGATAAGAGTGATCAGAATACTAAAGGCAATCTCTTTGACTGCACTCTGATAAAACTCATGGTGAGGAATTTCGATTTGAAAATAGCAGCATTTTACCCAAAACACTGCAGATGCAGACTTTCAATATGTCAGGAGCCAAATGTATACTTTGAAAAGATTATTGTAGTATATATAGTTTAATAGGGAAGTTTATTTTGCCACTGCATTTCTTTGATGTTGCAAGTGCTTTCACAACCCCATTTTCCCTTTGTTTCTTTCAGTCATGTGGCCATAAACCCAGATTTATGATGGTATTAGTGTTTTACCACAGAACGATTGGTATGTCCCAGATTCAGTCTTGTGGGATAAACATGAGCAACTAAGAAAAAAATTGTCTGAAAAGGATGTAATTATTTTTAAAAGAAAAAGATTTCAAATAGTAATTAAATGGGGAAAACTAAAATCCAATGAGGTAAATATTAAATGTGGAATGTTTGAAAGTATTATGTAAAAATTATAAATTTTGGTTTGGTAAGGATTATTCTGCAAGATTATTAATTTTTCATGAGATTATTTCTGAAAGATCTTATTAAGAATATAGAAAACTCTTGACTGTACTGAGAAATTTATACAAGATGACAGCAGTGAAGCCTCACTCATATTAGCTGTACTGAAATTCAGGTATTTTATGTTCAGTGGTCATGTTGTTTGCACATCTTTAAATTTGAATCCCTGAGAAAAAAAATTTGGAATTATGGAATGTTTGAAAATTTCTGTTTCTATGAACATTATGTAACAACATTTTTAAATTCAGAGTCTGTATAATGAAAAACTCCCAGAAAGATTTCCAGGTAAGTTTAGGATAGAAATCCAAATCTCTGGGATAAGGTATAGGAATTATCCTGAATTATAGATAGCATAGGAAGCCCTGACTTCTTTGAGTGGAGGTGACAACATATATACTGCAGATTTATTAATAAATCCGTCTGAATAAACACCTATAAACTGATGCATTCAAGAACAAATCCTTACTTACTGTGTACATTGTGTATTATTCACCCTTCTCATGGGCAAGAGTTGCAGTGACAGAATGGTACATTCTTACTAAAACCAATAAATTAATTGATGGAAGGGGTCTTTGTCAGAGAAATATAGTTTTTTAAAATATGAAATGTTTGACAAAAGTGCTAAGGATGAAACAAACATGCAGAAAAATAAAAAAGAGTTTTGTTCTGTCAGCTTAACTGGCAGGTCATTTGGGATCCTGTGCTCTTGCTTTGTCTGGCTTCATAGTGATATTTTCATCATGGTTGTGATCCGGGTGGCAGTGCAAGAACTTTCAGATTCAGAGCTTCTCCAGCCCCTCTATTTCTGAATGACTTCAAGTTAGGAAGCCAACAGAGGTTAAGCCAGCATGTCCAAGCACCTCCATGAGCAAGAATTTTCAGTTTGTTGAGGTTTCCTTTCCAAAGCTGAGAAATTATCAGACCAAAGCAGGCTGTGAATCTCTGCTGATGGTTGGTCCCTTGGCTACCTCTACATGAAGCCCATTTAGCAGTACAGGAGTAGCACGCTTTCATAACATTTGCTTGAGACAGGATGGAAAATGGGCTTGGGAGAGAAGCATTGTGGTGCTGCCCTGCAACTTTTCTTAAGTGGCTCCTGATTGCCCAGCCTGCCCTAACACTCAATGAAAATAGCATTGTATTTTGTTGGGCCTACCTTACTAGCTGTCTGTATTGCCCTCATAGATAGCATTCACTTAGAGGTCACCTGGATATCCCACCTGCCTTTGTAGCAAACACAGCAGCAGGTCTGTAAGGTGAGATCTTAACACATAAGGTCCCAATACAGATGGAATCTCAAAGTGGAATTTTCCTATTTTTTCCATAAAATAAAAATGTCAGGATTCTTTTGAAATTTTTCTTTGTGAAGTTCCATTTTGCTAGTAAACAAAATTTATCTGGAACAAGATAAGTTAAATAAAACACATATATTTGCTGATAGAAACTGATCTGAACAAAAATCATTCTGCTGCTGACCATGGGGTCTTTAGAAGATGAACTATTTCTTCAGTGTTACTTTTCTGACCAGAAGCTTTCTATTTTCCCACTATTTCCCTCACTGATTGCTCTGTAGAATTGTCTCCTAGCTACAGAGCCTGGGGGCAGAGATGTGGATATATACATTTCAGTTGGCCATATGAGACTCTTGCTACAAAACATCCTTACTCTCAGAGCTGGACCCTTAAGTTTGAGAAGCCTTGTGTATCCAGCTTTCCAGCACTGACTTTGCGTGTCTTTCAGAGGTAAGGAAGACTGCTACTAACAGTAATCTTACTATTAATTTAAAAAAAATTAAATATGTATTTAAAATATTTCAAATGCATTAAAATATTGAACTTTAATATTTTAGTATTAATATTAAAATTATTTTATTATTTAATGATATAAAGTAACAGCTAATAGTAATGATTCTTGCAGTGAACTTAACCTTACATTTATATGTATACTTCAATCAGGAATTATATATATATTTGTTTATGTTTAAAATGTTATGATTCTTATTTTGAAATTACTTCTTTTTAATGGGATGTCTGCCAAATGTGTGGCTTGCACTCTGATTCAAAACAGAACTTATTTTTTAAATACTTTTTCATTTGTTGCAGAACAGAAATTCCAAATTTAACCAATGCTGTAATAATGTTTTGTCCTTCTCTTACTTTACTCTTGGCTTAACTGTACCCCTTTCAGAATTAATGAAAACAAAGAGAATTATGAATTATTGATGTTTTGGATTCCTTTTCTTGAAATCTCAGCAGTTACTTAAACACATACAAAAAAGACTGAAGATGGCTGTGAAACCAGGGACGAGATCTATAAACCTTCAGAAGTCTTTTGCTAAACAGAACACTCAAAAACCTCTTCTCTGCTGAATGACAATGGTACTAGATCAGGAACAGAGCAAGTCTGTAAGAAATTACTTTTAAGAGAAAATAAATGGATTTCATGCACTCTCTGGACTTCCTATGGAAAGTGAAAACATTGAATGAGACCTCTTGTCTGAATATTGACAAATGCACTACTAGCAGTTTGCCAGATCAATCTGTGCTCTTGGACACTTACTTTCCTACAGTTGAACAGGAGTACACATCTGCAGTGTCTCCAAGGGGTTGTCACCTGAAGTCTGCTATGAAGATGGCTCATAAAAGTAGCTGCTTAGAATTTATAATTTCCATCCAGGAGGAAACTCCAAGATTGACCAAGAGTCCTGATTTAACAAAAAGCTGAAACCAAAACCAATTAAATATTTGTTTTACACAGCATTAAAGTTATATATGGAGAATACACCATTCCAGGAGGGTGGTAGAACAACTCTTTTAGCAAGGTGTTTTTTTTATTTTTTCCTAAATGAGATGCTGTCTTCTATGCAATATATTTTCAATAGGCTGACAATTTCCTATGGAAAAATATTTTAATCAGCTCTACTGATGAGAAGCAGTTTCTGAGAAATGTAAGTCTGATAACACTTTTTGATTAATAGGAGCACTTTAAATGGCAGCCAAAATAAAATTAATTAAAGGCAATCTCAAAATCATAATGCAATAACCTGCAGGTGAGTGTGAGTGTCAAATAAACAAGTATATAACTTCCAAGTGATATCACAGATGAACTTTTTAAGACACATTTTGATAAGTGAGACTGATATTATACCAGATAATTATAATGAAATTTTAAACCCAAAATAAGAAGCTTGGCAAATACAGAGGATAACAAATAACCCCCATGCTACTGCTCTAATGAAAGACAATAACAGGTAAGTATCAATGGAGATCATCTATCTTAGGTAAAACATTGCAGCAGTGGTAATAAAAGCAGGAATCTAAAGAGCAGAATTTGTAAAGACACCAGAAATACCAGGTAATGCTACCCTTGATTCTGGATTTAGAGTCACTTAACCTTAAATTAACTTAAAGTTCCCTTTCCAAAAAAAGACACACATGAACATGCATGGCAACAGTCCACTCCTCCTAAAATAATTAACAGACATAACTGCAGAGAGAAACAAGAGCATTACATAGACCATTGAGTTAACTAATAGTCCAAAAGATGCTTGTAGAGTGCAAAGCTTATAAATTAAAGTGGGCTTCACAGATATTACTTATATTGGAGGTCAGACTAGTATTTCAGCCAAATAAGGCACACTGAAATATGTGCCTGGCCATATAGTCCTATGGCAATGTCAGTTGTAAATGTTTATAACTCATGGAGCAGCAATAGTTGTGCACAAATGCAAAGCAGCATGGTTTGGTTCTTTACAAAAAAGCACACCCCATTTTTGCAGGACATTGAAATTCTGTGTAAGTAGCTGAACTGAAACAATATTGGATTTCAGCATCTGAAGAAAATCTGGTTTCATTCAGATGGATTTATTTTTTTAGATATTATACAATATAAAACATATATGGCCAGTCGCACAGAACGAAAGTATCCTCAGATGATAGATCAGAAAATGAAAGACAATAAAGAAACTTCAGCTAACATGTCAAACTAGCAAATTTCTCCTGCTACCCTTTTTACTGGAATTCACTTCTGAAACTAAACTTTAAAAAAATGAGGTTTTCTATTTAATTTTTTTCTAGACCCAAGCACTCACATATACTTATGTCTATTTAGGACTTCAGGAAATTCTCAGCCAATAGAATGTATTTAACAAATGATTTAACCTAAATTAAGCATTAGAAATGCCCCAAGTTCACAAAACCCTATTCCATTGAAATGTTCACTTTAGAGCCAACAATGCTTGACTAGAGCCTAGGCATTTCCTCTTTCATTAACATTTTCCTTTCTGTAGTGTTCAGTGTAGAATTTCTAACTACTGTTCCTTCTATTTTCTTGGCCTGCTTCTTCTATTTCATTTTCATTTGCTGCTAAATCATTCAGCTTTTTACTACTGCTGTATAAATATATGTTCAGACTTTCTGCTTGTAGTTGGTGGAAATGTATATTACTGTAATACTATCCTCCCAAACACATCATGTCTTCCCCATATGTGCCCTTGCATCCTGCTAGTTTTAAAACTCTGTAAGGCTGAAATTTTGTTCATGGTTTGGGTTTTGATTTTTAGGTAAAAAAATAATTCAGACAAACACTCCAGTTGTTTTTGACACATCTGCTAGTGTCTTTTGTGGACCTTGTGTCAGACACAGTGCTGTCTCTGTCTGAAGAACATCAGAAGTACATTCTCAAAAGATTAATGTGTGTAACTCATGTATGAATAATTTAAAGAAGCTTTTTGTGATAACATGGGATTATGCTAACTGGTCTAATGGCCAATTCTTGCCATAATAGCACTAGTGTTTGGCCATGTGGGAAGAATTTTTCCTTGAATCATGTCACCTACCAGTGCTCAAACTGAGCCTAGAATAATGGTGGAGAAGACAAATGATCTTCTGTGAAGTGTGAACTTGTTTTACATCTCAGACACTTAAAGAACTCGTGTCTGGAGAAACAGAGTGCCCTTTCCTTGTCAAACTTGGCAGTTTTGCTTTTAGTAGACAAAATTAATGAAGAGTTAACAAGCAAGGCTTAGTTTTCTATTACAGAACTGGGGGGAAAGTTATAGAGAAAAACAGGAACAAGATCATTAAGATGATGGGTTAGAATACACTTACACAGAGCAAAACCCACTCTGCTCTAGAGATATTTTTCAGCATCAAATGCCCTAACCCTGAACTTCTGTCTCTTTCTTATATATCTAATAGTTATTGCATTACTCTTGAACACACAAGAAGTTTCAGTATATCCCAGGAGATGGAGTTTTCCCTTTTATTATGATTGAGGGAAATATATCATCAAGTAACTTTGATTATTAGTTCATATTTATGAGAAGGCACATGTAGCTTCTTTTCAGTTTAATTGGTTGACTTCCTACAATATGCAAAAACTTTTTGGATCATTAATTGCTCATCTGTTTTACATTCTTGCTTAGGAATTCAATTGAATTAGAGTGTTAGCTGACTCCTCCCTTCCCAAACAATGTAGTGTCCACTGTGGAAATTCTTTCCCTTGGCTTTGTAAGACCTTGAAAAATGTGCAGGAGGAAAAATATTAAATGTACAACTGCTCGATTATGCTGTAGACTGTGATATTTCATTTTTCCTAGTAATCCTTTAAAATAGACAAATAATACAGATAACTATTTTATACATTAATTACTTTGTACAAATTTCTCCCTCCCACCTGCTTTCTTATGACTATATTAATCCCAAAATTGCATCCTGTTGGTTCTTGAAAGGAATAGGCAGAGCATGCAAAATTTTTGCCTTGGCGTAAATGTGAGGAGTAGGTACTTCTAAAAGCAAGATCAAGTAATAGTCATAATCTTGGATAACAAGAGGTAGAACACTTCACATACTTACAACCTCAAAGAGTCAAAAATCCAAATACAGTAAAAGACAGACAGGAAGGAAAAAGCTGTGTGCCTTGGACCTTATGAAGGTATTTTAAAATCTTGGGCATTGGAAT
Source organism: Calyptomena viridis (assembly GCA_013390005.1). NCBI lineage: Eukaryota > Metazoa > Chordata > Aves > Passeriformes > Eurylaimidae > Calyptomena > Calyptomena viridis. The sequence continues at coordinate 60,247 of WEIV01031078.1, forward strand.
TTTCTTTTTCCATTTCCTGCTTACAGGAAAACCTACAAAGAGCTACTACCTCTTTATTAAGGTACAAGAAGTACTTCCATATATGAATGTCTCTTTCATGTCCCTTGAAAATCTGATAAAAGTTGAAAAATGAGCTTGGCAAGGGCTGCTGGAGAAAATCTATTTGTTATTCATATTTCAGGAATACCTGAAAGACTTAGTACTGGCTTTGCACAATGCTTCATGGAAAAGGAATTTAGGAAGGGGACAGAAATTATTTTCTAGGAATTAGGGGTGTGAGGGGGGAAGGTGGAGATAGTTATTTCATGGTAAGGTGTGAGTTAGCCCACGAAGAAATGATAACAGACAAACATGATAGGAAACATGAGAACACTGTACCAAGAAGCCTGAAAAAGAATGGAGAAGGGAGGTCATGAAGTGAGATGTGAGTAGCACAAAGACTGTTATAGAAAGTAGGGTTATACAGGGAATATTCAGTGTCTGTAGGATACTTGATGAAAGCTATTGTCCTTGGAAGAACAGGAAGCTGTAAAAATTTGCCAAGTTCCAAAACATAGCTGTTTATGGCAAGTACCATGGCAAGATGCCCTGGAATAGGATCATATGGAGAGGTTGTTTGTATAGGACAACTCCTTTCCTTGCTGTACTCATTTAAATGAATATTTGTTAATGAATATTTATATAAAGATGAGACAGTTATTTATGTAATTTTTTTCTGCTTGCATCAGAAATCTGCGATCTTTGATTTTCTCAGAAATCCCTGATGGCTGCTCCAGTCAGCAGCTCTTCTATGCATTTGTTTCCTGCCACATTAGTTGTAATACAGGTTTGTACTTGAAAATGAGTAAAATTCTTTACCAAGCTGTGGAACAAGAGTTCAAGGTAAGCCCTGTGTTTTTGCCTGATGGAGTTCATTCAGTCTGACAGCTCATTAGTGAAAGCTAGTCATTGAGCTAGAAGGACCAGCTGTAACTACTAGAGGGAATTGCAGGTGTAGACTTTGAGAAAAAGAAGTAAAAAAGATGTTTTAGTGCCAGAGGAATATATCTTCTGAGTAGTTTACACCTTGTAAGTGGAAAGAGGAGAGCATGTAATAGCTTCTGAAGGCAGATATTGTTCACTAGCTGTGACTAAAAAGTCCTGTTAATGTTGGCTGGAAATCTCTAAGAGAATAATTGTAGGCAAAGCATTTTATGGAAGGCTATAGACAGTAACTACAAGGTGATAGATCTTTTAACATAGTTCCTTGACTTATAAAGAAACATTCACCAGTTTTGGTTTTTTTTCCATTTTATGTAGCTAATCCTTCCAAAACTTGGCAAGATTTATCACAAAGATGAGGATATTGAAATCATGATTTATTGCACTAAATTAATGCCATCTAGGAATCATGAACACTTTATTCAAAAAAGTTTAGGATTAAGTGAAATGCTGAGAGTTATCCAAATTTCTAAACCTGTATCACCAGACACGTGCACCAAAGCATTACAGTTCCTTTAAGACACGATTCAGTGTAGATTGTGTTCTGTGATGTAAAGAATACTTTAGTATTTTTAAATTCAGCTTTACTATCTTAGATTGTATTGATTCAATATTTTTGTGTCACACAGAATTAATCAATTCACTCTCTTCAAATTATTAGCAAGTGGTTCCCAGAAGGTCATACTATAGCTAAATATGGTACTAATGTAGGCTGTGTGCCTCTGATTGCCTTGATTTAGGAGCACATCATGGTGCCTTCACCCTTCAGGTGGATGACAGTCAACCTTTATGCCAGGGCAGTCCTCAGCAGTCATACACTCTGCTGATTCAGATTTTTCCCCACCATACCCAGACTGATCCAGGTTCCCTTCACTGATCCTGACCCCCACCCACAGGCTGATGTCCTGGCCAAGCCTTGTCTTGTCCTCATCCCCAGAGAGCTTCCTGATGCCTGGGGCTGGGACTGCCTCTGTGGCCCTGGCTGCTTTGCTCCTGGCTGGAGTGGTGGGACAGACACTGCCCTGATGTCCCTGGGGAAGCATCACCACACCCAGCATCCACAGGAAGCCCTGGAGGAGCAAAACAGACATGTAGAAAATGTTAACCTACATTTGAATCTTTTCTGCACATTCAGTGAAGATCCTTGTGGGAGATGTTCCCTATGTGCTGGTTTAGAAATTTGACATGTAGACTAATAAAATTCCAGATATACCGTAACCAAAGTGAATTTTATAGGGAATAAGAGGAATAAAACTAAACCTAAAATGCAAAGGTCTTAATGAATCTTATGTAATTTGTTCGAAATAGTTTTTTTACTATAAGTAACACTAAAAAATCTATGTCTAGTCATAATAAAGAAAGCTTTAACTTGCTTCCTTAAAAGAAGCTGACTGTCTTGATGAAGATTAATGAATATAGAGAATTGTAAATTCAATTTAATGCTTCTATCCTCTTCCAGTAAGGAAATTTATTTTACTTGCCCTTTCTAGGACAATTGCATTGTTTATTGGTTTGGTCTTGAGCTTGGGTTGGTCCATGCGCCATTGCCCTTCCAGGGTTCAACCCATTTGTGAGTTGGATCTCTTCAACTCTTGTGGTACAGTTTCCATGTACATTTTCAATACAGTGTTATAATAGAAGCCACCTATCTTATTTATGAATAGAAGAATTTTATAGAATGTTCATGGCCATACTGTTTCATTTGGTATCAAGGCCAGGTAACGGGCCATGGCACAGTTTATTGTGGAATGCTAGCTCAGGCTAGCAAATTCTCTGACCCACTTGTCTTAAATATCCAAGAAATCCATAGAAATTTCAAAACAAAAAGACCTGAATGAGACTTTCAGTATATATGTTCCAGACCAATGTCTTCCCTGATGACATATTACTTCTGACCCCAAATCCTGGGGGTTGTTTCATGTCAGTTCTTCCGATATTTATTAAAAGAATATTTGGTTAGAAATGTTCACTTTTTAATCTCTTTCATCTCTTAATTAGTCTTTTAGTCAGTATGGTACTTAGGACAGGATCTTAAATTCAAGCCATAGAAAAAGAAGACTGGTTTTAACTGTTTTCATGCTTGCAGAAAAGCAGTGACTAAATAGGTATTTTCAGTGTGAGAGGAGTAAAGAAACAGGCTAAAAATATTGTGAAGTTCTTCTGTTAAAACCTACATTTTCCATAAATGATTACTTGAAACCTGTTCCAGAAAACTGACATGAAACACAGCTAGTGCTTATTTGTATCTACTGTCAAAGTTATTATTATACAGAATCAGTATTATGTACAATAGAAACATGTAGCATAAACTCTAGAAACAATTTGGTGCCACCTCTTCAGCTTATGTATTTAGAATCCTCTTCCTTGTAGAGTGATGCTAGATACAAGCTATATCTTTAAACTTGTTTTTTTGGGGGGAGTTTTGGAGTTTTTCCATTTGTTTTAAGAACAAGAGTAATAGAAGTGTTCAGATAAGCCCAAAATTGCTAAATTATGATCGGTGTTCAGTATTCAGTATTTGTCTTTTATTTTTAAAATATGATTTCCACTCAGGCCACTCTCCTTACAGAGTCTCCTGCAGCGTCCTTTGTATTTCCTGTTATGGGAGAGGCAAGCACAAAAAATATTGGTTCAGATCCATTATTTTAAAAGGAGAGACTGATCCCACAAATCATTATTCATAAATATATGAATAATTACTTTAATATTGCCCTTGTACATCACTAAAGATGGCATAAGGGTTGAAACTTTGTGAAAATATCTAGAAAAATATTTAAGACTTAAATACCTTTAGAGAATAATCTGCCCTTAACTATCATCTACAAAGCCTCTGACCCTGAGATGATCAGAAACATATCCAGAAAAAATGGGTGCTGTGATAGCATCCCATCCCCAGCAGAAAATTCACATTTTAAGAATACCTTTGCAAGATGAAGAGCTGTACTGTTTGAGACAACTGTTGAGGTCTTAAATTTTGTTTTTCTTCTAAATCAGAACAAAATCAAAACCTTGCAAATATTTTCAGGAAAGGAAATTGTGGTGAAACATCTGTTTTCTGATCAAAAATGTCAACTTTTGAATTCATGCCTCTTGCCGCTGGAAGCAATCCGAGACTCTATCCTGAACATTTGAGATTTCCCACTGTAAATGTTGTCAAAATCAAAATTTCTCTGGAAGACATCCTGGCTTTGATTAAGTTGCTTGTTTGAGTGAAGAAACAAGTTGTCAGACTTGTGAACTAGTTGGAAACAAAATAGATGGAAAAGATGGGAAGAGGACAGGAACTCTGATATTAGCATTGTGGCTTAACCACTTACACAAGTAAGTGTGTAAGTGGGGAGCCAGGGCCATAGACAACATTGACTAAGGCTGGGGTCTAATTCCATAATCACTGCAGACTTCCTATTGCATGTGACTCTTCATGCTGCTTCTAATGAATACTAATTACCTTTTAAGCTTTATAAAATACACATATTGACACTTGGTAATTCATGTTTATTGTTGTAAATCAGTCATGCAAGAAACAGTGACTTTACTGAATTTCAAGTTATTACCAGAATGTGTCAAGCATCAAGACAAATAGCTAGAGCTGAGTATGTTTTTTTTGTCTAATATGCAATATCATAGGATAAATGCACCATGAAATTTTTCTGAAAAAATGTAAAAGTAGATTTTACAGAGTGCTCAGTGGGGTAACACATTCCTGGATTTTACTGAAGCCTAACATTGTCCTCAGCTTCTCAGACATAGTATGTTTCAGTTATCACTGTATTATTCCAAATAACTATTATGAACCGATTCTGGTGGAGACTTATAACATTTATAGTTCTCAGCAAACCAATAGTCCCAACAGAATTTCTCAGTTTCTCCACATTTAAAATTCCTTTGTGCTTCAATAACTGTTGAGTCAGCTTTACTTAGGCAAGAGATTTTATGAGAAAGCATATGCACTGAGCTAACGAAACCTCAGCACTTGATTAGAGGCAAAGATCAAGTTTATGATTCAATTTATTCTGCTAAATGTTAATGCTATATCTTGTAGCCTTTATTAGTTCCTCATATGAGCCCTCATTTTAAAGTACTGTAAATGATACCATTTCACTTGAATCAGGAACACCATTTTTTTTGCAATACCAAGCCTTGTGCTTTGTACCTACCATTCTAAGTATTGGAAATATTTTATAAGGCTTTTCAGAAGACTTTGTTTCTCAGGCAGCTTCCCTGTTGATGTGTGCAATAAGACTGAACAGGTTGTGAGGACACGGTGTTTCAGCTGGCCTTGGGAAATGAGATACAGCTGTTCCCGTTTTATGAGTTTCTGAGTTATGCAAGCAATTTGTCATGATACACATAACTTCATGATTTGCTTTTGTGTGACCCCACTGGAGCAGACATAAAATTGTCAGAAGGGAGCGACTCGAGATAAAATGGCAGCTATCATCATATCATATCAAAAGCATGTGCAGAGCCAAATTTTCCCCCAGCATCCTCCTCCTGTTTTGTCCAAGAGCTCTTCCTATGATTGGTGAGGAGGCAAAGTGAAGAGGAGATGAGGATGGTGTTAAATCCTAATATGATAGATATCTGTTTTTTGTGTTTTGTGTTACATAAGTTTCTCTGAGAAACAATTCTGGGAGTCCTTATACAAGCTGAAGTTTTACAATAAATTTGAATAAGTATGAATAGAGGTCTGTAACACTACACTGTTTTGTGTGTCTCTGTCCTCGTAGTAGGTGCTAGGAGAAACTGTGCTTGTGGTGTCCTGTGGGGAACTATGACATTTCCTTATGCTTTGGAAATCTGTATGCATTGATGTGTTGGCACTGTATTAATGCTCTTCAAACTTCCACAGTGCCTCTTTCTCCTGAAGTCTCTGACAGGCATTCAGCTGGAACAGTGCCTGTTGCATTATAAGGGGTAAAAAGTAGACTCAGACTTGCTCTAGAAGGAACTGCACTTTTGCTCAATAGAGTTGTACACAGGCAGTGCTGTGTACTAAGAGAAACCTATCTACCTTTTCCTGTTTTATTCTATTTATATTTTCAAAGTACACAACTTCTTGCACTGAAGCAGATTAAATACTAATTAAAGGACTTCCCCTTAGATCAGTTTGACCTTGTTACTCTTCTTTTATATTATTTGCCATTTTCCAGCTGTCCTTGTACAGGAACACCAGGAGGATCTTCTGGTTGCTGGGTTGCAGATGATGGTGAGGAGGAAAATGAGGCAGAGGCAAGGGAGGAGATGCAACCACTTGACTTTGTGGGACACGAGTGATTTTGATCTGGCAGCTTGTGGGAAATATTAATTTGTGAGCAAAAGTATCTTGCTGCTGATACAGCGTCACAAGCTTTTCCTTTGCCATAGTCATGACTTGCCAAGGGTATGCAGCTTTACTTCCAAGAGGCATTTTCCTTCTTTCGGCTTATGTTAAATGTTACCAATGAAAAGGTAGAAGGTTTAGAAGGTTTGTGTTAACTATTTAAGGAGAAAATATATTTGCAAAAAGCCCAAATGGATTTTGTATTTTTCTCTGTTTATATATGAAAACATTCATCAGTTTATTTTTGACACTTTTTTAAAGCAACCAAACCATAGTTTGTTTTTGGAAAGACCTGATAAACAATTAAGGAAAACTTTCATTAATTAAATAGTTTGACTAATTCTGAGATTAAATGGGAAGAAGATGTTATGCTATTGACATTTAGTTTTGTTAGTGTAACAGCCTTCGTTGTTGCACTGCAGTGTAGAGTTGATGGTGACTTTATCACCCAGATAGGGGAAAAATAAAAATATTTGTATAAAAGCAGATTTCTACAATGTAATATGAGAGTCACTCTCAATTCTTTCATATGAGAAAATACCACAGAACAGTTAAGGTCAGAGATGAAAACACAGATATGCTTTTGTGGTATGTTTTAAGCAGATATGAGCTGGCTCAGGAGAACAGTAGCCAGACATCACGTAGGAACGCCAGTGTAGCCCAAGACCAGGGTAATACATCCTGTTTGACGGCAATGGCCTTACTGGAGCTTCAGTTACCAATCTACAGTGACTCCACATGCAGATGACTTGCCATACTGAAAAAGTGACCTTGCAGAACAGCAGGTAGATGTATTCTTACCCCAGAAAATCGTAGGTGGCACTAACCGAGATTTTGAACCTAAGGCAAATATTCTCCCATCAGATGGAAACTTAGAAGTTCCTTTCAGATCCAGAAGACTGCTGAGCTCTCTATGTCTGCATAAAATACTGGGCTTTCAATGGACTGTAAAAAGAGAGGTCCCTCTCCTCCTTATGTACCCTTTAAAATATTCTCCTGCTCTCTGCTGAGTTTCTATTAAAGTTTCTGCCTAAAATTTTGTCCATTTCACATTCACTAAATTTTACTTTTGGAAAATAGCTCTCTGGAAGCCACTGTTGTGCTTTTATTCTCCTGAAAATCTTACCATTATTTTCCATGTGTCTTGATGCTCTGTCTTTGTGTCAGGCTGCAGAAGACAGGAAAGCCTTTACCTCTATAGGTATGTAGGACTTCATGCATATGTTTGGGGGTAGCTGGGATTCCTGTGTATCACTGTCTTAAAAGTAAATACCACGTACTCCTACAGGATTTTCCTGACAGTATATTCCTTCAGCTACCCTCAAGTATCATATTTAACACAGAGTTTATCAACACACAAAAACTGTGGTTTGGAAACAATTTGTGTTGTTGTCTTTGTCCTAATTTCAAATCCCCTTTATTTATGCTAAACCACTAGCAAAAATATGTTACTAATCCTGCATTATCATTTTCAGTACAGAACCTCTTTTAGAGCTATTGCTCTGGGCTTTCATTGATTTCTGTAGTTCTAATTAGGTTGTTTTGTCTCTTCTTATCAACGGATAAAAGCCATTAAATATGCCATTTCTACCTGAAAATGGAAGTTGGTCTCTTTGGGACACTGTCTTCTGTTTAAACAACAAGGCTAAGGAATAGTTTAAGCTCCAGGCAACATTGTTATTATCTACACAGTGCTTGATTTTGAAAAGTCTCATTCTCCACTGTTCACTGTTTGTTTCCATGCCAGCTGTGTACATTACTGACAGGAACCTACATCTCACTGCAAACAGCATATTTTATTTAACCACTCTGCAGCTTCCTCTATTTCTCATTGTCCTTTATGCAACACCATTTGTTCTTAACTGGTGTACTCTAAATCCTATTCAAATGACATTTTCCTCTCTCATCAGCTTGTAAATTGAAATATGCCATAGCCCAATAAGTTGTTCCATGCAGCTGGGCTCAGATCTGCTTAAAAAGCACCATGTGTTTGTCGATATCTTCATGTGAGTAGTGAGTTGAACCCTTACAAAATAGTTTGTATGGCTGGTGCCAGGTTTCAGACAGGAAACAAAACAGTTTCAAAAGTGAATACAAAAATCTCTTTATTATCAAATTATAATTACTCCTACTGATGTGGTAGGACAAGACTTTAGCTAACACAGGACACAGACCCCAACCTCCCCCTCCAACTTGACTGCTGCTGCTACATGAAAGCAAGGGACAGCCCTGGTCTCTCAGGCTTGATCACCTGTATCTTGAGAGCAGAACCCTGGTGTGGCAGATATCTCTCTCCCAACCAGTTCCCTGCTTGGGAGTTGGGACAGTCTGAGATTATTTCCAAAAGACAGTTTGGGCATGGTCAAAGTGTTTTGGAGTCTAAGAGTTTGATCCCATAGAACTGGCCAACTCATTCCTTAATGGCCAAAGGATGGACTCTCGAACTATTTAGGCTGTATAGTTGTTTTCCTATCCTTTTTATTGTATCTTTTTTTTTCTAATCTGCCTTTCTGCTCTGATGTGAAGAAGGAAATGCAAATCACCTATCTGTTTATTTTCAGGGCTGTTCCTTTTTCACCAAGGATCTTAGTCTTTTGATTAGCTAAAGAAAATGACAACGTGGCTTCCTGTAGCAGTTTGGGCAGGAATACGAGACAAAAATAGAAACTTTATTAACCATATATATAATAAATATGTGTTTTTTATATATATATATATATATATATACACAAATGAGGCAACAAAACCAAAAGGAAACAGCAAAAAAGACAAAAATCGAATTCACAACACTTATAAATCAAAACAACAATTGCTCCCAAGGGCTGGGTTGCAGCAGAAAAGCATCCAGGGAAGCCACAAGGGCTCTCCCGGGCTGGGGGTGCCACGGTAGGGGGCTGGGGGCTCCCAGGAACTGGGTAGGGTTTTAAGGTTTAAAATGTTTTTTCAAACTGGGAAATAGATGCAGGTAGAGTCCTCTCGGGGGGCAGGGATGGTGGTTGAACTCATCAGAGGCTGTGGGCTGAAGCAGAGGTGACGTCTGCGGTGACCACAGCAAGAGGTAGGAGAGATCGACTTGGTGTCCTCGGTGAGTCCGAAGTTGCTCCGCATAAATGGCTGTCGAAAACCCACCTCCTCCTCCCCGGCTCTGCTCTACCCCTGCTCTGTTGGCATGCACGTGAAAACTGCACTGGCTCAAGCCATGTGTCCGCTCTCGTGGGCTGGCACGGCTCCCTGCCCGCACTGCAGCAGTGACAGGAATGTCCGCGGTCCTGCTCGCTCCCACATACACCACACTGCGCGCCCGGGAACCCGCCGGCCTTGGGTGTGTTCTGTCCCCCTGTGGCACCGGAGCCCTTCCTCCCCAGAGCAGTGGCGGTGACCGCGCAGGGCAGGGCCGGGGGAAGGCGGCAGCAGGACCCCATCCCAGGAGCTGCCTTACACAGACGCTGCCCGGTTGTCTCCTCCCCAGAGCAGCCTGCAGGAGTGGCGGCGGGGACCTCCCGGCTCCTACCAGCCAAAGCCCTGCTTCAGGAATTGGCCCTGGGGAAGCCATGGGCAAAGGCCCCTCCCCCCCAAAGAAAAGAGAAAGGTTTTAAAAAGAACATGGTACTACAACCATAACACTTCCATATATATTGTGTAGACATACAATGTTATGCATANCATCCCAGGAGCTGCCTTACACAGACGCTGCCCGGTTGTCTCCTCCCCAGAGCAGCCTGCAGGAGTGGCGGGGGCCTCCCGGCTCCTACCAGCCAAAGCCCTGCTTCAGGAATTGGCCCTGGGGAAGCCATGGGCAAATCCCCCTCCCTCCCAAAGAAAAGAGAAAGGTTTTAAAAAGAACATGGTACTACAACCATAACACTTCCATATATATTGTGTAGACATACAATGTTATGCATAGATGATTTGCTTTTAATGTGTTTGAGTATCCATGCAAATATGCTGGGTTGTTAGAAAGCAATGAATTTTGCAGCTANCTCCCGGCTCCTACCAGCCAAAGCCCTGCTTCAGGAATTGGCCCTGGGGAAGCCATGGGCAAATCCCCCTCCCTCCCAAAGAAAAGAGAAAGGTTTTAAAAAGAACATGGTACTACAACCATAACACTTCCATATATATTGTGTAGACATACAATGTTATGCATAGATGATTTGCTTTTAATGTGTTTGAGTATCCATGCAAATATGCTGGGTTGTTAGAAAGCAATGAATTTTGCAGCTGGAATATTTATTTACCATATAACAAACACCGAAGTGTAGTTGTGACATCAGTACTTGGAACAAATGAGCCATTAATCAAGCAAGAGCCGACCTTCCCTATTTGCATGGTACTGTTGTCCCCAAGGCTTCTGTATTTCCATATATAAGTCCCAGTTGCTGACATTTCAGCTTAAAAACTGTAGCTATAATTATGGAGAAAAGTAGATGGACTATAAAAAGCACTTAATCCAGTATAATTATTCTTCATAATAACTGTACTTAAGAAGTTGATGGTTGAGTGGCATTCCTATTGCACATGCAGTCACAGTAAATGAGATTAAAACGTAGACAGCTATGGAGGGCATAAGTAGTAGGTGTTTCATGACTGTGCCAAGATATTTATCATATTAGATGGTAATCCATAGAAAAAAATGGTGAGCAATATGTGATCCATATGTGATAGCTGCTTCTCAAATAGAGAAATGAGCATATTTCTGCCCCTGCAGCTAGAACACAAGAAATCTGAACACAAAATGAAAGACCAGGAGGAAGGGTATTTTACTTCAGGCTTCTGTTGGACAGGACCTGTTCATATGCACCTATTGCTTTGCTTACTTGTAGTCCTTTTCTCTACCTCTGGTCATTTTTTGAAGAACTGGTAGCCTTTTGGGTCAGAAATTTTCATTACCAGTGAAATAAGGGGAGTTTCTGTATGGTGAGGACCTTGGAAAATGTCATTTACACATTGTTAGGTGCTGAAGACCACAGCTTGGTCTTCTATGGATTTCTATGAACTAAGAGAATATAAATGTTGATTCATATATCCTCTCTCCCTCAAGGTCAGAAAGCAAGCACAATTTTTTAAATGCCTCCTTGCAGGAAAGGAAACTTATAATTCACTGGATGGAAAGAATTGTATCCTCTAGAAGCTGTGGACTAACTTGGAACATTTTACCTTCCATTACTCTGTCAGCTATCATAATTCTTCCACTACTGTAATTGCTTTGCTAGCTCTCATTTTGCCCAGGAGAGTGTATGAAATGTAATCTGCAGCTCAAGGGGAAAAGTACTGCTCTTCAGTTTTATAAGAATGCCAATGCTCAGTCAAGGCTGCCTCACTAAACTTGTCCCTGAAGGGAAGAAATGCATCTCCTCTCTTTTTTCCTACCCTCAGAATACACTTATTGAATTGTCATTTTTACTCTTATTTAAACAAGGAAACTCAAATATATCTTATAATCTCTGATATTAGTTTCTGTGTCACATCCTCTGCTGAGGTAAATTAACAACTGTCTTAATGCTGTCAGCAAAGCTAACTGAGCCTTTACTTGATAACAATCCACTTTATTGCTTTTTTCAGTAAATAGGATAAGGAGTTTTTCCTTATTCTTATGTTTTTATGTTTATAATGCTGCTGTATTCTTTGTACATAATTTGTATGAAAACAATTAGGCTTTGAGGCATATACAATATACTCTTTCAAAGATCTTTATACCTTAATTATTCATGAGCACATCTTTCTCAGTAGCACAATATAAAAGCATTGTTTGTGAAATCTGGACCAAAGAACCAGTACACCTGGGAAGAAGAAAAATGAGGAGGGATTGTCTAAAGGTTTTTTCCCAATTGTAGTGGCTTCATACGATATAATAAGTCACAAAAAAATCTCCTTCATTTATAAAAGGATACAGCATAAGATACATAACAGACTGTGCCTTTGTTTGGTACAAAATAGACATGTCATGAAAAAGACATTTGTTGGGAGATACAGTTGGATTCTATTGAGAATTTAAAGATCACAGAAATTAGACCCTTAAATTGGGTGAATTATGTAAAAAAAATGCAGGATACAGAATCAAACTCTTCATGTGGTTTGCAAAAAAGACAGTTCATCAAATAACTTCAGTAGTTTGACTTTTTCTATAATAACCAGTGAAAAAACCAGTGAAGAAAGCATCTGTAATGGTTTGACCCTGGCTGAATGCCAAGGACCCATTACAGCCAGGTCTTGACTTCCCCCCTCCATGCAAATGAACAAAGGAGATTAAAAAAAACCCAAAAGGTTTCACAAACTTTGTGATAAGGACCATAAGAAAGTCCTCACCAACCTTTTCACAGTCAAAACAGACTCCAATTTGGGATATTAAGAATTTATTGTTACCAAGATCAGAGCTTGAGAGTGAGAAGTTCGATAGATCTTACAGACACCTTTTCCCCCCACCCCTCCCTCTTTCTAAGATCTACCTCCTTCCCCTGCAGTGGCCCAGGGAGACGGGAGGGGGGGTTTCAGTCAGACGATGTTTCTGCCACTGCTCAGAGAGAGGATCCTTCCCCTGCTTCCTGTGAGGTCTCTCCCTCAGGAGACAGTTCTACACAAATGCTCCAGTTTGAGTCCCTCCCACGGGCAACAGTTCTTCAGGTACTGCTGCCACGTGGGTCACTTTTCCATAGAGTGCAGTCCTCCTGGTATAGGCTGCTCCAGCGTGGGTCCCCCACAGGCCACAAGTCCCATCAGGAGGAATCCTGCTCCAATGTGGGCTCCTCTTCCCACAGGCTGCAGGTCCCTGCAATGACCTTGCTCCAATGTGGGTCTCCCACAGGATCACAGCCTCCTTCCAGGATCCACCTGCTCTGGTGTGGGCTTCTCCATGGGCTCCAAGTGGATCTCTGCTCTCCTATGGTCCCCCATGGGCTGCAAGGAGCCAGCTGCATGGGCTGCAGGGGCCCCACTCTGGTCCCTGGAGCATCTCCTCCTCTTTCTTCTCCACTGACCTTGGTGTCTACATTGTTGTTAATCACAACTTCTTACCCTGCTCTTCTCTAGCAGCCATCTTCATCTGCCCTGTACCATTTTTTTTTCCTTCTTAAATATGTTATCACAGAGGGGTTACTATGACTTCTCATTGGCCTGGCATTGGCCAGCAGCAAGTCCAGCCTGGAGCTGACTGGCATTGGCTCTGCTGGAAATGGGGGAAGCTTCCAGCAGCTTCTCGAAGAAGCCTCCCCCATAGGCCCCCTGCTACCAAATACCTGCCCACAGAAACCCAATACAGCATCATATTAGATGAAGAGGATTACTCTGACAAAGGGTATGGTGTGCTTTTCTTTTAAGTAGCATAATATTTCATTTTTGTTCTCTTCATAAATATTTATTTTTGTTCCTATTATGTATGTGTTGCTGCTTTTCTTTCGTTGTTCTTTCTTTGTTTCTTATTGACAAATTAAACCAGGCAATTGTGTCTCCTCTTTTTATATATACTGTCCTTAGTAACTTGTACAGTGATGGGGAATAGGACAAGAGAAGCAACCACTGACATTCATTTCACTTTGATTCAGCGAAATCCTACCTCACCTTCCTGGTTGCTTTGGCTTGTCTTCTCTATTTGCTCATTAAATCTGTGAACAGGCACTCAAGAAAAACAATAATCTTCTCAGTGAAGATTTCAACAAAGAAAAGATCTTTTTGCTTTTGTCTGATGACATTCAATTGTAGTATTTCCAACCCATGTCTCTCCAGGGAGTTTAAAGAGTTGCTCCTCAAATGCATGAAGTGAATACTGGCAAGTGTGGCCAATTAAGATCTGAGAAGGAGGCTGCAGACAAGATTTCCAGGACTGGTGCTGAACACACCTGCTTTGTGCCAATGGCTGGGGAAGATATTAACTGGAGAGCTCCTGTGCTTCTATCCAAATACAGAAGAGCAACCTAAGACCTTCTGGCATGGTGTTCCTCACACAGGACATAACCTTTGAGAGAGCTTTTCTACTTGGTTCACTATCAACAATTTCCCTCTGTAGCACACCAGTCTCGCTGTAGCACAAATGTGGCAATTGGTGTTTTATTTTCAGCATGTGGAAGGCCTTGTAGAAAAGAAAAAATTATTCCAAGTGCATTTGTTTCTCATAATGTAAATTTACCTTGTAGGCTTCATAGAAAATAACTGCAACAAGTGCTTGCTTGGCCTGAACAGGGAAAAGGAAAAATGAATGGGATCTAGTTTCATTAAGTTCACTTCTGGAACATCACCTGGTAATAAATTGCATGCTTGTTTTTTTTTAAATTCTTTCCAATTTCTGTTATTCTGATTTCCTGCTGAAGCCTTATTACTTTCCTGTTTGAGAAGGCTCAAAGTTAAAGCCTGCTCTTCTGGGGAGCATCATACATCTCCTTTGCATGTATTACTACCAAACACTCTCCTCCAGTTCTGAGTTCCATTTCCAAGCCAGGTTTATCCTCAAATCAAAGTCCTCTGTGTGTTCAAACATCTGTCCTGGATTCTTGATTTTTATTGTGACAATTTCAAGAGATTACTTTTAGAAAAAAATGAGTTCAGTGGAACTTTGATATTATGGAGTAGTACAGTTAGCCAGTGGTTCAAAATTGTGATCAGCTATCCATATTCCAGTCAGTGCTGAATATCATTCATGAATCACAGGTTAGGAATATGGAGACACTCATGGAAAAATCACCTGATTGTCATCACCAGGAAAGGATTCCAGAACCAGTGGCATATCAAAAAGGGGAAAAAATATTGTACTAACAGCAACGTTAGGTTCCTTCTCAATAATACTTTTAACAAGATAAACTGTCAATAAGTAGATAACATTACATCATAAAAGCCCTCTAAATTTATGGGTACATTACAAGCAGCCAGGATGCATTGCCAAATACAGTATATTAACTTTTTAACTGTATATCAACTTGATAGTTTGCATGTGTTAAAATAATTTCTCTTATACTGCAAATAACACTTGAAATGTCCCCCTTTGAGAGTAACAAGGAATGATTTTCAACTAAGAGAACATGGAGCCAAACAAACAAGTTCTGAAGTACATTTTAAATTCCACAAAAGCTCAGTTGAAGAGAAAGTGGTGAAAGTGTCCAAAGAGAGGACACTTATGAATTTGTATGCTGCTTATTTAATGTGTGTGCTTTCCAATAGATCCACAGTTTCAACATATACATTGTGTCAGTCTGGAAGCAATAAGTTTGTTTGGTTTAAAACTGACCTCAAAAGGAATGTGTATGTTTTATCTGGACCCAACAGACTCAATATTTTTATTTGATTTTTCCTAGGTAAATTCATGTTTATCTTCCACACCACTTTTTCGAAAATGTGCAGTTGAAAATGGCTTCCCAGAGGACTTTCTGCAGTCTTCATGGGGTTAGGCTGAGTAACCCTGTATCTTTCTGATTTTCACCCTTGTTCTGCTTGAAGATGGATATATTTGCCTTCTTTCTGGTTGACAGGAAACCGCTGTGATTGCTATCACTTTTCATGTTACTTACAGTGGCTTTGTAATGATATCTGCAGGAAGCTACAGGGATGCATCTTGTCTTATCCTGTGAACTTGCTCATGTCCAAATGGCTTAAGTGTTCCCTAACTGTTATCTCTCTTAACAATGATTGATATTGTATTCCCACAGATTCCACAGTGTTACCACATCTCAGCATTTCCAATGATGTCACAGACATCTGACTGTTCAGGACTCTTAATTCCTCCTACTTCTTTCTCATATGCATGTATCTGTTTACAAACTCTTGAGATAGGCTCTAGCTGTACCATTCTCTGAAGCAGAGTAGAGAGAGACCACCCCATCTTTTGAGTGTTTCCTCTCTATTTAACCTTCATGCCCTTTGCTTTGGGAACCATCCTTGCACCTAGTTTAGAATCAGAGAATCACAGAATGGTTTGAGTTGGAACAAACTTTAAAGATTATCTAGATCCAAACCCCTACCATTGTCAGGGATGCCACTCACTAAACCAGGTTTCTCAGGCTCCATTCAACCTGGACTTCAACACTTCCAGGGATAGGACAACCAGAACCACTTTGGGCAACCTGTTCCAGTGCCTCACTACCCTCTGAATAAAGAATTTCTTCCTAATATCTAATCTAAACCTGCCCTCTTTCAGCTTAAAACCATTGCTCCTCATGCTGTTGCTATCTGCCTGAATGAAAAGCCCCTCTTCCTCCTTTTTTATAAACTCCCTTAAGTCATTGGAAGGCTGCAATGAGGTCTCCCTGAAGCCTTCTCCATGCTCAACAACCTCAGCTCTCTTAGCCTGTCTAAACTCAGACTGTTGAAAATCCTTCTCACTAAGTTATCAAAGACAGTTGACAAACATGCTCATATCGCCCTTTGTCAAATGGGTTTCAAGTCTCCCAGAAATTCTCATTCCCTGATTGTAAAAGCCAGTGCTTTGTCTGCAATGTCAGCTATGCAGACAGGTGTTGGTTTGAAGGTTGTATTTACTTCTGTGTCCCTCTTATTGTTAGAGGTGTTTGGTCCATTCAAAGTTTCCCTTGGTGACTTCATTGTTACCTATAGAATGTGTTGCAAAAAGTCTGAGGATGCTAGGATCTTTCCACAGCTCATTCATCTTTCCTCAATGCATACTTCCTTACACTTCCTTCTCTTTTAGTGCTCCATAACAACAGACTCCCCTCCCACACGAGGCTCCACAGAGTCATGCTTCCCTCTTGCAAGGTGGTTCTCCAGGCACTGCATCAGAGACAGCAGCAGAGTCAAGTCAGCCAGCCAAGAGCCTCTCAGAAAAACATCTATATTGTTCTTATATGAGTGATGTGCAGTATGATTGACAGACCATGGTGTTGTTTTTCTACACAGACCATCTACCCCTAACATTGCTGCAAGAGGAAACAGTTTCACTCTAGTGGGGTTTTAACTGTATGTCCTCCGCTACCTTTTCTAACAGCAAGTAAACTTCAGATTTTCCTGTTTTGTGCACAATAAAAAAGGATGTCTTGCAGATATCTTGGATTACTTTTTTTTTTTCCAAAATCAGTGTGAAGAAAAAGTACAAATATTTTCTAATTAGAATTTGTTTAGAGTTTGTTATGGCACCTTAACAAAGCAGGGACCCAAAATTCTCTCTTATCCAGAATTACTGCCTGAAATACTGAAAAAAAAAATTCATTTCAGTTTTCATGTATTTTGCAAACAAAGGAAAACTACAAAAATGAGCCAAACAAGAAAACTGCTAGCAGATGCTAGGCTTATGATGGACAACATACAAATATTTTCCTTCTGAGGGCACTTCTATTATTTACAACAGAAAGTTTAGAAAATAAGTGGTGGCAAGCTTCTGGGTTGCTAGGAATTCCAAAAGACTGAGCTAAAGATTTTAGTTTAGTCCACATAGCAAGTATTTGGTGGGGGCCTCACTTTTCTTGTAATCATCTTAATTAGGAAGTTACTTCACCGAAGGTAAAAAGTCCGATGTGAGAAATATAAAATGTACTCCTACTAAGAATGATCTTGAAAATGATAACTGTTTTTGTGTTGCTATATAGCTTTTTATAATCATCTAATTTTTGTCTTTTCCTCCTTTTAACTTAATTCTAAAAGAAAAAAAAATGAATAGTTTATAGAGATTCAGAATCATCACTGTAAATTATAGTCCAGAAGTCCAGATAAATATAGAGCTGCAAAACCTAGAATGTGTAGTAGTGTGTTCCAGGACCTGTAGCCTGTTGACCTCTATACACATAGAGACTTTTGGACAATGAATGATCTGTATGAATTCAGGAACATGAGAGCATGGCCAAAAGAAATAGATAGAATAGCTCTATGGCATTTGTAGGAAGCTATTTGGGAAACGCATTTCCATGCCTGCAGCAGCTGAACAGCAATGGCAAAACATACAAATCCCAGCTAGTTACATCCTTTCAAATAGTGCATGGGGGAAAAGGTCAGTGATAAAATCCTAGAACAAACAGTATTGTGTTTTGGCTGTGGAGGAATAATTATGGGCATGGAAAAGAGTCTGCTTTGACACTACTTGTATGAGAATGAATCCAGGAACATGTTAGCTGGAGGATTTTCCACAAGTCTGAAACATCCCACAGCTGCAGTATTTGTTTGAATAGACACTTGTTTTCTGAGTGAAATTACTTAGTAAAAATGTTGCACAAATAACAAAGGCAAGTAAGTTTATATCAGAGGTTTGTAGCCAGGGTTCTTTACATAGCTGAGCATGCACAGCTGTGACAGCAATCAAATACACAATATTTTCTTTTCCTTTGTTAATTATTGTGATGAAATTATTTTTTGAAGTTTGGAGACGTCAGTAGAAAGCAACTGGAAGTAAGGAAAATGGTCACAGACTCCTGGCAGTTAATAAAACAGAGCTGAAATGTAAACAGCACAGTGTAGGCAGAATAATTTCTTGCTAATCTTCCTGTTATTCTTTAATAAAATAGCCTTTTCCCCGGGTTAATGCTCTGAGGTAATGAGTTTCGAAATTTCCAAGCCCTAATGCATTAGACCAGAGACACAAGGATTTGTAGCATAACTGGTGAAGGAGGCAATTGACACACTAGTGAAGGCCAAGCTGGGTGGCTGAAACATTGATACAAAATGATACAAACCTGATGAAACAGGTAGGAGAAGGTCACCCAAAATATACTTTTTTCTAAAGATAACTGCATTTTTGGGGGGCCTGAATGCTAGTATCAATCTGATGGCTCGTGCAAGAAGGATGGAAGAGGGACTGAGGAATGTGTCAGTGAAATAATCAAAAGGGTCCTAGTGAATTACAAAAATATTGGTTTTGAAGTAATTGTCTTTCTTTTTTGCCATCCCCCATGCTGCTCCATGTTTTCACCTCTTTCTTACTTATTTAGTATTTAAATGCTAGTCCTACTGTAAACACAATAAGATGCAATGCATAACGGTGTATTATGTGCTCCAGGATGACAGAAGCAGTGGTAGAAATAAACCAATCTCCTCAAATAGCCATTGTTTTTTTCAGGTATATATTCCAGAAGGAATATTCTGTTCTCCTGTACCTGTCTGGTACCAGAGCAAAACCTTCACATATACATCATATGGCTTCTCTCAGATTGCAGGGCCTGCAGGTGGGCACAGACCTGCCTAACTTCCTTTTCTCTGTTTCATGCTCTGACCTGCAGCCTGAGCCCCAAGTCTCTTTTATTCACTGTCATGTTTCTGTCATGTTTCATGAGCTTGGGTAATCTATGGAATTGTACA
Organism: Calyptomena viridis; assembly: GCA_013390005.1. Classification (NCBI taxonomy): domain Eukaryota; kingdom Metazoa; phylum Chordata; class Aves; order Passeriformes; family Eurylaimidae; genus Calyptomena; species Calyptomena viridis. Next base: position 79,766 of record WEIV01031078.1, read on the forward strand.
GATAGAGACCACTTAATTTTGGGTTAGCATTGCCAATTAATTTATTGCTTTCAGTTGTTCTTAGTCTTTAAAGCCTTCGTTTCACATATCCACCTGCAACTATTATTAAAATTTTTATATGATCACAATTTATTTCCTCATAACTTTCTAGTTCTGTATCTCTGGTATATTCTCTTTTTTTATTTTGCTTCTTTAATGGCATTTTTTGAGAACAACTTGTTATTTATGTGGGTCTCATACCTTTTTTTTTCCCCTCTACTCCTACATTCTGTTTGAAATTTTTTTTTTTTCAATAAATGGTGTGGATATAACAAAACGATATTTGATGATTGAATGCTGTTTGGATAGACATCTGATACCAGACACTGTAGACAAATGTTACAATCCTGGAAAGAAGTTCTGTTGGGATTAGCAAACAGCCATTCTACACAAATCCCTAGCAATGGCTTCCTTGCTTCCAGTATTCAAAGGATAGACTTTAATTCTGTCCAATAAAGTTAGAAGAACTTTGGGAAAATTGGTTTTAATAACTCACAGAAGGCCCATTTGTTTTGATTATCATTGTTTACTTATTAAAATTGTTGTTCTTGTCCTTATAACACTGTTATTTTAAGTATTTCATAGTTTTCTGTGGAAATGAGGAAAGGCTCAGTAGACCTATTTCTTATTCTCTTATGTTTGCACAAATAAAAAGCAATGAAAGAAGAATGGCCAGTGAAAAATGTTGTCAGCACTGAAGGGGAAATATTGAAAGTAAATTTCTTTTTTTTGGAATTGCTCCTTCTCTTTCAAGGAAACTGAGGTCAGAATAAGATTGGCATATTGCACATTTAAAAAAAATCTCTCCTAGTTTCACTCTGCTCTTCCTTTCTAAGCCTGTGTTAGCCATCTGCCAGATAAAGAGTTCTAGGATGTTAGATTTAGACTAGGAACTCTGCTTCTCTTTCTTCTCTGGATGACAATTTAGGGTAGAGCCATGTTTTAAGCTTTTTGAATTTTCTCTTTGTCCCATCACTGTGGAGGGAAATTAGGCTTTTAACATCTGACTATCCCTTTCTTCATGCTATCATCTCTTTTAAACATACAACAGAATATTAAATTTCCTTTAACTACTGCTATGCCTGAGCCAAATAACTTCTATTTTATGAGAAAAATGTCTTTAAGAAAGACATCCTGTCTTGATTTGGAGAAGGTAAAGATGGGAAATCCATCACACATCCAGTGCACTAGAAATAGCCGGTGAGCTTCACTGTTAAAATGTTTGTTGTTTTTACCTAAAGTAGCTGAGTTCAGGATCCTTCCATGACCCTTCTTTACCTCTTTGTGTTAGATTATAGAGCACTGTAGTGTTTGGTTATTTCCCTTAAAGAAAATAATGATTCCACCTCTCACAGGAAGTAAGGAGGATGTCCATCAATGCTTCCTGATACAGTATCAAACTTGAGCTGTGGATTAATTTTGTTCAAGTCTCACATCCTTTCTGGAGCTACTGCTTTATTCATTGTGTGTATTTGCCCAGTTTTTCTGTTTTCTTGATTTTGAATTCTGTGCTTAGATTTTAGTTTTTTGGACTTTGCAAAATCTGTACTTACTGCTTGATAAATATGTACCTGAGTTCACAGGTAAATTGCTGTTGTGGTTTTAAGTAACCAGAGTTTTTTATTAGCTGGGGGGGCTAGGAGAGAGGCTTCTTTAAGAAGCTGCTAGAGTTTTTCTCTGCTTTAAGCTAGCCAAGGTCAGGCAACAACGCCTCTGTGATAACATATTTAAGAAGGAGTAGAGAAAGAAAGTCTGCGCAGAACATCATGGCCGCTTAAGAGACAGGAGGGTGCGGAGTTTGATTAGCACCAAGGTCAGAGAGAGGAGAAAGAGAAGATGCCTTAAACACTGGAATAGGGCCCCAGCAATCTGTGAGGAATCATAGGGGCGAAGATTCTTCAGCCTGTGAACCCGTGGAAAGAGTGGGAGATTTTTCCACGCTGGAACAGAGACATGCCGGAAAAGAGAGGCTGTGATCCTGTGTTTGGAGCAGAGGGGCCTGGTGGAACCCCGTGGGCCGTGAGAAGAAGAGATGCTGNTAAATATGTACCTGAGTTCACAGGTAAATTGCTCTCTATGTGCAGATGTGTCATGTCCTATGTGTCATGTATCTATGTCCTGATGTGTCATCTTCTCTATTTTTCTTTCCACCAGTCTAAATGTTATCACCAAAGCTTATCAGCAATGATTTAATGTGATAATTCTTTGAAATTTTGGAAGTGTTGTATATAATTTGCTTTATAAAATGCTCTAGGGCCTCAAGTTTAGTACCAGTCCCTATGCTGTTATAGTAGAAATTCCCTGGTTCACTTGAAATTTATTTATGATTACTTTTATTGATAACAGTTGCTATATTTGCTAGTGTTGTAATTTTAGCAAAATAATTTTACTTAACTGAGGTTCATGTCTTTAACTAAGATGAGAGACATAAAAAGGCACTTGGGAGCCTGTCTCTGTAAATTTTTAGTGATGCAAAGCCAGATCATTTTTGCATCATTAAACAAGAAAGATGAGCTGTTGATTTCCCAGGTCAGCTGCACTGTCCTTGGACCTTTATTCCAGTATTGTTAAAAAACCTTCATCCAGCTGTAGAGGAGGGAGAAGACTGAGGTGTTTCCAAGTGTGAAGGAATTCCAAGCTAGAGGAAGGTCATCTTTATGTCAGTGATACTTCATGACTATTATAGAAGGTGCTTTGAACGGGGCAAAAGTTGGAGTGCAGTGCATTCTTCCAACCTTCAGTAAAAGAGCAATGCCTGTGCGATATTCCTAACAGAATTTTTTTAGCTACCTTTCCAAACAAAAGAGAACCAAGATGGGGCTGACTCTTCTCTCTCACATTGCTTTTTCCCTTGTCAGTATCCAGGGAAGAACTTGATCACTATGCGTGTTTTTGAAGAGGCCAGGTTTAGTATTAGATATTAGAATTTGCAATATGTAAATGCTACTAATACAGTTATATAATGGACTGAACATTCTTCTAGTTAATTGTCTTTGAGATATTTTAATTCTTTTCTTTTTATTTTTACCTAACAAACTTCTTACTGCACTTATCTTTCTTGATTTTTGTATCAGAAATTCCTCCTTGTCTGTTTTGGAAATGAAAAGAACATAGATATTAAGCTCCATGAAAAATAAGAAATTTGTCTAAGTAAATGTGACCTTACAGAACTATGGAAAATTCTTCTTCTAGAGAGTCTGCTCCAGTAAAATAAATGATGATATTTTTCTTGGCATATGTTAATTCTTCATAGTGTTGAAGCCTGGCATAGCATCTGAACATATACTTTTTTTTGCATCTGGCCTCTAAATTACTGGAAGTAAATATAGACTCTTATATCGTAGAATAAAGAACAAAACCTACTACAGTTTCATGTTAGAGACTGCAATATAGGCTATAAATGTTCAGAAATATATATATTCATATAAAATGAGTGTTTTCCAAATGTCTTCAATTTTACTGGTGTCAGTTGTAAAGCCTGCTTCCCTTCCATAGGCTCTGACATATGATCAGTGTTACAGATCAGTCATAAAAGGGTGAGGATTGTGCAAAGATCGGGTACAGACATAGTTCTCCTCTTGATCTGAGCACCTGAAACTGTTTATTGCTACAGTTAAATTTATTTTTAATTAATTTTAATGGCTAAGCAGCCAATTCAATGCTCACGGGAGTCAGCAAAATCTACTCTGAAACAGTACAGAAACACTAAAAAGAGAAGGCATTTACACAGCTCTTGTTTCTTTGAAATGTTGTACTCTGTCTTAGCAAAAATTGGGAGCAAGGTAAAAAGAGACTATTAATAGGTTAAATCTATTGTGAAGGACAAACCATAACTCCAAACAAACATGTTTATGCAAATCCAGTTTTAAAATTTTCAGCTCTGTCTTCAGATTCTTTTCAGAAATGTTTCTTCTCAAGACTGTAAAAAAATTGCAATTCAATCATCTTTATTGTGAAATGATGGAATCACCCTAAATGAACTCAGCTCAGCACCAGCACAGTGTTGGGTGATGTTTGGTTGCTATTGGAGGGAGGGAGGCTCTGCTCACCTCTTCTCCCTTGGGAATTCTGCTCCGTATCTAAAGGGAGGCAAGCAAGTTGTCTCTTCACTGCCCACGCTTGTTGAAACAAATATTTTAATGAGCTTATGCTACTCTCTAAAATCCTCTCAGTAGACCAACTCTGTTATGAGTTTGGCCAAAAGAAACAAGAAGGAAAGCTTACTTAAGAAGGAAAGCTTTGCTAGGAAAAAAACCTTAGAACATCTTCCTTGAACTCTGCTAGTATTTTTTTTTTTTTTAAAGAAAGTCTTTCTAGTTAAAATTCTCTTAAAAATAAGGGGTAGAATCTACAGCAACTAAGTCATCATGTCTTTTCCAACATATACAGAAAATGCAGCTGTCTTAGGCCTTGTAGAAAGCCAATATGTTCACCCAAACGCATATCCAGTAATTTTTATATTCTTTGTTCCATTGCTACTAATAATTGTGTTCCTACCGAAGCCATCTAGGAAGACAAATGATTGTATCAAGAAGGGTTTCTACAGGGATATTGAGATGAAGAATTTCTGTTAATACAATTTATGAAGAGATAGGTTTTGCAGGTGTTCCATGTTATACATTTGGATTTCCAAATCTTCACCTAATATTTTTTCTTTCCACAGTGACTATGGTAGATTAATCTTTATCCAAATATCCTCAAAAAGAACATTATGATTCACTTTGCCAAGATGGCATATGAATTTTGAAACAGAGAAAATGTTCATGTTTGCTGTAATAATTGGCACCTGTTCTGTATCACTCCAGGAATGGTTCCTGCTCTGAGAGAAGGATGAAGCTTAGTTTTAAAAGAAAATCCATTTATAAATGTTTAATTTTTAATGCTTATTAGGCAGAATTTTCTCTCTCCTTCCAAACTGAAATTAATTTTTTCATTAATACTTGTCTTCTAGTACTAAAAAAAAATTGGATTTTGGCACTGCTTATCCTTGTCTTCTCTCTGTACCTTGTGAGTGTAGCATAAGCCAAATTTAGGCTCAGTATGCATGTGATATAATCAGCTCCCTGAAATCCATTGTAATTGCCTGAGTGTAACATGATGGGCTGTACAAGCAAAGGCTACAGAAGACCAGGCTGATGGCAAGAAAAAAGTCAAGAAAAGATTTCTATTCATTTTATAGCAAGTTCTTCTGGCCTATGAAGTAATAAGTAATCTTGGCCCTTCAATAGTGTGCAGCTGTATACTGGCTCTCGTTGCTAAGAATGTGGTCAGCTTGGTCCCCTGAAAGCAAAAAAAAAGCTCAAAACTGTAAGAGTGGTGGTGAGTTTAGCCAGAAGGAAGAGTGAGAACTGTGCCTCCAGTCAGTAGGTTGCTGTACCATCCTGACCTGGCATGATGGACTGTGGGTTTGTCTCATGGTGAAAGGAGATGAATTTGACCACCATGGACTGTCTGAGAGATGTATTTTTATGGAAGATCCACTGTATATTACTTTCAGCAGTGGCGTTAATGGGACCAAATATAGCATTTCTAATGTGATTTACATAATAAGAACACACCAATGTTATGCAAATAAGACTACGAAGCTGTTTAGCAGATACCTGGCTTCCTTTAGGAACAATGTTTCCTAATCTCTCTTTCTTGATTCACTATTAAGGAAATAAAACTGGTGTTTTAAAAGTGTCACAAGCTTCAGTATATTAGCATGCATATAGACCCTTCAGAGAGTGACAGATGCCTTAGATTGAGTGGAGATTTTCAATAGCTGGAACGATAAAAATAGACACAAAAGGAGAACCTGAAAGATTTTGCTTTAAACAGAGATTAGGAAACGACTACCTGTCTCGTCTGACTTCCCTTCCAGATCATTCAATTCCTGATAAAATTCCCAGAGTTACATATTAACTGTAAAAATTGCATTCAGGTTTCCCTTCTGAGGAAAGAACTTGACTGTGTAATGGAGGAGACACACCATGCAAGTCACACCTCAGGAGAGCACAGAACTAAGGATACTAAGTGATGACAAACTTAAACTGTTGCTAAATTAAATCACTAATTTAGTGATTTAGTGAGTTAGTGAGATGTGTACTGTGACATGACATGTTTCTTGTCTTATTTTAATTCAGACCGGAAGTAGAATTTGGGAAAGCTGGTGGAGAATTTATGAGTTCTAGGATCATTTCTTGAAGTAGCCTAATTTACAGTCACATAAAATTTGAACAATACAATTATATATACAATATTTAATATAATTGGGTAAATGTAAAGACAAAAATTGATGTTTTTTCCCAAGAATATTTTTTTAGTCACAATTTCACTGTGTTTAGAAAAATTTTGTTAAGTTATTATTATTATATTATCTCCCCAGGAGGATTAATGACATGAAATAAAGCAACCATGTGAAATAATCAAGAACTTATCAGCAAAAAAATAGCATTCCTAAAGAAAGAACTCTGGGAAATTAAGTTGTGTTTGTAGAAGCTTCCTGTTTAGTCTTCCACATTCATTCTTCTGACTTTGACTGAAAATTGACGGCACATTTTTAATGCTTACTGTACTTGACATTATTCATAATATTACTGATATTATGCACTTCACTCAATTCCACTCTTCCACCAGATTCTTGTTTTTATGGTTTTTCTATCAGTCCTTTGCACTTGTGAAAAATATATAACATTATGTGGTTATGTATAAGCCCATTAGACTGGCCATTGTATGTATTTCTAAGTATGTATGTGGTGAAGAACGTATGTATATTCCTGAAGAATAATGTACTAAAGAACAAAATGATGTTTTGGGGAAGTGATACAAGCTGAAAATAATTTCATGTTAGTAAAAGCTGAATAAAGATGAGTGTCTAATCAAGTTTAGGTAATATTTTAATTTAGGGCTAAATACAAATTATTAATAATGGTATCCTTCTAACTTTAGCTTGAAACAATATTGAATTGTGGAAATACATAAAGATCTTAATTTCGGTTTGTAAAATCTCAAAATTATAACTTTCTTCCTATGCTTTCATCAATTAATATATCTTCACTAAAATCAGAAACACAGCCTACTCTGAGTACTCTAAGTTCATATTCCTTCATCCAAGACACATTGTATGAGTCACTGGCTACTTAGGTTAAATGCACCATGTCCATTTTAAATCAGACATTCCTCAATCTGATATTAACTGTCAAAATAGTTTGGAAAGCCAGTTACCAGTAATGGTGTGTTTGGCAGCTAACAACAATTGCATAATCAGCTTTCATTTTCCATTGTCCAGTGTTCTAATAGAAAAAGCATTAGACACCATAGGCTGTGGAACTTTTTTCCTTATAACTATTTTCAAATTGTTATTTAGTACCCTAGAATAAATGTAATAAATAACAATGTTCTCAAGCACTTGCTTGAATGCAGTTAGTAAAAACACATGTTTATAAACTGTTTCCCAGCTTGTGTCAGACTCCTAATTTTTTACAAGTCACACATGACCCAATAGTACTGCAGAGGATCAGTAGTTCTGCTACGGAATAAGAAGACTTCTCTGGCAGCTTTTCTCTGCTTTGTCAGACAATAGGTATGGGTTGTTTCCCCATATTGTTCCTAGGGTTCATAAACATAACCAATATAAACACGTCAGATGGGAATATTCGAGGACTAGGAAATCTAACTGATATTCAGAAAAAAAACAACTTTCAGAGGAATCTACAGAAGTATAAAGGCGTGAAAGTAGAGTCTCCCTCCATACATTCTTCTTCAGATGCTCCATTCCAGAGGCTTCCTAAGGTCTAAGGTCCTTATCCCATAATTCTATCTCACACCATAAAATCTGAGGCATCAGATGTACCTCTCCATTCAGCTACAGATATTTTTTCCCCACCTTGTTTCCAGTGGTTAGTTAATGTACATGTACCAGGAATGCACTGCATAGTTGAAGCCCTCTTTCTTCTCTGTATATAGACAGTAAGTCTTTTTAGGTTGAAACCATCGCACATGATTGAATTCATATTGTGCAAGTCTCCTTGAAGTATAAGGAATAAGTGAAGTAAAACATAAGGAGACCTTTTCTTGGTTCAGAATTAACAAGTTAAATTATTTTTGGATGCATTAAGATAAATGACTCAAAAATTAGATTTGAAGTTATCAGGCTTGGAAAGAAGACAGGATGTTGTCCACTGTATTAAACTTCTTTTTCACTCCGGTCATAGCTGGCTAAGGTCTAGATTGGAATACTGATTTTGGGTTAAGTGAGATGGAACACAAAGAATATATTGTTCAAAGTGGGCTTCAGTCATATATATTCAGCAGATAAATAAATAAATAACTGAAAATCTTCCTAAGCGAAATCCAACCAAAAATAAACAAGCATACAGTTGAAACAAAAAGGGTATGCCAAAAATCTGTATTGCATTTTGAATCAGTAAGAGGATTTAATTTTAGTAAGTCAGTACTTAAAATGCTATATCTTCAGTCATTCAGGCTTCCTAAAGTGAATCCTTCCATCTAACTGATCTGTTAGAGAACTTTCTTTGAACAATAATGTTTAAAGTAGTTGCTTTATAATTCAGTGAGAGTTTCGCCTGGTTTTATATCTTGAAGTATTATTTATATACACATTCCTGTGTAATTTATTGTCACTCTGGTTAGTCTCCCTTCTAATTAGCTTAAGTGTCCCAAGGCCCTGAGGACAATTGGCACAGTTTGACCACACTATTAACCTTCCTTGATTTCCTAATCACCTCTGAATTACTTTTCAGGAGTAACATGTGGACATTTTAACTCCTGATCTATGTTAAGGAATGGTTATTAGATGTCACAGGGAAAAAAAATATTTTTAAGAGTGTAGTCAACTGAGTTCCACTGTCTGGTTTTCTGACATAGGAAATAAGCATGATTGAAGAGTACTAGAAAAGAAATCATTGTCCCACTTACATTGAGCAGACATGGTATAACTGCCCCCAGGCTTGCCCCTGCTTTTTCTTCAGCCCTAGCTTAGGCTGCTGCAGGGCACCAGATAGCTCTTCTGGGCAGGAACCCCCCGAGTCGGGAGGTCCATCTCAGAAGGTGCTTCAGAGCTTGCAAGGGATGTGTGTGCCCTTGCACGCCCTCGAGGGTAGGCTAGTGAACGGAGGACGAAGAAGTGCAGGCAGCTCCTCATGGTTGCATATAATATAAGTTTATTTCACTCCAGGGGCAGCAAGCCCCGTGGAGGGTCCAAAGCTTAGGAAGCAACCAGGGAAGAACCCTTTCTATTTCGGGTTTCAGGTTCTTGTATGGAGCTCCAGCCAATGGGAAGGGAGGAGAAGGGAGGGGACAAACCGTTTGGGGTGAAGGGCAGGGGATAACAGAACATACCAACTAACAGAACAATATAATACAGAGATACATAATATAGAAATACATACTAATTACACACCACAGCAGACGTAGGATTTTGGGGAAGAAAAAAAATTTTACTTCTGAATCAAATAGAAGCTATGCTGGGCTATGTACTTCAATAACTTTTTCATATTAATAAGCAAAGAAAACTTGAATGGAAATAACAGCAGAGCTATCTATCTGTTCTGGTTTGGGACAAATATATTCAGAGGGATAAATATTCTCTTATAAAAAATAGGCCGCAGTCACCCTCTCCCACCAGGTTTGAGAAAAGAAATGTTTCCTGAAGGGAAGTGAAAGAAAAAAATACAAAACTATTTAACAAACACATAAGAAAATAATAATAATGCTAAATAAAAAATAATGAAGTCTCTTGCTATGGAGAGAGAGAACCTGGCAGATTCAGAGTCCTTTTGTTAGTATGATCTCTCTTTTCCCCTTGCAGCTGGCTGATGTGAGGGGGCCCCCCAGGCCAGGCTGGTGAAAGGGTCTCCCGGTGAGGTTTCAACGTTCTAGTGTCCCACACAAGTCCAGGAAAGAAGAAAAGGAAACTAAAATCTCAGGAAAAACCCCCCAGGAGTTCGTTCCTCTCCGAAGAAGAAGCCGAGAGAGCAAGCTGCCTGGAAAAAAAACCAACAAACTGAGCCTGCTTTCCCCCCCCTTTCTCCCAAAGAACAACAACCTTGAAACACAGGACTGCTTTGAAAAAGTTCCTTTGGCTTTTTTTGCTTTCTCTTCCCGGCCTCAGTTTAAAGGCACAAAATTCATTTTTTTTTCTAGTTTAGAGTAGGCAATATGGGATACATCATAAAGTCACCCCAAGACACTATCCTAGCTGTATTTAATTGGTATATTGAGTATAATATATATAAAGTATACTGGGTTTAGGACTTTTTCTTTCCTTTCCATTTATATTGTTCTCCATTGTTCCTAACCATTGTTGAATATTGTGATATTTCTGTAAAATTACATCCACTGGAATCTGGTGATTATTTTTGTGCAATAGCATGATCTATAAATGAAGGACAAGCACAAAAATTAATCTAAGATCTTTATTGTTTTCAGTATTCATCTGTAAATATCATCAGTCTTTACATAAAATGTTCAACATAATTTAGTTCTCCATTGCTCTTAAACACCGCCTAAGTCTTTGTGGAAACAGATCCATTTTGCTCCTTGCTTTTCTTCATTCCAGCAAAGTCCATTTTGTCAAATCTTTCCTTTCCCTACCTTTCCAACAGACCATGCAGTCTACTGAATCCACAGTAGCCCTATGTTCATCTTGTTGCTGTAGGCTATGTTTTCATCCATTGCAACATTCTTGAAGATATTAAATGTCATTTTTGCTGCTGCTGTTAACCTATTTCTGATACAAATATGATCATAGTATGTTCAGTCTTGGAGATCAAAAAAATATTAGAACACATAACCCTGAAACTAGGAGGCTTTTAAAATTAAAGCTATTTGGAGTTAAATTTGAAAAAAAAAAAAGGAAATCTTTGGCTACTGAGCCTTTCAGAAAGCACATGTTCCTAACTTTCAGATACTCTTTGAAATCAGAGGCTTGGAAGTGCAATAACCTCTTCATGACATAAAGACCCACCCGCAAACACTGCATTCAAGAATCTTTAGTGATCATAAATGCCATGCAAGTCATGATTAAATTGTCACTGCTTATGATGCTGTAGCTGCCTGTAATAAGTCAAACAACTAATCACGGTAAGTTACTTTTTAGTATACATAAAACTCTTGGCATTGTATAGGATCTGCACAGTGAAAGAAGAAAGGGCTTAGAAGAGTTGCATCAGGCTCTCAGAGCTCCCAGAGCTTTTGGGAGCCTTCCAAGTGTGGGCAGCATGTGGTAAAAATGACAAATTCAGGAGGAAGAACTGTAGTATGATGCTGTGTTACAGACGGCATTGATGAAGGATCAAAAGGAGAGAGCAAGCAATTTTGAAAAGGTTACTTAATTGTGAAAATATTTGCATAATTCACAAACTCAGTGTTGATATTTACCCAAACAAAATTAAACAGTGGATCTTTCTGTAGTCAGCCAGTCACAAGCTCAAATCCTTTTCTGTGTTATCATAGGTGGCTCCATGTCAACAAAGTGTGATGCTGCAAACTGATGGCTTCAAGTGAGAATAAGCAGAATTCACACTTTTCAGGAAAAATCTTTGATGATAACTTATGTAGGTAAGCCTAGATTTAGAAACACAGCCTCTCAACAGAATTTTTCTCAGAATTAATTTTCAAAATATTCCAGAAGGTATCTTTCAATAGATTTTATGTACAATTCTTTCTTGTTCTAAAAGGTGGTGACTATAAATAGGTCTCCATTTGCCTACCTTTTCCTGAGTTCATAATACACTTCTGTTTGCGTATTTTCCCCTGCAGCTCCTTCCATATAAGGAATGGCTGAAATCCTAACATTCAAAACTTTATTTTTGTAAGAAAGACAACGAAAAGGATCATCTTTTCATGCTTGTATTATTGGGCACTTCTTTTTGCTGTTGAGAGACTGCTGGAATAATACTTGAGCCTCTGTCACTGTGGAAAACTTTTAGCTCACTTTTTTAATGGCAAAAGTATCTTTGTTTTGAAAGGTATTCCTTCCAAAAGTATTCTTTGGAATACTTTTTCCAAAGTATTATGGGGGACATTTAGTTTCATGTTTTCTACCTGTCCTTCAGTTTCTTTTATATTCTGTTGTTTTTTGCAAGAGGAGAAGTCTTTCTTCTGATCTCCTGACTCATCACTAATATTTGATCTTCCACTGGTTTTCCCAGGCCTGACAGATGCAGCATTAAGACCGATGAATCTGGAAAATGTTGATAGTCACTGAGGAGAACTGACTGCACTTCTGGAGTGTTCATTGTTTGGGTGAGGAAGTGAGAACTCAAATGCTTCACTCCAGCTCCCACTGGACATGGGCCCCTCCTTGGGTCTTAGGAAGAGCTGTATAAAGTGAGGATACCAACATATACCTGGGACAGTGAAGTAACACAGGAAATCAGAGCCTTTGAGTAAAGGGTGTGAAAGACCAGCCAAATGGTGAAAGGTCTGAAAGTGCAACAACCTGAAAGATTCTTGCACAAGCAAAACTTTTTGTTCATCTCCACTTGCTGCTCTTCTAAGTCTTTCGATGAATATTTTGAAGCACACAACCAGAATGGCATACACAGTCATATTATCTATTGAATTGCTACTTTTCCCTGCCTTTTTTTAATATTTTCACCTAAACATCTGCTTTTATTGCTCCAACTCACAACCCCATTTTCTTATTTTTTTGTCTCTTGTAAACAATTCTGTCTAAAATGCACAATATAGTGCTTGATTCCTGAACATACACTTGTAAGTATATCTAAACCTTGTGTTTTGCATGGTTCTGTATGTGTACTATGCAAGAATTTTGCATTGCACATTATGCTTAGCAACAAGCATTGACATGTATGTTTTTATTTTTTCTTTCATTTTTAAAAAAAAAAATATTATTTTTTTCTGTGAAAGCAGAAAAAGACATACTTTAGGAGAACAGTAAATCTCTTTGTGGCAGACCTGAGCTCTGAATGTATTTATTTTGCCTACAGAGCACAGCAGTAGCAGTAATCAAGCCAGTAGAAATTGGAGTTAAATACAAAAATATTAAATGGCCATGACTCTTTCACAGTGTAATTTAACCTTTCTCAGGAATGCAAATATGTCCTGTTATTTTCGTTTGAGGATAAAAGAAGCACTTTTCTTGGTAAAAGGAACATAAAATTTATAAGATAGTATTAAAATAAGAATAAATAGAGCATCATTGTCTTTGAATCTCCCTTAGAATATATTATTATTTCTCCAAAATTTAACTACAATTTCTATAAAAAATAATCAGTATTCTACACTAAACTTCTCTTGAGGCTCAAGATTTCATTTTATATTAGTATTATTGCACAATAAAACCCACAATGTTGGAGTTACCTGTTTGGGGCCACACCTGCCTTCTAAATATGCAGCATATTCAGCTTTGGTGAAATGGCCTCGGAATCCTGGTGGAGATGAGTCAACTGACTAACAAAGGCAAAACCAAAGTTTTCCATTGCACATTTTCAAATACTACATCTGCAAATCAATTCTTCTTCCAGGAATTATTATTGAGGATTTGACCCAAGAAAAGTACCAAGAAATGTTGAAGAGGCATTTGTGCTCATAAGTTCTATACTGTATTTTGCAGGCATTTTCCCTTTGTTTACAGACGCCTGTGGAAATAGATCGTGGAAGTTCATTATACTGACATATATGTCTTAGAACAAATTTAAAGGGATTGGGTACTTCTACCTTTTCACAGTGATTCAAATGCAGAGGATTATTGTCTATACATATAATCTCACTGTTTGCTTATCTGCTCAAAATAGTTATTTTTCCCCATCTTCAAATCCAGGCAAGTTTTTGCTTTACTTACTGTTAACTCTATAATTAACAGTGATAGTGATATAGTTTGAAACAATAAATGTTGTCCTGGAGACAGGACTTTAAAATTGGAGCTGATATTTGGCCACCAAAGCATATTTAGCACATTACAGCTGGGACAGAGATAAGCGTCAACTAATCAGAACAAATCATAAAGAAAGATGTTCTCACAAAGTTTCAAAAATTCAAGTTAACGATAGGAAATGCAGAAACTACTTAACCAGTCAAACATTTCTTGAAACTTAAATTCAGAAACAAGGTAGAAATAATCCAGAGTGCAATTTTTAAAACTTGAACCTGATTTTTTCTTTAATTTGTTTTATTTTCCCAGGTTTTCATTTCCTTTTGTTTTGCTTTTGCATTCCTTCCTCCATCAATTCTTTTTCTTTGCTCATTTCAGAAGAGGCTTATTTTTGTTAACACAAATTTTCTTTTAATAGAAATCATTTTCATATAAATCTTACTGTGCCAAACCATAAATCACTAATTTATGTATATAGGTTCCAAAGCTCCATGTACTGTGCTTGGGAACTCATTTGGTGTTTATTTAACTATATAAGGAATTAAAGGACAAATCTGTGCAAATGCAAGGTACAAGACAAATACAGCAGAGGGCATAGACATTTTTCCCTCTCGCATGGTCTGTACTTTTACAACTTTAAAATAATAATTACCAAACAAATTTCCCTGAGGGGACAGTCTAAAGGGTGGGTTTTATGAACCTTAGCCTGTAACCACTGATGTTCCCTAATTATTTTGCCTCACAGGGAGAGCAGGATCTACAGATTGCCTACAGCGGACATTAAGAACCAGTTCTGCAATCCATTGTATTCACTGTCCATGGGTCGGTAAGTTTTCTGTGTGATTTACACCAGCATTAGAACTTAGATCAGTTTTTTTCTACTCCAATATTGGAGTGTTAGAAACCAAGCCTTAATTTTTGGTACTACAGCTCTATATTAGGCTAGCAATGCGTATCTAACCCCGTATCTCCAACTCTCTCTACACCATTTTTAATGGATTTTTTTTTTAATGTCTAGATGACAGCCTAGACTAATTGTAGCAACAGTAGTGGGGTTTATTATATTGTATTGTGCAACTANGATATACAGCTTCAGCCTGGTCAGAAGAAAAACTGCACAAAGAATTCTGAGTAACATTTTTTTGGAAAGAAAAGAGGAAATAGTCCATATAGAACATGCCAACTATGGCATGGATGCTGAATGGATCATGTGTATTCACGCCTGCTCTCTTAGGAGCTGAAATACTGCCAGAGGCTTCTGTGTAAGGAGTAGCTCAGCAAGCAAGAGTAGCAGCAGAGCAGGAGTCCAGCCAATAGAGTAGATGTTAAAGCAATGTGTTGAACCTGCCTTTTTTAAATGACTGTAAGAGGCTATGGCCAGTGAGGAGGATTAGAAGCAAAGATGATTAGCAGGAATACCAGAAAACTCAGACAGGTGACTGGTGTGGACTGATGAAGGGGAGCAATCAGCTGCAGCGGCTTTGAGAAAGAATAGCAAATAGTTTATCAGGATGAGAGCTATACAGGGGAGGCTCTTCCCTTCCTTGAGACAGCCAAAAGTGAATGACCTGTAAGGGGGAAAGAGAGGAGCAAACAACTGCCCAGTCGTGGAGTTTTCAGAGGACTTGCCTTTGAACAACCACCAAATATCATTGTTGAGGTTAATGGTAATTTGCCACTTGTGAATTACTTTATTTTTTTCATTCCCTTCTGCTCTTTGTAGACCAAATGAACTCTTACTTAAATCTGTTGAACTTAATGCCTCACTGAGCATCCAGATGATTTAATTTCCTAGGTCTTTGACTGAAAGCTCAAGTCAATGACATTTTTAGCAAAGACTTCTCCAGAGATGAAGACCATTAAAGGCAAATAGGGGAGAGAAATAGCAGAAGAATAGTGATTTTAGATGCGTGCTGCTCAGACTGTGGGAGTAAGGCAGTTTTGGAGGGTCTTTTTCGGATCGTGGTGACCATGAATTGGTAATTCATAGGTGTGGATTTGGGTAGATCTGTGCAGGATTAGGAGATTTGTGAGATGGATCCAGTGTGGCTGTATTTAATTTATTTCCGGAATGAGCAATGTTTGGCTTCTGGTGACTGATGACACTTTTTTCTTTCTATCTCTGTTTTCATTTACATTTCAGAGAGAATGCATACTTATTACTTCATAGTAGTGTGGGAATAAGCATGCAAAATAGTTATAGACATACAAAATTTGGGTTTTCTATAGCACAGAACAGGGCATAAACTTTTTATAGCCTATGATATTAAAAGAGATTAAGATAAGGGTAAAATTAAGCGAAAATATTAAAATATTCAAGACTGCAAAATTTTGCAGAGAAATATGACAATTATGAATAAAATTAAATTCATGGTAAGTCCACAATGAAGCCCATGAGCACCCTACACAATATACATTGATGGTCTCAGACATTTTTCTGCTTTATTCCATAAAGATATGGTTTCAACTGAGGGGATGTGTAAAGTAACTTATATTGGATAGCTGTGGTCCTAACGTGATCTAAACTTCAGTACTCTCTCACTGAGACCACATAAATGTTGCTCACAGGAAGTGAACCTTGCAATAATGAAAATGGTAAGTTAATGTGTTTTTCTGCTTAGATCACAAATAGAAATTCAATGATCTCATCACAGTCCCAACTGGGCACTTGTCTCCATCAGAAACAGTTTCAGTTTGACATGTTTAGAAAATTATGTGAAGACCACAACCAAGGCTGGAACAGCAGACATGCACCAAATGTGATGTTTTGTTTAAAATGTATGATGGAAGAATATTATATAAAATACAGTTCTTTGAAAGAAAGACAGAAAAAACTTTTAAAATAAGTTAAACTCATTGCTTCTACTTGTCACATATAAAAATGTTTAATTTAAATATAGGCGATTCATACCCTCTAGTGGGTTAAATTAATGATTTAGATTGATTTAGCTTCATTGACTTCAGTAAAGCTGCACTAACAGTTCACTAGGAGATTAGGTGGGCATATCTATGAATCCCTCATTCAAAAATTGAAATTCTTGTAATGAATTAAGCAAAATACACTAATATTACTACCATTCCTTGTTAGAGACCCAGTTCTGTGCAATCTGAGTCTGGTGGTTCCAAATAATTTGAAATTTTCAATAACAAAATGTCTTTTTTTTAATTTTGATTCAGATTCAACAAGCAGTTCTTCTGCAAGCTAAACCCTGAACCGTCTTGTTATGGTTGCTGATACATTTGTTTGTACTGAAGGATGCTTTTGTTATGGCTGCACAGGATGTTCCTTCTCTGTTTCAAACAGCAAACTGTTAATGTGCTTCTTTCCATATGGAGCTGAATTCCAGTGCCAGTGAAATAATCACAATGCAACTAACATCTAAGTCTGTAGCATCCATAACACCCCTTTGTCTATCCTGATTAAATCTACTTCCACAGCATCCACCACCTCAAAAGTGCTCTGTGGCCAGAGAAATAGCAACATAAGAATCTATGTCATCATCATATTGAGGACACATTTCTAAACTGGTGTGAGAGAATGTAAATTCAAATAAAATTTTTTTCATACTGAGCACAGAAGGAATTTAAATATGATTTAAAAAAGGCAGGCATTTATTTCTGCTTTCAGAAATCAAAAGATCAGCTAGCTTAAATACTGCAGAATGAAACCAATTATTGAAAATAGATGAATTGAGATGACTGATTGATCTAGTGTGCTTTTATAACAGGTCACAAACACATGAAACATTTATTTTCACTCATGTTACAAGCATACAATTTGGTGATCATTACATGCAAGCCTCAGAGGCTGATTATCATATTCCCATAGAACTTAATGTCTTCTGCAGAAGGCATGTTTAAAGTCAATTATTTAGAGTCTATAGAAACTGCATTTTCTTTTGTAGATCTAGAGGCAAAGTTTGACACTCATTACCAATAAACTGATCTAAGCTGCAAAGAAATCTTTTCACTGCTGAGCTAATAATGGCAGCATAGTATTACACTTTAGTCTATACACTATAGTATTACACTATAGTCACAAGTCATTGAAATAGACTTGAAAGAGCATTTTTTGCCACTTCTGGAATTGAACAGAAATTCTCAAATGAAACTTTACAACTTGGAAAACACAAATAGAGAGAAATCAGAACTTTTGCTATGCTGCATCTTTTTAGATGTCCAAAACAACTCCAGCCAAAAACAGACATGGGAGACTGAAGGGCTAGTTGTGGGTTCTTTGGTCCTTTAGTATAGTAGAATGATATAACTATGAAAAAAATCCCAAACAAAACAAAAAACCACCACCACTACCAAAAAACCAAACCAAAATCAAAAAAATAAACCCAAATGCCCACTCCCCCAAAACCAACAAATTAAACACCTTGTGCCAAACCAGACAAAGCAAAGCCTTGTCCTGAGCTGTGTGTGTAGCCTTATATAAGTCCCCACTCACAGTGTAATCAGCTCATTAATGAAGTGATTCCTTTCGTCTCTTCTGTTCTGATAGGAAAAGAAAAAAATACTGGCCCTGGAATTTTTTCACCAAGTAATATTCTTGGCTTCTGAATATTTCTGGTGCTTCTCTGAATAATTTAATCATACTTTATGTTTACTTGAAGATCAGAAAATCACAGAACTGTTGGCTGGAAGAGTTCTTATTAGTTTATCTGATCTACTCACTGCTTCTCACAGCATGAATTTTGTCTTTGCTATTCCTGACAAGTGTTGGAAATGTTCCTAAACATTCCTGATGCTGAAGCACCTACAGCATGCCCAGGTTTTTTGCTACACTTTTATTCTCCTTTTTCCTCTTGCATCTGAAGACCATTACTTCTTAACCTGTCTCTTAGCAGCAAACAAGCATGTTTAGAAAATTTAGGTTGTTTCTTTCACATTCCTCACATAAAAAACTAGCCTATTAAGTGTTCTCTGCCAATTAAATCCTAGTTTGGGTTATGCATTAGAACTTTTCTACTTCTGAAACTTAATCCCTGTGTGTCCTTTATTGGAATGAAGTCATTTCTGACTAGATGCTGATGCACCA
>WEIV01031078.1:100552-121054 GCA_013390005.1 Calyptomena viridis
ATTTTGATTCAGATTCAACAAGCGGTTCTTCTGCAAGCTAAACCCTGAACCGTCTTGTTATGGTTGCTGATACATTTGTTTGTACTGAAGGATGCTTTTGTTATGGCTGCACAGGATGTTCCTTCTCTGTTTCAAACAGCAAACTGTTAATGTGCTTCTTTCCATATGGAGCTGAATTCCAGTGCCAGTGAAATAATCACAATGCAACTAACATCTAAGTCTGTAGCATCCATAACACCCCTTTGTCTATCCTGATTAAATCTACTTCCACAGCATCCACCACCTCAAAAGTGCTCTGTGGCCAGAGAAATAGCAACATAAGAATCTATGTCATCATCATATTGAGGACACATTTCTAAACTGGTGTGAGAGAATGTAAATTCAAATAAAATTTTTTTCATACTGAGCACAGAAGGAATTTAAATATGATTTAAAAAAGGCAGGCATTTATTTC
The DNA here is from genome assembly GCA_013390005.1 of Calyptomena viridis. Classification (NCBI taxonomy): domain Eukaryota; kingdom Metazoa; phylum Chordata; class Aves; order Passeriformes; family Eurylaimidae; genus Calyptomena; species Calyptomena viridis. Next base: position 101,007 of record WEIV01031078.1, read on the forward strand.
TGCTTTCAGAAATCAAAAGATCAGCTAGCTTAAATACTGCAGAATGAAACCAATTATTGAAAATAGATGAATTGAGATGACTGATTGATCTAGTGTGCTTTTATAACAGGTCACAAACACATGAAACATTTATTTTCACTCATGTTACAAGCATACAATTTGGTGATCATTACATGCAAGCCTCAGAGGCTGATTATCATATTCCCATAGAACTTAATGTCTTCTGCAGAAGGCATGTTTAAAGTCAATTATTTAGAGTCTATAGAAACTGCATTTTCTTTTGTAGATCTAGAGGCAAAGTTTGACACTCATTACCAATAAACTGATCTAAGCTGCAAAGAAATCTTTTCACTGCTGAGCTAATAATGGCAGCATAGTATTACACTTTAGTCTATACACTATAGTATTACACTATAGTCACAAGTCATTGAAATAGACTTGAAAGAGCATTTTTTGCCACTTCTGGAATTGAACAGAAATTCTCAAATGAAACTTTACAACTTGGAAAACACAAATAGAGAGAAATCAGAACTTTTGCTATGCTGCATCTTTTTAGATGTCCAAAACAACTCCAGCCAAAAACAGACATGGGAGACTGAAGGGCTAGTTGTGGGTTCTTTGGTCCTTTAGTATAGTAGAATGATATAACTATGAAAAAAATCCCAAACAAAACAAAAAACCACCACCACTACCAAAAAACCAAACCAAAATCAAAAAAATAAACCCAAATGCCCACTCCCCCAAAACCAACAAATTAAACACCTTGTGCCAAACCAGACAAAGCAAAGCCTTGTCCTGAGCTGTGTGTGTAGCCTTATATAAGTCCCCACTCACAGTGTAATCAGCTCATTAATGAAGTGATTCCTTTCGTCTCTTCTGTTCTGATAGGAAAAGAAAAAAATACTGGCCCTGGAATTTTTTCACCAAGTAATATTCTTGGCTTCTGAATATTTCTGGTGCTTCTCTGAATAATTTAATCATACTTTATGTTTACTTGAAGATCAGAAAATCACAGAACTGTTGGCTGGAAGAGTTCTTATTAGTTTATCTGATCTACTCACTGCTTCTCACAGCATGAATTTTGTCTTTGCTATTCCTGACAAGTGTTGGAAATGTTCCTAAACATTCCTGATGCTGAAGCACCTACAGCATGCCCAGGTTTTTTGCTACACTTTTATTTTCCTTTTTCCTCTTGCATCTGAAGACCATTACTTCTTAACCTGTCTCTTAGCAGCAAACAAGCATGTTTAGAAAATTTAGGTTGTTTCTTTCACATTCCTCACATAAAAAACTAGCCTATTAAGTGTTCTCTGCCAATTAAATCCTAGTTTGGGTTATGCATTAGAACTTTTCTACTTCTGAAACTTAATCCCTGTGTGTCCTTTATTGGAATGAAGTCATTTCTGACTAGATGCTGATGCACCATCGCAGTTCTTCTTTTGATCCTGTTGCATAAAACTTTGTCCCACTACCTTATAAGCTTCTTTCTTGTTTATCCTTACCTGGAGGAATTTGCTCCCTCTACTTTCAACCTTAATTTAAAACACTACTCAATTTACAAGTGTGCAAAGATACTCTTCCTCGTTTTTTTTTTTCAGGAGAGCCCATCCTCCCTCAGTAGGTCACACAATAGCATCCCATGATCAAGGAAAGCAAAACCATGCTGCTGACATTATTGGCAGTGCTATATTTACCCTCAGGCTTTGCTTGTTCCTGTTTGAACTCTGTTTGCTATTTTCTTGGGGGGTTTGATGAGAGTAACCCTTGTCACTGCTAGAACACTTTAGTCACTTAGGATCTGCCCAGGTTCACTCTGGTCTATGCATTTACCTGTACATGAAGGAGAAACTGTACCAGGAGCTCAGATGTATCCCTTTCGGCTATCAATAATATTCTGGATAGCTGTACTACGAGCTGGGAGACAGATGGCTCTCTCCACTGCCAGCAGGGGGAGGTCATCAACTACTTTTACGCTTTGGCACTCGTCCTGAGAATTGGGGTAGTGAATCTCCCAGTATTTCAGGTTTCTGATTTCTCTTCATCTGCCATTGGCATTGCATCTTCCTGTGTTATATGGCTGCATATTTATTTCTGGAAGAATTAGAAAGGAATAGCAGCCCTCCTCTGAAGAGATGAAGTAATCACTACTAGGTGGTGCCACAGAAGTTTTGCCCAAACTTTTGCTTTTGTGGCTGGTTTTTAGGTTGTGTTCTAGCTAGAAATGGTGACTTAAAAGGTCTGTTGTATCTCCTTGCAAATGGACCCGACTCCTGCTTTTGGTCTCCACTCTGGGCAAAGCAATAATCAAGTACTTGGTTCTTATCTTGTATTCACATGTTACAGAGTGTTCTGCTGGGAAAATATAAATACCCCTTAATGTTCATACCTAAGTTAAAATGTTATTCATGAAAAATTGCCACTTCAAATTTTAAATAGCAAAGTAAGGATACATAAGTGGTAGCCTGTGTAAATTTTTTTTTTGTTCTTACTGAATTTTTCATGTTTAATATATTTTGATGACATTCTTAGACATTGAAACTATATTGATTTATTGCAATAGTGCTACCCAGGAGATCAAGCTAGCTAAATAGCACTGACAATGAAATGTATATTTATGTAAATATGCATGAAAAATTTGTGCAATAGTCCATAATTAGTTGATCATGACTGTTCCCTTAATTATGAGGTTATTCATAAGAATATGAATTTTTCACACATAATTATACATTTTCTGAAAATTTTTCTCAGAAATAATTTTTACGTGTTATTTTTTAAAGTAAGCATTCTTACCTATTCATTCAAAAAGCAAGAGTAGTATATGATTGATTAGTCATACTTCGCTAGAAATCAATCACATGCAACTGAGTTGATTTTATTACTCGAGGATCCTGAAAACAAGTTTGCAGCAATCATTGTTTGAAATTAAGTACTGAAAATACATGACAATACTGATCGCCACTAAGAAAGGATTTGCTGACACAAAAAAAGCAGAATTGCTTTCTCTTGCCTGATGTGGTCATTATTAGTAGCAATTATATTTCCTCTTTTGCCATGTTGCATTTTTGCTATTGAGAAGGGTTTTGAGATTACTACTTCTAATCTCTTTCAATTTTGCTACTTTAGAATGTTTTGCAGTATTGATATAAGAATGTTTCCAAGCTAAATACACAGTTAAAAAAGAATTGTGACTATATATTTAAAATCTTAATTGAGCAAAAAGTGGCAGCTGAATGGAGAAATCAATTTTTTCTTATGATCCTGAGAATGCTACTTAAGAATACATGACACTGGTAAATATACCTGATTGCTGTGGCAGCATTTTCACACTGGAAGAGTATAGTTTTGTTTATTAAAAGAATATAATTTTCAGAACAGTACAGAAAGGGTAAAAGGAAATGCAGAAAGCATTTTTTTCATTACATTCAAAGTTCTGTGTTGTCTTGGAGATCCAGTCTCATATCAAAAGTTCATGCAAAAGTAGGTGGGGGTTCACCCTTTTCAGCTGTTTGCCTCATGTGGAAAAACAAGAGTTGCTATGCCATACAATAAAGCTTCTCTAGGTCATTTATAAAAACCACGTGCTGGGATTTCTCAAACACTAAAGGCTGGCATGCAAAATATTAAAGTTCTGGAAGCAATCAGATAGGATTTGGGGACTGTTATTACAATACCTATGCAGATAATGTTTCTAAATCCATCTCTTTGGAGCAAGCTTTTAAGGGAATATTTAACTGCACCTACACAAATAAGTTCATTTAAGACTGTGAAGCCCATATATGTGCTTAAATATAAGTAGCTTTTTAAGTGTTTTCCTCTTACAGAATAGTGGGTGATTCAGTTCAAGAATTAAATTGAAAGGGTTTTGGGCTGACAGGATCCCCATGCTCAGGCCAAGCTCCTGAGACATGTTGTAGCAAGGTTCATCAGGGAGGCAAGCTATGCCAGCAGCCTGGCAGCCCAGGGTTACACAACATAAAAAGTAAAGATGGACTTATTCTCTCTGCACTGATCAGAAGGGTCTACTTCGAAAACAGAGACAAGCACACCTAGAGCAAGGCTTGTTTTGAAAGTTCACTCGCTTGGCACTGCCTGTATTCTCCTGCTTGACGTTGTCATGTTCATCTGAGTTGTCTGGGATCGGATTTTCTGATAAACTGTAGAGGTAAGTCCCTTCTTGATAATAAAAAACACTACAGTCCTTAACTATAATATTTTGTTTCAGAATTATCTCAGCCTCTGATTCAGCAGAAACAAACAAAGAACAAGCAGGTATTTAATTTCTTATATGACTGTGACATTTCAGGACAAAAGGTGGTGTAAGGCAATGGTCAATATCTGTCTTCAATCAATTTCACTTTAGTGTCGTCTCTTCTTAAGCACTGCTAAAATAAATGGCCAATCTCAAATATTAGTTTAAATGAGTCACTCGTATTGTTTGCATGGTAGATCAGCTAATTTTTATTCCGTTTATCAGCATCTTGTCTTATTTCTTTGAAGCAGCAATGAATATAAATAATTTTGAGGCAATGTAAGGGGATAATCTCCAGTGTCAATGTAATGTGCTTCATCCAGCTTGCAGGGCTCTTGGTCTGCTTCCTCCAGTGACTAAATCCATGTGTTTCAGATGGACTGCTATTTGCAATGATTTTGACAATTGGGAATAAATACCAGGAGCAAATATTTTTGGCATCATACAGCAGTGATTTAAACAAAAAATGGTCATGATTTTCTTACATACTTGCGGTTTTCATTCTTTGAGTTCAAAATGATCTGGAGCTTCCCTGCCAAAAAAACCCTCAAAAAACAAAACAAAACAAAAAAAACTCCAACCAAACAAAAAACCCCAACAACAACAACAAAGGCAGGACAGGGAAGGGACCTTAATCTTGTAAACCTAAAATTTAGAGATGAAATATAAGATAAAATGCATCCTACCTTTCCACCAGAAGGTACAATAACTACACAAAGAAAGTTATAGTTCTTTAAAAGTGAGCTGAGAGTTGCTGAAACCGTGGAGGAGAGGTCATTATAACTTCTCATGCTAGCAAGAATGCAGGAATGATGCTGTGGCCAGCCCTGTGGCTCACAGGGGATGGGCAGAAAGCTACCGAAATTGCTGATGACTGCAGGCCTCTGCATATTTCTCACAAAGATGTGTGCCCTTATGAACATCTGAGCTTCTGCAAACTTAGCATTTTGAACTGAAGTTGCATCATGGAAGACAGTGGGTCTCCCACAATGGAACCATGATAATCTGGGTACTGATGAAGCACATAGTGGTTGAACGCTGAGGCTGATGAAGATTTGCAGAGACATTCAAGGAAACCTTCAGTTGCAGGATGGCAGCTGAGTAGGAAACTTAGAGGCAGAAAACAGAAAACACCTGATGTGTTTCATGGGAGAACAAGGGGGAACTGGACTCCTCCAGTGTCACTGCTGGCCCCTGGAGCAGCAGATGAACAGTAGCGCATCCCTAAGGCTGTCATGCCTGGAACAGCAGGCCAGATGGTCTGGCGATGATAAGATCTACTTGCTCTTCTGTTCATTTCCCAATTCTCTTTACAGTCCTTGTAAGATTTGTACTGAAAAAGTAATACTGCACAAACTCAGTCATTACTGGGCTGAGTTACATCATAGAAAAGGAACAGGGTTTTCCCAGATTTGAGGCTCATGGCCTTAAAATTCTGTTTTATTATCTATGAATGCAATAAAACTTATTGTTCCCTACTTTTTTTTTTTAGTCGAAACAGCTAGACCACTTCTAAATTCTGGTTATTAAATTTGACAGTATTACCACCTTTCAAAATATTCAGTGCATGACTTGTCCTTCAGAGCAAAGGGCTCGTGTATTATTGACATACTGCATGAAAACTGTGTGAAATTTATGCTGTGCCTACCACACAGACTCCATTGTGCTGCACCTGAAAGAAGAAAATAAGATGGAGGCATGTGACTTATTTAGGTCACACATTTATTAGTTGAACTTGGCTAGGAACAATGCAGCACACTGGGGATCATTCACAGCAACATTCACACTGGGGATCATATTTCCTGGCAGAGCTGTTTCTGATTGATAGATAGCTGCCTTTCTCCCATTCCAATAGGGCCTCTAACACTTTTCCTCATGCAGGCACAATGGGGCATCCTAGCTGGTTCTAGGATCTATCCCTCTTATTCTCCTTCCAGCTTAATTTTACAAGGAGGCTGAGCCCCTTCTGAAAGCTGAAACCCACTGTATTTCAACAACTGGGCGAGTGCCCTTTTGTCTCTGGTGCTTTGGCCTTGGTGTTATGAGGAGCAGAGAAACCTCATACTAGAGAAGCACCTCAGTGACATGGGGAAATAATTCTTTCAGGTTTTCCCAGAAAGGTGGTTAAAACAGTCTCTGAATAGGTCTCAAAATCACACCTCTATGTTAAACTGACGGCTGAGTAGCAAACCTGGATTTGATAGGGTTTTAGGAAGGTAAAAACCACTTCAAAATGTCCAGTAGAAACCACAGAATCATTAAATCATAGAATATCCTGAGTTGGAAGGAACTCACAAGGATCATCAAAGTCCAGCTTCTGGTCCTGCACAGGACAGCCTCAAGAATCGCACCAGAGAGCATTGTCCAAATATTTCCTGAACTCTGTCAGCCTTGGTGCTGTGACCACTTTTCTGGGAAGCCTGTTCCAATGCTCAACCACCCTCTGGGTGAAGAATCTTTTCTAATATCTTAAACCTCACCTGACACAACTCCAGGCCATTCCCTCAGGTCCTATGACCTATCACCAGAGAGAAGAGTGATCCCATCTGCTTGCCCTTGTGAGGAAGCTGAGGTACCATGAATCCAATAGCTTGAGCTATGTTCCATCTCCAGTTGAAATCCAAAAAACATTGGATGGTTAAAGGAATTTTTTTTTCCCTATCTGTCTAGAAAGTCTAGTAATGTTTAACCTTGTGAAATTTATATTTATGTTTCTGTGATGAAATTCTACTGGTAAAATACCTTACACAAAACTTGCCTTACTTCAGTGTGCTGGGAGTTTGCAAAAGGTGGTTATTGATGGTGAATATATTCTTATTCAAGTTTTCTGTAGCAAAACATTGAAACAGCTGGATTTTTTCCTTGAGAGAAACATAGCCTTTGCTATTCTCTTTGCAAATCAGATTTTAAAAAGTACATCATGAGCAAAGAATCAAAGATTGGTCTCATAAAATATGAATCAGCATAAGGCATTTTAAACATATTGTACTTATATCTACTATGTGTTGTTTAGTGTAAGTGTGAAGTCTGTACATGTACAAGTTAAATACAGGGTGAAAAGAACCTTTACATTATCCTTGTAAAGCTGTTCTTCCAAGATGCAATCAAAAGAAAGCAATGACATTTATATTGGAAATTAAATGCTCAACTTTTAGAATTCTGTAATGTAATTTCCATAAGCTGGTCAGTGACAAACAGCTCTTATCTGGAATGCTGACAAGGCCTCCACTGTCAGAAGTCTTTCCTAATAAAGTAAATCACACAGTGTTTGGTCAATCAGCTAAATCCAGGGAATAAACTCCAGCTTAAGCTTCTTTTGCAAAAGACACTAGCAACCACAGGTTAAAGTTCATGTCCATCAATAACATGTTGCCAATCCAACCAGAAATGCAACAAGGATGTATTTGTTACTTCTGACAAAAAAAATTATTATTTTTAAATGACCGTTTTCTTTAGAGTGGTCATCTTTCTGTCAGCCTGAAACAGCTGGGAGACAGACTCACTGTTGCTTTCAGAGCTTTTTTTTTAAAAAAAAAATCATTTCGTAGATGTAAGACTAAGCAGTCTGATTTTAGCTTGTTACAAACAAGAAAGATATGACATGACTTTTGCATATGGTCTGTCCTTATGAGTCTGTCCCATTCATTCTCTGATATTTCTGTAAATTAGTCTAAAGCGCTGTGCCAAATAGTTGTATTTGTTTTTTTCAAAATTTTATTGATGCCTTTTACTTAAGCAAGAGTACAAGTGGGTGATAAATGTTATTCTCTGTGAGAGTATATCCATGTACAATGTGTGGCATTATGTAGAAAGAAATAATCCAAACTTGGATTATAGTATATACATGGGTCAGTAGAGGTGAAGATATGTGGAGATAACTTGAGGTGTATAAAAAAATGTGAGTCAGGTTTTCTTTGGCTACCTTCAGGTTAATAACTAGATTTTACAATGCCATGATGCACTGTGAAAACTATGGGTTTACAGTGCTATGAGGATCATACTTCTTATCAATATTCTGTATAACATCAATGTCATTGTGAAGCTGATTACTGAGCTGGTCAAAATCTCTAATCCTTTTTGGGAGTAAAAGCTACTTGACTGGTTTTGAATTTTTATAAAACTTTATTTTCGCTGGTAAGAATTTATAAGAAAAAGGCCTCTAGCATGACAAGCATAATTTCTGTGTTTTGTGAGTTTTTTCAAAAAGTGGTTTCTGGCACCATACTGACCTGTGAAGGTGCCTTGTCTTCTCCAGGAGCTGGTGCATCTGTTCAAGTCAGACTGCTCCATCCCTAGCTTCAGCATGGCTTCTGACCAGCATCACCCCAAAGCAAAATGGTTACTAAAGGTGCCTGTATAGAAAACTGCAAAACTGGGCCCTGTGAAATTCCTCTGAATATTGTAATTTATTTCTTAAATGTGTACCAGAAGAACATGGGGAGTCAGGGAACAGATAGAGGGCTCCTAGGCCAGCAGTGTTCTGGATCCTTAAGAAAGCTGACAGAAACACAAGATATAGATTAGAACGTGACCTTAATGCACTCAGATATTGATACTTGAATTAAAACTATTAAGATTATTACTATGCCATGAATTAGTACAATACTTACCATTATTAATGTTAAATTAATGCAAATACATTGATTTCAACATCAGAGTTACTATGCTTATGATTAATAAACCAAAATAGTTCTTTTGCATGCTAGATGGAAAAGAAATCTTCTAATATATTAGTGCTACTTGTCACTCAGTTCTAATGAAAGGAGAAACTCTACTTTGAGGATCCAAACAATTTGATAAAAAGAGGCTTTAGTCAAATCTGAGAACATCAAAACAAGTGAGAAATTAAATAGTTTGAAGAGGCAGCAGTTCAAAAGATGAATTCTTAAGTGGGACAAAGTAACACTTGAACATGTGCAGTGCTGAGATTTGGTGCATTTGGTGCATGTTTCATACTGTGGATATCTTTGGAGTTCTGAAAAATTTTGAGTGATTTTATCAATTTAATACAGAAATAGCTGCCTGAGCTCACAGTGGAATAGATCATACATGATGAAATCCAAAATATTGTTGCTATTTCTATTACAATTTTGGATCTATATGATAGTGAATGTCTTCTTGAAACTGGTATATTCAAGAAAAACTTTCTGCAAGAATATGAATAACTTCACAAAAAGTCAGAAGACACGTGAATATGGAAATTAAGCATTTGTAGCAACTCTTTCCGGGACACAGTTCTAAGGTGTTTATGGGATCCAAAACAGGACAAAGATCTAAATAACTTGATGTTTTTGATTATCGGCCAGTAGGACCAATACTATTGAGCTGTAGTTGCACAGCTATGTGGTAGCAGGCAGAGCACAGCAGGGAAAGGAGCCAACACCCAGTACTTCATCAGCTGTCTGTTTAAAACACCAGCTTTCTGTCTGTGTCTGTGGAGTGCACCCCTAAGAAAGGTCCTGTTCTTGTGAATGGATCTGTGCACATGATTCACTGGGTGAACTTATGTCCAAGCAGTTGAACAGAAACAAATCTGCAACTTTCCTTTAAAACAGAATTTCAGTTTTATGTGTCAGCTGCACTACTTGCTTTGCTTAACTGTGAAAAAGATCTTACAGCTTCCTCTCCTAGAACAGATGTCAAGAGCTTGGTCAATGCTACAGATATGCAGCTTCTTGTCCCACAGGACTGAAGTGAGTGGGCAGATATTGCTCCTTGATAACATGAATCTGAGCTTTTTAAATGCATATACGTACCTCTTGACTTTCTGAGCAATGATCTGAACAGGGAAATAAGGAAAAAAAGATTAAGTAGCAGAAGATCTGAGCATGATATAATATATGATTTCCTTTGAAATTATATGTTACCCTTGCCAGCTATGTAAATACAAATTCACCTCATTCATTTGTTAATCCTGCATCAAGCAGACATGCCAAAGCTGGCACAAATTGAACACTTGTAACATCTTAACGTGACAATCATTAAATTTCTGCAGAAGGCAAAATATTCAATAGCAGGAGGAAGTAAGTGAAAATCTTTCAAAAAATCTATAGGAATCTGGCAAATACATGACAATATGTTTTCCCTATTATCAAACACTAATAATGTGTAATTAACCAACTTTTACATAAATCCTTCATTTGTATTACTTTTATCTATTATTGGTCAGAGTACTTTTTTTGTTTTGACAACTACTAAATACAGAGTTGGACATCTTTAGCACAATACCCTTTTGTTTACATAGCTTGTGCTTTCCTCTCATAGCTGGGAAAGTCAATTCAGCCTATGAGGAGCCTTCCAGTGTATATAAATTAGACTGCCATTGGGCTGCACTGGCCATTTGTAGCTTTTCCCCTGACCTGCCTCACTCCTTCTTCAGCCCGTGCCTCGGGCACCGGTAGGAGGAGGCTTCTTCAGGGTTTGCAGAGGGGTGAGTGTGCCCCTGCACTCCCCCGGGGGTAGGCTGACGGAAACAGAGGATGAAGAAGTGCTGACAACTCTTCATGGTTATATATAATATAAGTTTATTCACTCCAGAGGCATCAAGCCTCGTGGAGGGTCCAAGCTTATCAGGGATACCCGGGGAAGCGCCCTCCCCTTTCCCAGCCCCTGGTTTTTATGGGGGGCCCCAGCCGATGGGAAGGGAGGAGAAGGGAGGGGACAAACCATCTGGGGTGAGAGGCTGGGGATATGACAGAACGTACCAAGTAACAGAACAATAATATACAGAGATAGAAATATATGCTAATCACACATTACTACAGCCACTGGTAACAAAGAATCGGGAAGACTTTTCATAGTGTGCTGTTAAGCGTTACTTAATTATTCTTAATGATTATATGCAGTCATCTGCAGACTAGTGCACAATTTAGGTTTTATAGTGACTAGGCAATCACAAGGACACCGTGTTGTATCACTTTCCTGCGACTTTTAATTTTCAGATTTAAATAAGATGTAAAATTAAACCCAGTCTAGAAAACGCTCAACTTTTTATAAACTCAAGTCCTGTGTGGCTCTTCTATCACAGGGGAATGAATTTTTGGGGTTTTTTTGACAAAGAAGGTGGTTTAACTGTGGTATCCTGTATTTTGGGTGAGTTTGCTAATAAAAGAACTTCTACAGCACAACTGTAGCTCCTGCCAAAGACCCAGCTCTGAGCCTTCTGGATGCAGGAGAGGCAGTGGACACAGTCCATAGCTACAAGATTAATCTTCCACTGCTCTTATTATGCTACTGAGCTTGGAAAGGTCATAGTATCCATCTTGTTTAGTCTAAGGGAGACAATTTTCCTTTTTCCAGATGTGGGAACAGGGTTCAGGCACAATCCCTGGGTGAAGGGGAAAAGTCGGGTGAAAAATAGGCTGTGGAAGGTCTGGCCATTGGCTGCCACTGCCGATGAAAGGGGTGAGTGGGGGTACAGGGGAGAAACTATGGCCAAGCACAAAGGAAAAGGTGTTCCCAGGAAAGGCATCCCATGAGCATTTCCTTCCCATCCAAGGAGCGATGAGCCCAAATCACCTGACTCCAGTCAGTCACTTTCTCTGCTATTTCCCTTCTTGTGCTTAATATTTGCCCCTCCACCTTGAACCAATTTATTCTGTTGAAAAGGCTTTAATTAAATGTGAAAAGTCCAATAATATTTTTTCCCAACAAAAGTACAATGTTAGTGAAGCAGAATTACTTGGCTTTTTTATTTTCATCTTAAAGTCTAGATGTCATAAAACTTAAGTGTCTTAGGAAATTTTTTTTTTGGAACACATTTAAAATAAATTAATCTGTTGCTATTATGAGGGGACTTTTTTGATTTGTGGTTGGGTTTTTTGTTTTTTCTTTTTTTAAGAATAAGAACTCTTTGACATGCCTCAAGCCGTTCAATTGTCTTTACAGACCAAAGTCCATCTGACACTGTATTACATAAACTGCAGATCGTGGAGGGAAGAGGCACAAAAAGGGAATAAAAATCTCTCTACAAGAATTTTCAGCACATGTTTGCAGTTCTCAGAGCCTTACCTTCTTTTCATTCTTACTTCCCTGGAAAAACATTTTAAGAGAGAAAGTATTTCTCAAAGAACAAGAAAGGCAATATAATAGCAAGACACTTAGATATATCACAGCAAATCAGTCCAGATTGTATGTAAATGAAGTAGTTACATGGTGAAGTAATAACTTTTTCAAACTACTGATCATAACAGTTACAAATTCTTGGAACAGCCCCGCTGTCTGAAGAGAAGTAAGTCAAATTGGCAAACAAGACAACCAACATGACAAATAGTGTCCAGTCGATCACAATTCTTTCTTCATAAGAATACTTCCATTAATGCAAATGGAAATATAATTTAATATTGAAAACTTCCAAAAGGGTAAAAAGTAAATAAAGGACAAACTGTACCAGGAAAATGTGACAAGCTGATCTGACAGCATTACAGAAATACTCAGATTAAGAGAACATTCCATTCGAGGGATCATTACCCAGAAGCGATCTTATTCATACTTTGTTTTTGTTTTGTTTTTGTTTCACAACAATTAGGTCAAAAGGGATCACTGGAAAATCCAGCCCATCCTCCTGTTTGCAAAGACACTTTACATTTCACCCAAAAGCTTATGTGTAAAATCCCTTGAATTTCTTCCTTTTCGTTGTTGCAATACCCTGTGATTAACTGATGTGTATTACATTAATTTTTGAGCTGAAGAACCTTGGCAGGGTTACCCCATTTTTCCCCCTGAGAGTTCATCTCAATGGCTTGTCATTTTCTCTCAAAAATATCTACACCAACTCTTTTGACTTGGACTTTCACTAATGACATAATTAGATTTTTCTACAGCTTTTAGTACTGGAACATTTTTTTAGAGCAACAGGATTACAATTATTGATAAACAGTGAGGTTTTGATGTTTGTTAGGAAAGACTTGTTTCTGCCTTCTGAGCAATCTTTTTGTTTCTAAACAAATCTTTGCAAATGTTGTATAACCTCTCCTTTTATTTTCACGTGCTGTTTTGAGTCTTAAACTCAGGTTATGCTTCATTGGGTCTCACGAACCATTTGCAAAGTGCAAGTCCGAGGCAATTCCTTTGCTCTATGCTCTCATTGGCTAAGAATTTATGAAAAATGGTGAGATGCTAGATCCAAATTGGTAAGCAGTCTCCTGGCATCTGAGAGATGGGTCGAAATCCATGTTGTACTTTATTCAGCTGAGAGACTGGAAATCAGACATCTTGTAGTTCACATTTGCCTGCTCTAATGATTCTTTTTTATAAACCAGCTGCCTTGTTTCTGTATTTTGGAGCTGTATCAGTTTTTAGCTCTCCCACTTGCCAGAGAAGTGCACCAGCTGAAGTGCATCACCTGTCAGCACCCTTTTACTCCTTTTTCATAGCAAAAATAATCTTGGAGGACAGATGTTTCATCACATGCAATAAAATTATTTCACCTTAGTGAGCTATCCTCTTGCCAGAATGTGGTGTTGGAGCATCTCAGCTGTTACTGAAAATGCAGTAGTTCAAATGACAGTGGAGATGGGATAGACTCAAAAATTTCAACTCACACCTAAGATAAGCAAACAATGCGGCCCTGAAATGGCCTTGAAGTAAACTAGGACAAGTTAACCTCTCAGATCTTTGGAACTGGAGCAGTTTTAGTCACATCTATGCACCAGCTTTCAACCCTACTACAGAAAATGAAATTTTATGAAAGCTGAAAGGTTTTATAGGACAATGAGTTTGCTTTCACTCAGTTTTACCATACAACATTTTCTCTACTTAATTGCATTTTCCTCAGAGTTCTTTTATTCATGCAAAATGATTGGCAAACAGCGTATGTAAAGAGAGTCTGAAGTTGCACCTGGGGAGGCTTAGATTAGACATTAGGAAGAAGTTCTTTACAGAGAGTGACTGGGTATTGGAATGGGCTGACCAGGGAGATGGTGGAGTCACCATCCCTGGAGGTATTTAAGAGACTGGATGTGGCACTGCGTGCCATGGTCTAGTAGAAAAAGTAGTGTTAGATCATAGGTATGACTTGCTCTCAGAGGTCTTTTCCAACCTGATTGATTCTGTGATTCTGTAATTTAAAACATTGTTTTAAGACTTTCATACTTGATTGCTTACTTTTTAGTGAAGGCATAGCCTTGAAATAATTTGGCCTGAACTGTGAAATAGAGACACCTGGTTCAAATTTAGATTGAATAAAAGTTAATCAGTAATTGATTAGTTTTTTGTAGCAGCAAATATTTTTTGTATTCATTGCTTACTAACAGAACTGCCAGGTCCTATACTGAACAATGAGTAATTTATTCTCTCTAACCATCCCTCTCTCAGGTAGAGTCTGAACCCAAATGTAGTCTTCAAATACACTGTTTCAGGAGGAGCAAAATAAAAGTAATTTCAGATTCAATCATTATTGCCAAAGCCAATCCCACAAACAGTCCAATCTTCTTACTAAAAATGATGTTCTAGCTCATGTCAGAATTTTTATGTGCTAACATATTGTGACAGACTGCATAAAGGTTTCATTTGTCTTCAGTTTACTGTATGCACACCATATGTTCTGAACATGTTGAACAAGAGAGAAGGAGGCCTTGTCCCATTTATCATGTTCTGGATCAGGTAGAAACCTGCGGCAGGAAGACAGAAACATCTGGTCCTTTCTGGGGATCAATCCAGTGTTCACATAAGGAGAGAAGCCGTGGCCTCAGCAAACAGGGAGGTGGCAATGTACATCGGAGCTGGGAGGCTCCTGGGTCACAGGCAGGATACAGGACAACAGCCAGGTTTTCTAAGTGCTTGAAAAAAAAATCACCTCACAGCTCAGGTGAATAGTGACACTCAACATGAAAACTGACAACTCAGGAGGGTGCTGAAAGACTGGAGTGAAGAGCTGGCCCTGAATGGTGCAGTACACATACAGAGTGGAGACTGGTCTTGTAACCTTATTGCTTGCCCATAAGAGATGAGGTTCCTCTGTTTCAAGGTACAAGTTAGAGGGTTGTAGGGCTTTAAAAGTTATTTGAGTGCATTGGTCATTACAAAAAAATTGTGAAGGGTTGGCCTAAAAGTTCTGTCAGGTGTGTACATAGCCTGTAATTCATGTAGCCTACGGAATGTTAATTTCCTCAGATAATCGTCACTGAATATAACCTAAAGTAGGAGGGAGCAGCATCAGAGAAAGCCTCAAGACATAGTTGCCATTGTGCTTTTACTTCTAGCTACTTCATGCCTAATTAGTTCTAATACTTCACAATGCCTTCCTCCCCCTGCAATGCCTCCCTCCCCGCCAAATAACTGAAGAATAGTAGGTCTGAATAAATACATCAAGAAAGACCACTTCTGTTACCCATATGGTCAAACTAGGTGATGGCAATGGTCCTCTTTCAGCTACTGAGTCTGATGTCATGAAGCTTTGCAGGTATACAAGGTGTGAACTTTCTGAAACCTCCATTTAAAATGAGCAGAATGTAAAAAAGGAAATGGCCTGGAAATGTTTTTTTGCCCTTTGCTTTTTCCACAATTCCTTTCCTATTTGTATGTGATAACAGAAGGTATTAAAGAGATGTATAACTTGATACAACTTTGAAGTTAGTATTTTAGTGGACAGGGCTAAAGAAAGAGATCTGCAAAGTTCCTCTGCAACATAAATTATTTTCTGATTCTATAACTCATATTGTCCTCTCAACCAGTACATTTGTTATATCTTAGCCATATTTCATAGAATAATAAAGAAGAAAAAAAAGAAATGCTGTAGTTTAAATAAAATAAGAATGTATTTTTTCAAGGCAGTAGAGTGCTGTGAGGCTTCAAGAAATTGTGATAATACTTTTTATTATTGGAATTCCAGTTAATATCTGTTACCTAAAGGAATCAAAGGCAAAAGAAATCTTACAAGTCTTTAGGTTGATAATATATTTTGATGCTTTGTTCTTTTATTGGTATAAATTCCCCACACAATGAAGATGCACATTCTCATATTGTCATTGCTCAGAATCCAGCTACACATCTGTGCTTTTGTGTGCTAATTACAGAAAGAGAAGCCCGTGAGATTACCTGATCTATACTATTTCAACCAATCAGTCAGAAATTTTCAGGTTATTCTGTGGCAAATATTATTTCCAGCATTTGGGAATTAAGATACATAATATGTGTTACCTTTCTTTATTTCTAGAGAAGTTTCTTCTGCTGATTCATTTTGCTACCTGGATTGCCAAGTCTCTCATATTAGTTGATTAAAAAAATCTCTAGATTTTAATACGTACCAATAGAAAATGTTCTATAAAAAATGCTGAAGAAAAACCTTTTATTTTCAGTACGTACAAGTTTTTTGCTTTATGTCAAAAAATACATTATCACATGTGAAGGATAATTAATTAATACTTGCAATTGCACTATTTGCCTCACCTATGACACATGCCAGAAATTTTCTTTTTTTTTTTGCATCAACGCCACCTTTGCCACACACAATTTGTAAAACTTGATACTCCAGCTTTTTATTTTTGTTGTTGTTGTTTGTTTTATTTTAACTCCTTTGCCTAAGTAATAAACTCTCTAAATGCTCTTTAAATCTTTACTCTGCATCTGTATTTATTCTCCTCATTTTATATTATAACAAAATGTACAGTACAGTTACAATCAGCAGCAACAGGAGCATCTTCCCTTGCTCAGGGATCCCTAAGGTTTCCATTCCAAACCAAATTTTTGGGTTTTCTCTACAATTTAATAAAGGCTCTTTAAGCATCAAATGTATTCTTCTGGAACACGACCATGAGAAAGTAGTCATTGGTTTCTTTGAAAAACAGATCCAAGTTACTTTTAACAAGCTGATTTTAAAAGGAAACATTACTTAAAGCTGCTGTAACCAATTTTTTTTTCACATCCTACCTACAAAGCAGCTGTCTAGCTACACTTCAAATGAAACCTGTCTGACAGATTACATCAACTTAAAATGTGTGAGATTAAATGGATAACATTGAAGTGAATATTAAAGGTCAAATTATGAATGGTTGGAAAGCACCAATTTCATGAAGGTCATTGAGGTTCCAGTAATGAAATTTACGAAACTGCTGAGATTAATAGAATTTGCCAGACCTCCAGCTAGACTCCTGCTTTCCAAACTACCTACAAAACACCCACACACTACTGGAGAGCAACACCATGGAATAATTCCACATGTGTCTCTGGGTAGAAGCTTGGACCTCATAAATTGCCCTTGTTTCAGCTGTTTCAGCACTCCTACTGAAGACCTTAGCTGATCCAGAGGAACATGCAAATTTGCTAACCTAATCACGTGACATTTTCAGCACTGTAATGATCCCAAGTTTGTCGTCCTACAATAAACTCTCTCTCCAGTTCATGGCAGGGCTGACCTGGGCACTCCTGTTTCATGGCTTTATATCTGGAAGATTACCAAAAGCAAAACACGAAAGTCTTGCTCCTGGCGTACTGTAGCTTACACTCTGCCCTGGCTCAGCACACAGGGCCTCCATCCCATCTGTGCTCCGTATGGACTCCCGTGTTGGGTCATTTCAGTGACCGATTTCTATCTTTTAGCATATAAATAATCATAGAATCATAGAATGTCCTGGGTTGGAAATGATCTTTAAAGGCTACCTAGTCCAATCCCCTGCCAAAGGTAGGGAAATCTTTGACTAGATCAGGGTGCTCAGAGCCCTGTCCAAACTGACCTTGAATTTTTCCAGGTATGCGGCATCCACCACTTCTCTGGGCAGCCTGTAATATGTTGTATATGTTGTACATGTTGTACATCTGCAATACGTTGTACATCTGCAATCGTAAATTTATCTTACAGTGTGGTAAACATTTTGTTACAGTAATTTTCTTTGATATCCATCCTGTATTAACTTTTTTTTCCATGAACTATATGATGTCCCTAAAGGCATTTTAGAAGTTCTCTACATATTTTTCAAGAAGAACGTGTAGAGTTCCCTTCAAATTGTTTTAGTGGCATTAATATTATGTGAAATTGTAGCCTTGTATGCTCTTTCTTCTTTATTCTGAGCACACAACCAGCTAACCCAAATGCCTATTAAAAGGTCTAGAAATAATTGCACACGTTGCTCCTTGTGCAGCTTTGTTGTATATCTGTTCAGTGTGCTAGCATTTAAATAATTTGATTACAGTTTCTAGAAACCATTAATTAAAATGGAAACAACTAAAAAAAACCAACCCACAACCAAAGAAAAAAATCAACATTGACTTAATTGCCTGAACATTTATATATCTGAATATGTATTAACCACTGCAGCTGCTCATCACCTTGTGAAATAAATAACACTATCTTCTCACTGTTGTGAAAATTGTCATTTGAGGGCTGTTATTGAGGTAGATTTAAACCTTAATGAATCACAAATGAACTTTGGAACTAATGAATCTGAGACAAAAATATTAAGGAATATCCTCTACATTGTGCCTTTTGTGACATACATGATGGCTCCTGTTCCCATTAGCACATCTTGTCTCTCAGTTTACATTCCTTGACTTACAAAACTCAATAGATAGAAGAAAAACTAAGAGAAAAGTGGCCTGTCTGAAATCACACAGGAACATTGTTAAAACTGAAAATCAACCTTTGAGTCCACAACAGCTAAACAGACAGAAAAAGCAAATATCATTATAATACAGAAATAATTCAGTTATTATAGGCGTGCGATGACTTAAAGAAGAAAGAAATAGCAGTGACTACAGATAACACTGATTTACTAA
This sequence comes from Calyptomena viridis, assembly GCA_013390005.1. NCBI lineage: Eukaryota > Metazoa > Chordata > Aves > Passeriformes > Eurylaimidae > Calyptomena > Calyptomena viridis. Next base: position 119,965 of record WEIV01031078.1, read on the forward strand.
ACAAAACATGAAAGAGTTTGAAGAAAATGTTTAAACTGTATTAAGAGCTTTTCAAATTTAAAAAAGCAGTTGTAGATCATTAAAGGTCTTTCTTAGTAGAACTTGATTGTATGTTATGTTAAGTGAAATTCTTCACATTTTTATTCCTCAAGACTTAATGACCCTGAAAAAAAAAAGAATCAAGGTATTTTTATTCTGCATGTTATAAGTTAGTGCTGGGTAAAGTAGGGGGAAAACAAATTCAATTTAATTTACTTTAAAATAAAGAAGTTTCTTTAAAATCTCCATTTAATCAATATTCGAGCAAATTGGTATATGTGTGTAATAATGGAGTACAATGATTTAGGAAAATCAGTGATAATGGATGCATAGCAATGTAGAGGGAAGAAAAATAACTAAATATATCCCAAATGTCTAAACTAGTTACCTACTGTTATGACCTGGTTATTAAAATTATTAGAAATGCCTCTGCTTGAATTAAGGTTCAAACAAGACCACATGCCAAAGTCAATATTATGGATTTTGTTTAACAGTAAATGTGAGGCAGAGAGAGAAAGAAATAAGAAAAGGGGAGAGTGGGGGAGAACGAAAGAGAGTGAGAGAGAGATTAAATGGAAAATGTATCATCAGTCCATGGAACCCGGCAGCGTCTCGTGGGGTCCTGTTCTTCTGGTCTTCTTGGTGACAAGGGTCCCACAAAACATAGAGTCCAATGGATTAATATATGTTCTGGAGATGCCCAGGCACCTCCCCTGAGGTCAAGGGGAAGCTTTGCAGTGTCTTGTGACTGGCTCTGGATTTGTTGCCTCACTTGGATTGCATGCAGTCTTTGGCGGTGGAAGGCCTCAGGAGTGAGTCTGGGGAGCATTTTGGGGGTCTTTGATGGTTTATGACCCCTTCACAGCTGCCTCTCATGTGAATGTCATGGGTGTACTTGGTTTTCCTGGAGCAGGAGGGTTTACTCCTTCTGTTTGGTGTGGAGAGATTTTGCCATCTGTACTGGGTCTATCCGAGCCCCAGCAGCCTTAGCAGTGCTAGGAGATAACACTCCACTGTTTTGACTGCTGTGAGGGAGAGGCAGAGGGGACAC
>WEIV01031078.1:122163-135244 GCA_013390005.1 Calyptomena viridis
GCGCAAATCTTTTCTTTGCTTGTATTAAACTGCCTGATCTTAACACCCACGAGTTTGTCATCTTATTAATAAGGGGCGAGAGACTGTCCGGGTTCTTGGCACCCAGTCAGGGTCAACCTGTCACACCATCACACCCCCAAATCCCTCCTCCCCTGCCACCCAATGAACCTTGTTTACTTCTCCTCAGTCTGGTGGTGATTAGACATAGTCTTATCTCAAGTTCCCAGTCACAGTCCAAATTCCATCCAGGAAGGATGCTGGGAAAGGGGGGTGCTTCACAGACAGGCAGTTGATTTGCATCTTTAAAAAAAGACTTTCTAGGATTTTGACAATATTTATGATATTAAACACATTTCAGTCCATAACATCTGCATACATACACATACACAGAGAGGGACAATTTGTGATGTGCTCTGAATTAGAGATCATTATTCTGGAAAACTGTCTCAGACTTATAATTCGTATTTCCATGAATAGTTCAGTAACAGCCATGGAAGCAGTCTGAGTAGTAGGAGATAGGGGGAAAGAAACAGTGAAAAAAGAAACAGTTTCACTGTGATTCTGAGTCCACAGTGAAACCCCATCTTGGCTATGGGATACTGTCATCTTCTTGTCTCAAAAATGGTGAGGCAGAATTGAAAAGGATTTAGGGAAAGGATACAAGGGTGAAAAAGTCCTGGAAAGCTGCCATGGAATCAATAAACCTTATTGATCATAAGGTCTCTTCACCTGGGACAAGGAGATGAGAGATCCTTCAAATCAAAAAGGGGACAGAAAGCATGACCAGAAAAGAGTTGCTCCTTGTTTTTCATAATATTAGAACTAAGAGCCATCAAATCAGATTATTATCTGACAAGGTGCAAAATGGACAACGGCAAGTATCAAAATGATGGAATTTATTTCCTCAAGACAATGTGGACTTCAAAAAATTTTTGTTGCTTCAAAACTCAAGCATAAAATTGTCAAAGGCAAGCTGGAGGTCATCTAAACCCAAAAGGACACTTTAACTGTATTAAGGACATTAACTTGTTGCCAAAAATGGCTACAAGTTAGTATATTTTTTTGAAAATTATCTTCTACCCTTTGCTATGTATCTATTTCTGTTGGTGATGGTATAAATTAGGATGAACAGCCATTCTTGTGGAAGCCATGACTATGTGGTAATAGGTCTGTTGGGAACTAGAATTTTGAATAAATTGGTCAATATTACAGCTAAGTTGGACAGTACTCAGAAAGATATAAAGAGACACATTAGCATAAATGCCTCACTGGATTCTCACTGAATATTTTCTGAAATACTGAGCTAAACTTTACTAGCGATGCCCACACTCTTCAACTCCACCCTTTCTAAAAACTCTGCAAATTTTTATAATTTTCAAACTTTAAAATTTAAAGGAAGATCAATTTTCTACCATTCCTGCTGGAACCAGGATTTAAAACACAGATTTTATTGAGAAATAGACTCATGTTCACCTAGTCAGAAACACTACTTTGTGTTCTCTAGGTCAATCTTAAGTAGAGAACTCAACACAATATCTGAATATCAACACTTATCTGTTTAGTGAATTATCATCTATCTTGATGAAAGAAAAATTAATAATGCAAAAATATTTATATTTAAAGAAAAATCTGCCTTGCTGTTCTAAACATTGACTGACCATGAAGAAACTCAGATTTCAATATTGCAAATATCGGAGTCATACAAATTCATGATATAATTTCTCCTTGAATTCTGACTTCAGTTTTGTAGAGTAGTATATTTGTAGCAGAAAAGGGAAAATACAGAGCAGGACTTTACTAATAATGAAAAGAGTTAGCCTAGCATTTCACACAGGAGTAGAAGATGAAGTAGTCCTGTGTGGGAATGAAATTTCAGAAGATAAGTGGATGGATCTGTTGGTCAATCTGAATGGTATAGACAATGAGGAGTCAAAAAATCCCTAAATCTGTATTGAAAATCTGTAGCCTTGTGGCCCAGTTAATATGGGTTGCCACTGCTTACAACATACCACAGATTTTCATAAATCTCTTGATGACATTATTATTAACTAATTTAATCCTCAGGTTCATAGAAACTAATTTTAGGCACATTTTTCATTATTCTTTCATTGTAATAATGTGACTTTTCCCTACCCTGTCAAAATGTCCCACCGTTTACAAACTGGTGATATTCCAACAAAATAACAGATCAAACTATCTTAAGTACTCAAACTTTTACTATTCTCTTTAATATTTCTGATGTTTATCACAATCTATAATCACCCCTTCTGCTTTGATATAACTTTATGTAGACCTTGAAATAGGAATTAATTTTTGACACTTTGACAGATTTTGTAGAAGAAAGTCAGTGTTGTCTTGTAATATACTTTTACAAGTATATTAACATACACTAGACAGAATAAAAATTCTCTATTTTGTATTGTTTGTTTCAGTTCGCTTCTTTTTACAATTAAAAGAATAAAATTTGGCAGCTGAATGATGACCTCCTTCTTCTTTATGTGTGATGTAACAAGAGAAACTAAACTGTGGTGAAAGAATAAGACGTTTTAATACTTTTGAAACTAAGAACACTACATTTTTGCCAACATTTTCTGAACCCAAAAGATGCATACAAGTTTGTATAATGAAACCACTAGAAAATAACTAAGATGGATCGAATCAGTTTCAAACTCAGCCAAAACAAACTGACTAGTCTTAATGATTTTTACCAAATAATGGACAAAAGGATTCTTGGGAGAGTCCTTCAGACAGAAAGGACAAGTGTTAGTATTAGGGTCTCTCATTAGCTTGTAAAAACTTCCTATGCCAGATGTCTGTGCCTGTGGAATAAGGGGCTGAAACTGGGAGAATCTGTTTGTTTTTCCATTTAAGTAGCATACTTTCTCAGAATTGTAAATTCAGAGAGCAGCAACAGAACTTGGCTCAGAAATTTCACACTTGCTTGAATTTCTCTGGAAACACTTATGCCACACTTCTGAAAAATCCACGTTCTTGGCCTACTGATAGACTTGGGCTAAGGCTGGAAGCACCCACGGGGTTGATTTGTGGGCTGCACAGTGGAGCCATTGCCCTCTCTTGCATTTCCTTGTGATGTTCCAATAAATCCATCTCTCCCCATGTCTAATGCTGCTTGGAAGTCACAGAATGATGATATTATAGAAGGCACTTGAGTAAGCTGAATTTTTTAAAATTAGTTTTTCCAATGTAAGACACTTCAAGGGTGAAAGAAATTGAGAGCTCTTCAGAAGCATTCCTTTTGTCCTGAAGAGTTATTTTGGGGACAAAAAAACCCCAAAACAGCAGTCTCTTTCCTATCTGTTGACACTACATTTAAAATTATTTTTAAAAGACACAGCAGTATTATCAAGCTGTAATGTCAGAAACTGAGAAATTATTTCATTATTTTTGTAAATTGTATGTTATAATTTTAATTTTAAAGAGTTCTCACAAGAATTTCCACTTAATTAATTTTAAGGAACAATATTTCACAATTGCTATTGCACAGTTCTAAGATATTTTGGAGATTGAAGATTTCCATCACAATAATCAGAATATGTCTGATTTGTATGATTAAACTGTTAGTCAGTTATCTCAGAACATTAAAATGACAATAATAAAAATGATATCACACAGAATGATAAGTGTGGCTGTCCATTATGCAGCACTTGTTCCATAAATGTGGCTTTAAGAATGTGGTTATGCTCACCTAGGCAGGTTTTAAAGCTTCTTAATAGGGTAATGTTGCCATTATAGAGAATTCTATGTTGCTAAGGATTCAGTCTTCTTCGTTAGTTGTAACAATTTTAGGAGAAAAAATTATGCAGATGTATAATGAGCTTAAATAATTAATGTAATTCAAATGTTCTGAATACAAATATCAATGTTACAAAAGAGGAAAGTAGTATCATCAAAATATGTATCTAAGTCTTACTACTCATTTTAGCTGATTGTCCTTGTATATGAATCAGAAATTGCAACACTACACAAAGATACTTCTCAGAATCTAAAGTGACAAGAAAAGGAAAAGAAAAACTGTATGTCATTAACAGATTATAACTGGTGGACACAGAATGGCTGAGCTTTCTAAAAGACCTGTACTTACACACTGCCTCACCTGTTACTTATATAGAAAAATGAGACTGCCTTTCATTTCCATAATAAAATGTCCCTAAAGTTTTGCCTATGTTTTATACTGGATTTCTGAGATGCTGTTGCTGATAGTGGTAGGCTCTGTTGCCACGAGTGCATGGTCCCTGGAGTCACAATGCAATCTGACACAGGCTCCACATGTGTTGCAAGCCAGGAACAAGTTTATTGTTTTTATATGTTTTCTGAGGTGCTTACACAACAGGTAAAGCAAGAGCATTGGATAGAGACCCTTGCTCAAGAGTCCACCTAAGGTATTTGATTGGCTGGCAAAGCAGTAACGTTAAATACAATACCAGGTAGTATATCAGCCATAGAAAGTCAAAACTACAATGTTAAAGATAATATCAGTATGTCTTGGTCCGTAAAACCAAGGAGTCAAACTGTTTCAAAAGTACAGAACTTTCCGTCTAGGTGCAGATCAAACATAGATCAATATCCACAGATCAATATCCACAAGTCCCTATTCAGAATTAGTAGGACAACCATAGGACAATATCTGGATTAGTATGTTAAGTGTCAGTAACTCCTAATACGCACAGTTTATGTAGGAGAAACTTATTTTTATTATTCTAAACTGTGTCTCTAGCCACACTGAAATTTCAGTAATGAAAGCTGCACTAACCTTCCAGGCAAGAGAAAACAGACAATTTGTAAGACATTACATTTTAGATGACATTACATTTAGATCATTTAAATAAAGCTACATATGTTTTGTGCTTATCCCAACAGCATTAAGGAGAAGTTTTTCAGAGTTTGGTTGGTGAGCTGTAAGTAAATAACTCTTAAAGAAAAGAGATACATATATATACTTAGTCTAATATAAACTAAACACTGCATCTTTTTTTTCTTTTTTTTTCCTGACATCTTGAATTTAAAAATAATTACACTTACCTTCGTGGAAGCTAAGGCTGTCAATTTGCTATTAACAATAGGTTTGGGCATTTCTGAATATGACAGTGTTATTTCTGATGCTTGATTTCATCACCCTGAGCCTCCAGGTTGTGCTATGAGGATGGTCCCTGAAGAAGTGCTTGCCCCTTTGCTCCTCTGAGGTGGTGTGCCCAGTCCACCAGTTATCTCCCTTACTCATTGTGATCCCATGATTATCAGTCTCTATAACCTGTCTGCCTGTCTATATATGCCTTCTCTCTCACACCCCTTCAAAGTTGCTATAGAAGACAGAATGATTTTGTTTCTCAGAGGAGGTTGCAGGTGCAAACGTCCAGCCTTTTTGTACACATGAGAGAGACACCAGTTTTATTCACATGCCACTAAGTATCTCTGTGGTAGGAAATCATATAAGGTGCAAGGCTTATATATACAGCTAGAAAGTGTAAATTTTGAGAACATATATCAAAGACGAATGGTTACAAGTAAGTAAATTTCTTTTTTCCATAGGAAAAAATATTTGTGGGGTTTTTGTTTGTTGGGTTTTTTCTTCGGAAAATTGCAACCAGATGAAATTCTATCTTATGCCATTGTCTCAGGAATACAAATATTAAAACCTGATGTTCATCAGGTATGAGTCTAAGTGTAAACACCCATGACGAAACTATATTTAAAGTTATTCAGTGAAGGCAACTTGCATACAGACTTTCTACTTAATGTGTGCATTTAATAAAAAAGCTTCACTGCTTGACCGTAAATGAGGTATATGAAGCAGATTCAAATGGGAAGAAAAAGTATCTTACTGGGCTATTATATTTTTTGTAACAAAATTAAAATCTAGTACTTGTATGTCTCTCCTAGGACTCATGAGAAAGGACATTTTAGAATTTTGCAATCCAGAACTCTGGAAATAATTTAAGTGAGATTAATTTTCATTTTTTAATGTAGACTCTGCCATAATATAGGAAATTCACATCTTTCTAGAGCTGATGGCTTTCCTGAAATTAATAATCAAACAGGTTAATCTACAATCTACTTGTTTTGCTACTTCTTGTTGAAGAAAATCTAAATTGTAACAGGATACTTTTCATGCTTACCTGCATAACGTCTAGAATGTCTTTAGAGCATTAATATGTCATAGTCGACCCGCCAAAGCAAAATGAGAATTGATTTCTTAGGACATGTTTATAGATATATTAAACATCTTCTTAGCAATAGCCATGAAAGTTTGAAAACTAGTGTCTCTTTTTTTAACTGAAGCAATGAGAAGTGATGTTTCAACTGATATGATGCAGTTACATAATTTGCCCAGCAACAATCTGTAGGATAAATTGCTTGACTTTACTTGAAAAGTATATAGCTTCACGACAGGTGACTGGCCACGCCTTATGGAACAATGCAATGGAACAATGCAAGCCATTTGTAATATGTGTAGTATGTGTAATAGTATAAGGATTTTGCCATTGACTATTCCAGGTCATTTAGAAGCCATAAAGGAATGAGAAGAAAATCCTATATTTTTACTTTGTTGTTTTCAGTGGTAAGGACAAAGCACTTCTTTCATATGGAGAGATAATAAAAATCAGATTTTTAGAAATTGGAAACAAAAATCTGTACAAAATGGAAACAATGTCATGCATAATCTATAAGCTATTTCTTCAGTGGATAAGACTTCAAAACAAAAATTGGGCCAGCTGTTTTCTTTCCACCTGTGCATTGATGTTTATCTGTGCACATGTGTTATCTTTTGGTGCATTTGGGATTTAAGAACAACTCACTTGCACTGACAATCTCTTAAGCAAGGCATAAGAAGTGCCATTTAAACCCCTACAGATTAATATCAAATGGTCTCTATGTTTCATGCTTAGAACAAATGCTTGTTTTCAAACAAACTTACTTGCTCTGGTACTAGCAGAGGTATGGCTAGAAATCTTTCATCTCCATGGATTCAGAGGGCATGAATTCACATATTTTTTTTATGGTGCTGAAAAATGGTAACATAGATGCAAGCACAGTCAGCAGAGAGGATCTTCTCTAGGTTCACTGCCAGTTTAAGTAGATTTTTATTTAAAGCTATCAAAACAGTATGAAGCTTTTAAAATTTAAAGCCCTCAATACTTGCAACCTGTTATTTAGCTTTCATAGCATGTCTAGTTTGATAAATGTGGGCCTAATAGCTCGAGACAATGACATCAGCACTATGCCTTCCTCTGTTGTTCCTGGCTGGGCTTCAGCAGGAGGAAGAGTAGTAAGCTTTTATTCTATACATGTTTTAGTGAAGATCACTGGAATTTTAGTCTGTCAGGCCAAAGCAACTTTTGGTCTTGCCAGTCACACAAACTTAATCCAAATTTAGGTACTTAAAGAACGTACACAGCTATTTGAAACACTATATTTGCATGATAACTGGAAGCTTAGCTTAGTGAAAATTCAGTTCTAGCATGTTGTATTATTGTTAGAGACTATATATTAAAACTTAGGCACCCATTAAAAGATTTTTCTCATCATGCAACAACTGGATTTACACTTTCTTTGTTTGTAAGTGCTTGAAAATACTTGTCAGCAGTTCCAGAAGTCCCTTCATGACTCTAATGGAATTAACTTGTTTTATTTTCCTCTAGGCCAAGTGCATGTTGGCTAAGCACAATCTTATGCAATCTCTCCATATTATCCTAAATTGCAAGCTGTCTTCTTTTGCTTTTTTCATGCAACTCATGCAGACTAAGGAACAGGGATTTTTGATCTGAATACTGGATTTAATCTTTCTGCTGGCACCACAGTAAGACTCAAAAAAACTTTCACAGTTTTCCACACACAAGTCACAGGCAATGCATGTTTCAAAGACCATTTTAAGAGTAATTTAGTGTGAATTTATATTCAACAAATTGGGTCCTCTTGCCCACTTTCCTCTAGCTTAGCCTACCCCAATGATATTCCCTCCCATGATCTCCTCTTGGTCACCTTCAGGAAGTCTTTTCTATGTAAGTTTACTAAGAAGCCTATCACCCTACATGGCAGCTTCTGGAAATGTATAACTCAAGCTCTGATGACTCCTAAAGCTTCTGAAGGGTGGTGAAAATATCTGATGTGCATAGACTCTCCACAAACATCTCCATGAATCAGAATTAAAACCTGTCTGCTTTCTAACCCCAGTCATTTTACCTTTCCAACTGCTCTCAGAGATATTGTGGCTATCCCCTGAAGCTCGTAGTACCTCTAACAGTCTGAAAAAACAACTAGATTGACACTGTGGGAGCCCCTGGAAGGGTGAAATACGCTCTTACAAAGCAGTCAGAAGGGAGCAAAAACACAGAAGAGGGAGTTCAGACCACAGCCTGGCTTGCTTACTTATATTACAAAAAATGAGCATTAATAGAAAGCAATGAACTCATCAGAGTTGCTGCAGTGTCTTTGCAATTCCTCTTAGATTTGTGAAGGTTTGGTGTTCATAGCAGGCACTCCATGTTGTGCTAATTACATGAGCTCTTCAGAAGCAACATAGGTTCTCACACTGAGGTACAGTGCAAAGCCCACAGCTCCCACTTGTATCTCTCAAATACTACTGTTGTTATTTTTCAACCTCAAAAAGGCAAATCTGCCAAAAGTGATGGCTAGAACAAAAAGTACCCTTATTATAAGCACGCATGAAAAGGCACAGCATGCTGTTGCCCACAACATCCCTTGCAGACAGATCTGTTTGGATGAGTGCATTGAAAAATATCACTTTTCCACAGTCTAAGTAAAACTAGTCACTTAGGCTTATGGAATGGTAGGGGAGGGTTGAGTTTTGCAGCCAGCATTGTAAGTAGGCCATAACCAACATTAATTAAACTCCACCTTCCGTGCATCTGACATGTTATTTTATTCGTGGTCAATTCTTGCTGTAGACTGCTGGAGCTGAAATAGATGAGGGAGATAGTGTGGGAAATGCTCTTTTAAGTCTTCATAAGAAAAGATTTCATAGATGAGCTAGTGTTTCAGCATACCATTCACCCTCTGCAATGTGTTTCTAGATTATTTTTAGAAGCAGAACTCATCAGGACAATTTAAATGTTAGGGCCAAATCCTGATCTCAGCTGCATAAAAAAAAATAACTATAGAGGCATTTGCCCATATTGTAGGCCCGATAGTCTTACTACCAAATGCTCAGCTGCTGAAATCATTACAGATTGCTGATTTACTGTTAGATGAACAAAATTCACATTCACAGGATATTTCTTCATGGTAAGGATATTTGCACTGTTTCCTTACTACCGTTTATCATCATTATAACTGTATGTAATAAAAACACAGAACTGAGGTTTGAGGCATCTTGGTATTACTGTCCCTATTTGGTGAATAAGGAAGGAAAGAAACTGTATAACATGCCATTTGTATTGTGTCTGTGGCAGAATTGGGAAATCAACCAATGTTTACTGTAAACTAATCCACAGCATAAATGACAAAAATACTCCTTTCTCTCAGAATCTAATCCAGTGCACAGGCCAATTAATGATAGACAGAAGCTAAAGAAACTTGTTAGTTGATCAGCTTCATGACAAAGCGAATCAGTATGCTTAGTTAGGGACTAAGCTGTAAAATGTCTCTCCTTTGGGATTTAGAGATGTCTGTTTACACTCCTTGCTTTTAAATTCAACTTTCCCATTTAATCTCAGTTTCTTTACAGGGACTGAGGCAGTCCCTATATATAAACTTAGTGGTTAAACTTGCTGACCATCACTTTCTTCCAGCTGCAGGGAGCAGCTAGTGAAAGGCAGGCACTAAAGTAGGTGTATACTAAACCCCAGCATCCAGGAAAAGTCCAGTCAGCCCCAGGATGAATGAGAACAATGCTCCTGGAGTGTCCAGAATTCAGAAAGCCATTATGTTACCTCAGGACTGGGTAGGTAATAGGAAGGAACATTTCATGTTGAATTTTCTGGTTTATATTATTCAGGCATAGAAAGCACACATAGTCTGCTGGATCCACACATTCCTAAATAATTCACACATTTCTGATATTTTTGTCATGCACACTATCTTAAGAATGCAGAGATGTTTGCTTCTTCAAATTGATTTGGAATTCCTATACAAAGGAACATTTAGTTATACATAAATCAACCCTCAAGCTGGCTAAGAAGAAAAGTGTCCTAAAGTGTACTACTACGTGTTTTGATTAGGAATGAAGGAACATTCTATTACTATGTATGTACAGAAAATTCAAAACATATGCTCTGTACACAGTGTTTTGGGGCAAAGTTTCGTCAGTAAAGCAAACTTAATCTACACTTAGTGACTTACTGAGGTGACTGACCAAAGAAAATCCATATGGTTTTCATGTTGTGTTTAAGGAATAACTGAATAAGGAAACCTTTCTTTTGCTGGTAAATAGGGATCATTAGTTAGTTGACTTACAGGATTAGGTTGCTCATGATTTGTGCTCATGGATAAAACTAGATTTGAATGTAGTTATTTTCTAGCAACTGTGGATCCATTGAGAAATCATGTAGGTTGGAAGAGACCATGTTTCGTAGTATGAGTGGACATTAGTATGATAGATACTCAAAATATTTCTGTCCATAAAAATCAACCTGAAGTATCAGGCCAACTTTGGTTTTGAAGAGTCTTTATCTGAACATCCCACCTGAGAAATACAGATTTTGAGAACTCTGACTAGAAACCAAGTGCTGAAAGCCAGTTTCATAGAATAATTTTTACAGCTTAAACCGGTTTATGTCTGGGATAACTTGGCAAAGCATGGAAGTCTAGAGCTCTGTTAGTCTCTGTTACATGTGTTATAACTGGACGTAGCATACAAGCAAGTGATATACTGGAGATACAGTTTAATAATTCACTTCTTCGGCTTCAGTGGAGGCTATATTAATCCAAACTGCTTAAAAGAAATCAGAAATTTTTTTCATTGCACCTATTTCCACTGAAATCAGGGGTGATGAGTCTGGGTGAAGACTTTGATAGCTAGCTCTGTGACTGTCTGAAATTCGCATGCAGGAAGCTGGGTTTGTTTCTTTACTCACTCGGTTGCTAATTGTTGTTAGTCCAGGAATAATTTTAAGGTAAAAAGGGCAAGATATGTGCCTGACCTCAATTTCAGAGGCCAATAGCAGGCTACCCTCCAAAATGAGCTACTTTTCACCTTGCTACCAACTATGTTAGAAATCACCATCATGACTCAGTCCTTATCACAGTCACTTTAATTAGTAAAACCTTTTCCTTTCTACTGCCTTTATTTAAACAATGTTTCAAACCATTTTCTCATCTTCTGAAGCAAATAAAAGGTGGTTCAGATGTCAGACTGATAGGCTGGCCAAATCAGACCTTACACACCTGAATCTTCTAGAGTAAAACATTGGAGACAGTATTGATAAACGTTAGTAAGTCTGAAGCCACAGCAATAGCTAGAACTAGTCAGCTTGGAAACAATGGCAGAGAACTTGTATGGGTGGTAAGAATTTTTGATATATTATAGTACTTCCTGCAAGGAAGTCAAAAGTGATAAGGAAGTCAAAATATGATAATTCTCATTATCATATTGTACTAGTGTGGCTATTTAAATAGTAAAAAAAATTTTGAATCACATTTTTATAGATTTCATGGCCTTGAAAATGTTACACTGCTCTTTTACATAATTTTTGCTGTAATAAAGAGATATTGCAAATTCATTCCCAAAGTCTCAAACTGACAATAAAATTTTTATTTGATGGGAGCGACTTTGTTGTTGTTGTTGTGTTGAAGAAGGTTAATTTTGATTTATGCTTCACAGCAATCTTATTTCAATTACTTGTTTAAGAGGATAAATGTAAGAAGTTTGTTGGATGAGAAACCTTTACATTATGCATATGTAGCAACAATGGTTCATAGAGATTCTTATTGCATCTGCTACATTAAATTAAAATACAGTCATTAACACACTGAGAACATCATTATGGCATCTGCTGATTAGCTAACACACTCTTACAGAGCCTATTGATAACCCAGTGTAGATATAGACCAAAGTATAATGATTTAATATAATCCTATTAGTTTCTTTAATCTTTGCTCTAAATAAGTCAGGGAAACTACTCTTTAATATTAAAAGTAACCTGAGGAGATTATTAGTATTGTTATTTAATATATACAATGGACCATATGAAATAGACAAGATACTTGAAAACAAGTCAGTCAGTCAGGACCTTCTAAATGTTTACTAGCTCTCAACATCTGATTTTCTACCATATGCTGTAACACAAAAACTGGAGAAAGAGGAGCTCAGCAATCACTGTACCACCTACACCCAGTACTCAATATATTTTTCTCACCAGCTAGCAAAATACATAGTTTGAAAAATTAAAGAAATGGGTAACAGGAAAACTGACAAACAGGTAGGGATGGTAGACTATTCTGTGTGCTATGGCACATCTGCAAGTTGTACTATGCTACAAGCTGTGTAATCAAGTCATAACAAAAGTTATTTAAATGTTATTTTCAAATATTAATGTACATTACAGGAGTAGTCTGTTGACTCTGTCAGCTTCTGTGTTGCCCTTCCATGACTCTAAGCAGTGATGAAGGGGTGGTATGTGTGGAGTGCACTGGGGCTAAACCATCCATCCCAAATTAGTCAGTGGAAGGTTCACATCTATGCTGCACTTGGGCAGAATATGTGATACATAAACTACTTGTGACATTCTCTATAGAAACTGGCTACCACAAAGAATTAAAACTTTCTCCAGCAGGCTTTTGTCTGGTCTGATCTGAGACTGGACATTACTTTCTGAATGTCCTAAAAGTTAGGAAACCATCTTTCTGCTATTGCAATTCACAACTTTATTTGTGTGGCTGTTTTTGCTAAGCTTTTCACTGGTAAGGTCTGCCTTCAGAACTCCCAGGTTCCTGAACCTAGTAGCAGAGCCTGTGGGAGTAAAGCGTTACTCAAAGTAGAGAACGATTAAGTCTTAGGACATTAAGCCAACTTTAAAAACAGAATCCCATGCAGAAAGATGCATCCAGTTGGTGCTAAGGAAGCTGGACCAGGAAACATTCTTGCTTTTATGTCAAGAGTGGATTG
>WEIV01031078.1:139335-159307 GCA_013390005.1 Calyptomena viridis
TGTAAATATGTTTTCGTCCTTTGGTTTTATCTTAGGTTGACTTACAGGGTTTAGGTGATGCTAAAGCCTTCTCACACAAGCACACATTGGCAAATCAAACAACTGAAGAAACTGAGAAGTGACCAACTTTCCAAAACACTAACAATCTGAGTTTTGCCACTCAAGCTGAACATTCCAGTCTGCCTATTGAGATTTCACAGATCAAGTGAGGAGGAAATGTGGTCCAGGGACCAGAGGTATCCAGGAAATGCAGCAATTTCTGGTGTGTTATGAGATCATGGGATCCATACCAGAAGTCCAAGTGCATCTAATGTGTTTGTCACAGTGCGCCAAAGAGATATTTCTGTATCTTTCTTTTTATAAAGACACGAGTATGTAGATATTTGAGGTCTGGTTGAAGAAAAAGGATGTAGATACAGCAGAAGGACATTGAAGTAAACTCCTGCAGTTGTAGAAACCAAAACAGTAACTGGGTGAGATAAATGTATGTTTCTGATAACCTTTTCATCACTGGTTTTCCCAGTCCCAGCCCACAAATCTTACTCTGGAAGACCTCATTTTCATGGCTCTGTATATAAATGACAATATTAAAAATTAGCAGCTGATAAAAAGTGGTTTTAAAGGACATGTTTCAGCACTAATCTCTTACTTGACCACCTAGCATGGGCAGGCTACCATCCTCAGGGTTACTGTCTCCTACTCTTTCTGAAATATAAACAGGAATTTTAACAATGAAATACAACTCAAAAACAATGTTCACAATTTAATTTGTTGTTTTTCATATTATGTCTGTAAGACTATATTACTAAAATTTTTCCAGTAAAAGAGATACAATAAAGGGGTGGAGAAGAGAGAAGTGCTATTTGCCAGGGAGAAGAGAGATGCATCTCATTTGCAATTTATGGAACACAGCAGTGGGTGCGGTGAGAGTACTCTATCAAAGTTTATGTGTTTTTCTGCTCAGTAGCTCCGAGGATTTTATTCTAGACATTTTATTGCCTCACATTTTATTTGCCTCACATTTTATTCCTACTGTACTGGGTCTATCCAAGCCCCAGCAGCCTTAGCAGTGCTAGGAGATAACACTCCACTGTTTTGACTGCTGTGAGGGAGAGGCAGAGGGGACACGAGCAAGTCAGGTGACCCAGACTGACCAAAGGGATATGCCAGACCACATCACGTCAGCGCAGATATAAAACAACAGCAGGGNCTCAGATATAAAAGAACAGCAGGGGTGGGGGCACAGAGTTGTCTCCGATGGCTGCCTGCTGAAGGGACAACCAATGCGTAGGGCCCTGCTTCTCAGGATGTGAGCTGACCTCGTGGAATGGGAAGTAGAGATTAGATTCTCCTTTGCTTTGCTTCCTACGCGGGCAAATTTTTTTTTCCGCTTGTATTAAACTGCCATGTCTTAACACCCACGAGTTGCTGTCATCTTAGTGGTAAAGGGAAGGGGTGGTACTTGGCACCCAGACAGGGTCAACCTGTCACACCTACACATTTGTGTGCTCGCAGCCCAGGAAGCCCACTGTATCCTGGGGTGCATAACAAGCAGTGTGGCCAGCAGGTCAAGGAAGGTGATTCTGTCCCTCTGTTCTACTGTGCTCTGCTCTGGTAAGACACCACCTCAAATCCTGCATCCAGCTCTGGAGCCTCCAACAAAAGAAGGATATGGACCTGCTGGAGCAGGTCTAGAGGAGGTTCATGAAGATGATGTGAAGGATGGAGCATGTCTCCTATGAAAACAGGCAAAGAGAGTCAGGACTGTTCAGCCTGGAGAAGAGAAGGCTTTGGGGAGATCTAATTGTGGCCTTTCATTATTTAAAGGGGGCTAAAAACAAAGGTGGGGACTCATTTTTTAACAGGGTTCATAGCAACATGACAAGGAGTAATGTTTTTAAACTAAAAGTGGGGAAATTTAGACTAGATAGAAGGAAGAGCCTTAGCAGTGCTAGGAGATAACACTCCACTGTTTTGACTGCTGTGAGGGAGAGGCAGAGGGGACACAAGCAGATCAGGTGACCCAGACTGACCAAAGGGATATTCCAGACCATATGACATCAGCTCAGATATGACGTCAGCATGGTGAAACATTGAAACAGTTTTCCCAGGGAGGTGGTAGATGTCCCATCCTTGGAAAGATTCAAGGTCGGGTTGGATGGGGCTTTGAGCAACCGGATGTAGTGGAACGTGGCCCTGCTCATTTCAGGGGACTTGGACTAGATGACCTTTAAAGGTCCCTTTCAATCCAAACTATTCTATGGTTCTATGGTTTTTTTTTTAGAAGGTACTTTTAAGGCCAGAGGTGAGAGATGTAAGACAGAATACTGGAAATGGTTCCCTTGCTGGTAGCTGAGTTGTTTTGTCCCTCGCCACTTCTATCTGAAAGATCATTCTGCTGTATTGTGGTTATTTGCTTTTACTTTCATCATTACTGTAAGGATCTTTCTGCACAATAAGGACACAGTGCAATTTTAAGATCCAGAGATAAATTTGTTGGGCTTTTAAGTGCCTAAGCATAAGCTGAACTGTATGTGTTAGCTATCTAGCTTTTTCGTTACATTTTTTGAATTTTGTAATCATCTCAGCATGTTGATAAGTTAAAAGAATCAAATTGTGAGATTCAGCAGTAGATCTAAAACTAAAATTGTAAGTAATTACTGAAAAGCTGTAACAGAACTCTTTCTAGACTAGTATTTTAATATCTTGCTGACATGGTAACTCTTGCTGCAAAAAAATCAAGAAACAATACTTTGTTTTACTGGGTTAAAATATGTATTTCAAAAGGTTTCTTAAGGCTCTACATAGATAGTCTGTCTTGACTATTAAAATGTGTAAAAAAACCCTTTCATATTTTATATATTTAAAAATGTCTTTACTTTTTTGTAACTATTCATACCACTGACATTGAAACAACAGTGTTTTCACTGTAGCTTTTCCGACTTGTAGTATTGGATATGCAATCAGAGAAGGACTTCAGGCAAAACTGATCAAATTCCCACTTCGTAACTGAATAATAAATCTGCTAGTAAAAAATCCCTATGAGCAATATAAGCCTGTCTGCATGCCTTTTTCATGCAGAAAATAGTAGCAAACACATCCAGGTTACCAAGGATTTGTGCCAAGGACTGATAAAAAATTTGAAAATTAATAAATTAAGCATTTCTCAAGACAGTGCATAGTTTTAAGCTAAATCAGAAGGTCTTAAGGCCATGATACTGCTTACACATTCTAAATGGAAAGCACAAATCAGATGGAAAATATTTTCCTTAGGGAGAGTTACATTTCATTTCAATTTTGAAGAAGATTTGAGTGATGTGAAATTTCCAGTGGATGAGTTGATGACATTGATAAAACAGCTGATGCAAATGTTAACTTTATACCAGAGTTCTGAGAACATTTCAGACCTATTATTCTCAAGACTTTTGTATGTTTATGTTGACATCAGATAGTGCTCAGTAGATAGGCCTGCTCTTTTCTTGGTTATTTTTTTTTTTTTGAAAGCATATATTTAACTTAATTTTAGAATTTCCATTTATTTCAGTGGTACAGGTAAGGCAGCTAAGCTGAAGAAAATCAAGTGCACCTTAAAAAAAAAAAGCCAGTAAAGTAAGAAAAGAATCATGCGCAAATGGTCTTTCACAGCAAGATTTCTTTATAGAAACCTGTCTAAAATAGTACAGTGCATACATCTGAAAAAAATTAGAGATAATCTACTTGTAAATAACAGGGACTGAGCTAGAAGACAGGCAGAGTGCAGAATTGAGTGATGCATAAATATTCCACCCCTTCTTTAGTACTGAGAAAGGCAGCAGCACAGGGATGGGACAGTCAAGGAAATGACCAGCTAATCCATGTTTACCAAGTTATCAAGTTCTTGGTCCCTGCAAATAGACTGTTGTGGACAAGACAGGTAAGGCAAATCTTTCACTCCTCAGTGTCCAGAAGCTTCAGGCATTGGCTAGGCAGCCAGTGCAGAAACGTGTGAGGGTTGAGGGTAACTTCTTTCCACTGCCTCTCTCTGCCAGCTGTTTGCTATCACTCCCTTTCTGGAAGCTATCACTCTCACTGCAGGGTCAGTGGAAGGAATTGTCTCATTTGCTTCAGCCCTATACCGAGTCAACTACTTTATTTTGCAGAGCCTTCAGAAGCCAATTCAACGTAGGACACTAATTTTTCACTGACATGGATAGGAATTGTTCATAACTTCATTTCTGTGGTCATCTGTGAAGGGGTTTTTTTCCAGCAGAAATGTGATTAAATAAACTTTTTAAGGTTCAAAGCATGGTCATAACATAAAGCAATGTGGTTTTTCCTGCAGTAACATTTGACAGTTGTCTTACTAGCAACAATGGTCTCAGCAAATCCAGTTTAAAATGGCAATTAAAAAAAATTCTAACAATCAGAGCCTTCTCTTTGTGGCATTTCTAGCTAGCATCCTTTGCAAATCATATTTCTTTTGCCATTAAGCATTGAAGTAATAAGGACAGTTAATCTTTCAGAATATGAGAATCCAAAAGGGCGTGTAATGTAATAAGAACACTTTTCCCCCTGATTAATATATGATCAGGCATCAAATAGTGCAGTGCTTTCACTAAGTTTATTTCTTCTGTGACTAATTGTTTCTAGGCACTAGAAAAATTATGAATTGTAATCTCTTATTTATGAACCATTATGTGTTCGTGGTATTGTGTTACCAGTGTTCCTGATAACAAATATATATAGCATAATAAATCCCTGACCTTTAAAATGATCATTCAAGAGAAGAGTCATATCTAGAACATTAGTATTTGCATAAGAAGTAATTTAGTTTTGTACCTACAAAAGCTATAGAAGAGGAAAACAAAAAAAAAAGCAAATGAACTGCTAGCAAAAACCCATTGTGTGTAGGAATTCTAGAGGCGTTGGGGCTCACAGTTCCTCACATCAATGTTTCCATGCGTTGGCAGGCCATTTATTTATGCTTTTTTGAGTAGCTTTGGCCAATAGGCCAAATTGTTGCAATTGTTTTGCAGTAAAAACATTCCCAGTCTACTCTATTTTTGGAAGTCAATTTAATATTCCAGTTTGCTGATCTGTAAAATAAGCATTATAATTTATAAATTCCTGATACTCTTTAACATTATTTAAAGTGTGCAGCATGTTGAAAACATGGACATTTTCTAGGCTGGGTTCACTTTATTTCTAGAAAATCCCAGAATCCAAAACCCTCAATGATGAGGAACTGCTGCTAAAAAGATATAAAAGTGGGTACTTGAAACACGATGTATTTAAAGGGTTAGGAGGGGAATTCAGGTCTGGAACCTCTAATAGAGATGTATATTTTCCCACATATTTCTTGAGTACTGCAGGAAAGGAGTGGTTTTAAACCATCCAATGATCTTCATAGGACCTAGAGAACTGCACTAACAAGTGCTGTTCTTGTATTTTCAAAGTTTGTGACAACATCTCTATTAAACATAATTATTTTCTCCTTAAGCAAAAGACTGGAATCTTGTAAAACTATTGAACAGTAATTTGGGACTGTTGTAGTATCCTTAGTATGTGTAGTATGGAATAGTGTTAGATATGCATAATTTGTATAGTATGTGTGGTATGGAATAGTTTCTCCAAACTTTATAAATGTAGCAACAAAAATATACCATGTAATAGGAAGTACCAAACTCTAATTTTCAGTGTTCTCTTAAGTTTTGCTATCTTTAAAAGTTCATCAGTGGAAAATGTGAATGAATAAGTGGAATCAGCATCAGAGTATGCCTAATTCATAATTACTTACTTTGTGCTCAGCAACAATTTACAAGCCCTCTTTTCACTGGCAGTTTGAAAAGAACTTTCAGATGGGATATTTGGTAAATTTCAATTAGACCAGAAATGCCTTGGAGGGCCAGTTACATATTGTGGTATTTACACAGACATCAAAGATCTAGTTGTTTAGACAAGGAAAACTAAGGCCATCTGACTATTCAGAGTATTTAGGAAGAGTTCTGTTTATTTCAACCTAGAATTTTGCCATAAATAGATGTCCCAGTTACAAAATAACTGATAACCCAAACTTCTACATTGCTTTTGTCCAAAATTGCAGTTTAAAATATTTTTCTTTTTCTTTTTTTTTTCATGTACACTATATCGTAGATACAATAATACTGAATAAAATCCTCCACTGTCATTTTTGCTGTAGTTCAAGAATAGAAATTCATCTGTACCACTGGAGTTCAGAATAAGTTCAGGTAGTGTAAACCTTGGAAAATAAATAGGCTTTGATTTTTCTAGACTGTTTCATAATGATCTGAGTAGTCTATTTTCTAAACCACATGGATCAGTTGCATTTGAATTTCGGAAGTGGCAGCAGATTGATGTGGGTTTATTGCAAAATAAACTGCTAAATTAATAAGCTGCTAAATCAATGAATTTTGGAAAAAAAAAAAAGAAAAGTTAGTCAGCTACTAATCTGCTACGTGCTCATTACTAATACACAAAAATTGTATTAAAAATAGAGCACTTCCATTGCAAGGTTTTCTGGCATAAAGCCATATATTGCCTTTATTACAGACCACATGATTTCATCACCACCTTGGCTAAGTAAAGTGAAAGATGGATCTATACAATTACTACTTGTATAGTGGCAGTCTGATTGTAAATCCTTGAAAATGTAGAGAAATATAATTTCAACATTGAAGTAATCAAACCTTAGTCTTTCACAGTCATCCGTTCTGTCCTTGTGATTGCATGTTAGACACTTATGTGTGCCTGCCTTTATAAGGAAAGCCTTCTTTCATAACTAATTTGAGCACATATGACTTCATTTGCATCTTTATAAAAATACTAACATAGAAATAGGTAGACCCTATCCCGTTGTAGGTGAAGGGCAGAGAGTCATTACATAGCATTATGTGTGATAACCAGGCATTTTGGACTCTATAAATGCTGAGGGAATGTATTTATTGGTTCTTGGTAATCCACACACTTACGCTTTTGTTCTTTTCAGTGTGATGAGGTAGACCTTGAATATCCTTGGCTCTACTTCTGTATGTACAGTCAATAACAGGGAAGACACTAATAAGAGTTTACACTTTTCCCTATTTTTGTTTTTCCTTTGCTATTGCCTGCAATCTAAAGATGGCTTCTCAAAAGCACTGGGCAATAACTCAGCAAACCTATTCTTTGGTGTCCCACAGAACTACTTCTGCACACCACTGTACATCCTTGCTTCTCACTTCCATCAACACCCACTGCAGAATCACAAGACAATTTGGATTTGTTTGTTTCTCCTCCACACTGCTGAAAAGATAAGACACCTAGTACAAGGTGGGAGATTATGCTGCCTCAGGTAAATTAATGCCATACTTTCTAAAATCCTTAGCTAGTTATAATTCAGAGAAAGAAAGCCACTTCCAGTGTCATCAACCACTTTAATATATGAAAGGCAGAACTCATCACAGCCACCCTTTCAGGTTCCAAAATTTTTATTTTGATAATTTCTAATATACTATTGAAACATATCTGTCATCAGGACTTCAATACCATTCTTTTATCTGCTATCTGTGTATGGTTTCTCAGAATGAACACAGTTCTTTGTGGGAGGTTAAAATAAAACAACAGGTTTTATCTTTTCAGGTAAAAAAACATGTTGAATCTTACCTTACCTACATTTGGCTTTAGAGTAGCTCTGCTTCCTATTCTTTTATTCCATAGTTCCTGTAATCATAACATTTCCATAATTCTCAAAATCTCAGGGAACAAAAAAAGAATAAGATCTAAGAAGTGCAAACCTATTTAAGCACCGTGGGTCAGGACTTGTGCTTTTACTTGGGCCTACATTTGGAAGTAGAAAAGTTAATAACACAGAGTATTCTAAAATTTTTTGCTCTCTTCCTTCTTATCTCCGTTATGGAGAAGCCTGAATGTTCTCACTCTTTACTTCATTCTTTAGAATTCCTCAAACTCATTACTTTGTGATGCTATTAGCATTGTATTTGGACTGCTACACAAAGCCTTACAGTAAAGTCTTCTGATTACTGCATTTGTAGCATTTTTCAAGTACAGGCTAGTTCCAGAATAGGTTTGGAAACTTGGAAACCAATAATATTGTTCTACTCAGATGAAAAATTTACTCTTGTTCAACATCAGAGTACAGAAGAGATTACCCTTGTTTCTGTTTTGGTCCATGGAGTCTATCTGACTTCAGTGTCTGATAAAGTTATGGAGAAGATTATTCTGAGAGGTACTGAAAAACACCTGAAAGACAATGCTGTCATTGGTCACAGACAGCACAGCTTCATGAGAGGGAAGTCCTGTTTAGAAAACCTGATTTCCTTTTATTACAAGGTAACCCACATAGCTGATAAAGGGAATCAAGTTGATATAATCTTTTTGGATTTCAGTAAAGCTTTTAAGATCATCTCTCACAGGATCCTTCTGGACAAAATATCCAGCACACTGCTGGATAAACACATCATGGGGTGGGTGACGAATTGGCTCATGGATCAAGCACAGAGGGTAACAGTGAATGGGGTAACATCAGACTGGTGATCTGTCACTAGTGGGGTTCTGCAGGGCTCCACCTTGGGCCCTGTGCTCTTCAACATCTTCATAAATGACTTGGACACAGGACTGGAAGGGATACTAACCAAGTTCACAGATGACACAAAGCTGAGAGGAGCTGTCGATTCCCTCAAAGGCAGAGAGGCTCTGCAGAGAGACCTTGACAAATGAGAGGACTGGGCAGTCACCAACCATATGAAGTGCAGCAGGGGAAAGTGCTGAATTCTGTACCTGGGCTGGGGCAACCCTGAATGTACGTACAGACTGGGGAATGAGATGCTGGAAAGCAGTGCCGTGGAAAGGGACCTTGCGGTCCTGGTTGATGGCAGGTTGAATATGAGTCAGCAGTGCGCTGGCAGCCAGGAGGGGCAACTGTGTCCTGGGGGGCATCAGGCAAAGCATCGCCAGCTGGTAGAGAGAGGGGATTGTTCCACTCTGCTCTGGACTGGTGCTTTCAGAGTAAATATTTGTTAAGATCAGCACTTAAACAATAAAAAGGATATAGAGGAATCCAGTTCCTTGTGTTCCAGGAACCTGAACTTCTCCATGATCCTTGCTTCTCTTTGGTTGGTGCAGTAGGATCATCTCCTTCATGAATATAAAATTTCCCAGAAAAGGAATAAGAAAGGGGGAGAAATACAGGCAAAATGAACTAATTTATTTTAACTAAGTATTTCTGGAAAATATTTTGTGGTATTTGCTTGGCCCTATTAAATCACCCAAATGGTCTTATTGACACTGGAGGCTATCCATATAAGCATTATAACTGCACTTTCAACAGAAATACTCTCTATTATTGCAGCTGAGGATCAAAATCAGCGAATTAGCATGTTGATTAGTGTATTAACAGATGCTCTCAGTAGTACTGCATTAGAGGTTCATAACACAAAGGATCTGTAGATTAATGATTGGTCTTTATTGTCCCTTTGTTTCTTTTACTCCCACTGGTGTTAGTTCATCACAATGATGCCACATATACAGCCTGCTGTCTTTGGTACTTACTCATATAACTGTCATGCCTTCATTTACTTAGTATAAATATTATGTTGTATTGCTCTTCCCTTTTAAATTCACTGTTTTCTGACACCTAAATAGATCTTCATGTACTTTTCTCTGAACTATTTCTTTGTATATTCTCCTTGATCAGCAATGAAAACACCACAGATGAAGAGAAAGACAATGATTTTATGCTTTCGATATTCATTCCAGTCAGAAAAATATTTGAAACGCTAACACAGATTTGATTTTTTTCCTAGACCAACTAACAGAGAAAGGTGTCACTGGGAACTGCATGGCATCAACCAGATTAATCAATGGATGAAGACCATGACAACTTACCAGAAATAAGTAGGTGGATGCACTGGTGCATCCACAGCCCAGGTAAGATTTAGGTGAGCAATCAAAAGAAATGCTCTTTCTTACAGGCACTATTGCAATTAATACAGGGATTTCTCAGTGCTGAAAATCATCAAAGTCAATGGGGATGTGCCAGGGACTTCACTGGAATTTGAATGAGGCCTTGAATTATTCCTGAATATATGCATTTGACATTATTATAAGGAAAGACAAAGAAAAAGTTTAGTTTAAAATTACTACTTCCTATGTTATGTGGAGATAATTTACTGTCACAGATAACCTCATATTCTTTCAAGTTTGAGCTAACACCACAAAAAGGTTCAAGATTGGAATAAACAGAATGGTCTTCCAGCTAGTCCAGGATAGGTATACCATACACACTGAAGAAAATAAGGACATTTTTGTAGAAGTGGATGAATAGTGTATACCTGACATTGATGTACATCTAAGCAGAGAAAAACCAAAATGTGACCGTAAATTTATATCCCATTTTTTTAATGATGTTATCTTAGCAAGTGTGAAAAGAGATCGCAGAGGGAACATGATTAATGCCCAGCAGAGAGGTAAAAGCAGATACAATTCTGCTACTGTAGAAACTGTCAGGGACAGATCTTTTTTCTTGTAAAGCAATTAGAAATCCAGACATAATTTAACTAAAGAAAAGATGAGATATATCTAAGCAGAAGACAAATTTGACATGAGTAATAAAGCAACTACCAGCCCATGCCTTTTAAATTATACACACTATTTGGGTTAAAAACCCAATATGATAAAAGTATGTAAGAAAAGACTAAAGATCTTATGGCTGTGGAAAACTCTTTCATTTCTTTACATGCTGGACAGCTGAATATTGTTCTTCCTCTGATTTTGGATTCATAGATTTTTTTCACAGGTGATTAGAAATAATAGAGAGGAAATCTTATGTTGATATTGCCTTTTTACTAGGCTTATTTTACAATATTTATGACTAATATTCAGAGATGCAACATGTTTGACTTTTTGATCTTTAACAAACAAGAATTCAGTACTTTCAGTAGCAAAAATTCTTTTGTACTTGCAAGTCAATTCTACACATTTTCTAGGTAGTTGCATTTTTATATTTTTAGTGCTATTATTTTTATCAATTGCACCCACAGAAATAAAGCTGAGGCAGTAAACCTCTTTATGATGAACAAACTGCTTTGTCAGATTGTAAACTTTCTGGAGAAGTGTGTGTGTTTGAAGTCCTAAGGTTGCACAAATAACAGACTTGTTCTTCCATTTGGAGCATTAGTTTGATACGATATGGTTGATATGTTATGTAACCTGTAATATAAGTGCCAATGCATAAAAAAACCCAGTAAGGATGGCACATGTGTGTATATGCAAGTGTATGAAGTCACATGTATTCAATATGTAACACTTTTAAAGCAACTCACAAAATTAGGATAAGACATCCTTTAGTAGTAACTGGGAGAATAGTTGGAAAACTTAGCATTTATTGTTAAAAAAAAGATAGCAATTTCCTTGTTCAAGAGTTTATCATCCCCAATACAAGGAAGAGAACATTCAACAGGAGCTATAGATTCAGAGATATTTCTGGCTAGCCATTTCACTGTTCTGCACTGTGGTTTCCTTGCCAATTCAATGAAATAAGGACTTTTTCTTTGAAGAATTCAGTGGTCAATGCAGTTGGCAAATGAAATCTTCAGAAAGATTTAATATCAACTACTAATAAAAAATTTTTGGGATAACGTTACAACTATTGCAAAGGAAAATAATGCATGTACTCCCAAAATGCTAGGCAGTGGAAAGACTTAGGAAAATTTATTTTCAAAAGTGAGAATCCTAAACATAATGATGTGTACACTGGACATGAAATAATGCAAAACTTTTTCCTTTCTGAGCCATCCTAATAGTTTGATTGCCCCCCCCACCCTCACGGGGACCCCAAGGTTGTCTGTGAAAAAGTTATCTTCTCAGGAAGGCTCTGCAAGGCTGGAGAAGGAGACACATCCAAGGCATTTGTGGGAAAAATGGAAAGAACGCCTCTTCCAGGCAGGAAAGGTCTTTAAGGGAAATGAGCCTTAAAACTCCTCATAATAATCTTGCAGAAAAAATTATTTTCTGCACTTACAACTACCTTTTCATGTTAATATTCAGAATTTCTGGTATTTTAAATCAAATGGCAAATTCAAAGCCCAAATTCCAACTGAGAAGCAGCTAGTCATATGAGGAGTCTCAGAGTGCCTCAGTATTCTTTCTCTTCATCAGTTTCCCACCTCTCTTGTAGAGGAAGGAAGAAAGCAGATATTAGAATCATTGAATCATTAAGTTTAGAAAAGAACTCCAAAATCATTAGGTCCAACCTTTGATCAACCACCACCATGTCAACTAAATTGTAGCACTAAGTGCCATGTTCAGTTGTTTCTTGAACACCTCCAGGATGGTGACTCCACCACTTCCATGATCAGTTCATTACCATGCTTGACAAACCAAATTCTTTCTGATGTCCACATTGAACCTTCCCTGCAGCTTGAGGCCATTTGCTCTTGTCCTATCACTAGTTTTCTGGGAGAAGAGGCTGATTTCCACCTCACTACAACCTCCTTTCAGGTAGTTGTAGAGAGCAATAAGGTCCCCTCAGTCTCCTTTTCTCTAGGCTGAACAAACCCAGTTCCCTCAGCCGTTCCTCATAGGCCTCACCCTCTAGTCCCTTGCTGAGCTTTGTTACCCATCTCTGGACAAGCTCCATCACCTCAATGTCTGTCTTGAATTGAGGAGTCCAGAACTGAACACAGTACTCAAGGTGCCAAATACAGAGAAACAATCACTTCCCCAGTCCTGCTGGTCACACTGTTTCTGATACAGGCCAGGATGCTGTTGGCCTTCTTGGCCACCTGGGCACACTGCTGGCTCATGTTCAGCTGGCTTTTGACCAGAAACCCCAGGTCCTTTTGCACCAGGCAGCTTTCCAGTCACTCCTCCCCCAGCCTGTAGCACTTCATGGGGTTGTTGTGGTCAAAGTGCATGACCTGGCACTTGGCCTTGTTGAACCTCATACCATTGGCTTGGACCATTGATTCAGCCTGTCTAGATCCTGCAGAGCATTCCTACCCTCGAGAAGATCAACACTCCTGCCCAGTTTGGTGTTGTCTGTGAACTTACTGATGGTGCACTCGATCATCTTGTCCAGATCATCAGTAAAGATATTAAACAGGACTGACCCCAGTACTGTGTCCTGGAGAACACCAAAAGTGACAGACCACCAACTGGGTGCAGCATCATTTACCACTGCAAATTTTGTACTCATCTCTTCCTAAACTTACTGTACGATCTGTAGATTTTATCCCTAAGACAAAGAAAGATGGTCTCTGTAAGGGGTTGACCTTGGCTGGATGCCAAGTGCCTGCACAGTTGCTCTTTCTTGTCCCCCTTCCCAGCCCAGCAGGGGGAAAAGAATAAGATGAAACAACTCGTGGGTTGGGATAAGGTAGTTTACTAGAAGCAAAGAAAATCTTACACGTGCAAAAAGCAGAGCAGAAAATCTAATCTCTATTTCCCATCCACGGTGATGTCTGGCCACATCCCGAGAAATGGGGCTTCACCATACTTAGTTGTTTTCTTAGCAGGCAGACATCTGAAGCAAAGATCCCCTTCCTTTCCTTAGCTTTTATATTTGAGTTGATGTTATGTGAGAATATAGCATATCTCTTAAGTAGTTCGGCTAAAAAGCATTGCACTATTAAAAAGCATAAGATGGCTCACAAGTGAACTGACAGGCCCAAGAGAAAGGAATGTTCTTGCTTTCCCATGCTGGGGTATGAAAAATATAAATAATGCCACCATGTGAGACTAACGAGTAAACACCACTTGCAGTGTGACAGTTAGAAAAGCAGCTTTCTTAGAATAGACTGAAAAACAAGTAGTATGATAAACATAGAGCACATATAAGAATCGTACAAACTTCTAATAAAGCAGTTATTCTTTCGCAGAGGATTTAGTGTAACTGCAGTATCATTGTGTCCATGTCTTCCATCCTTTACCACAATGTTATATGCAATATCCCATTGGTCAGTTGGGGTCAGCTGGCCTGCTTGCATACCCTCCCAGAATCTTACCCTTGTCTTATAGTCTGCTCAGTAATAGTCAAAACATTGGTGTGTTACCAACATCCTTCTAGCTACCAATACAGAGCACAGCACTGTGAAGGCTGTTATGGGCTCAGACAGAGCTAGTACACCCTCTTACAGTTTCATAAATTTTCAAGACAATAAAAGAGATGAAATAATTCTTCCTGGTGTTTCTATATTAAGATCATAAATTCTGTTTGTACTAAAACTGCTGCTGGCATCTATAGTAGCCCTTGTAATTCCATTTTTATTTAAACAGCTTATATAATGAAGAAATTCCTATATCCTTATATAAATCTCACAAGTCAGAGTCCCAGTGTGACAAGGACTCAGTAAGGAGTTGGCAAGTTAAGAAACTAAAGCAACAAAAACATGGGTAAGATCTAATTACAAAAGTGTTACAGTAGTGAAGCTATCAAGTTCTGTCTTCCGAGATAGCAGCAGAGTTGAACTAATCTATTGATGTTAACTGACCTAAAAAAAATTCTTCATGTCAGAATGCTGCAAGGGTCTACAAAGTTCATTACCTCACCCACTTCTGGTCAATCTATGTGTAATCTTTCTGATTTTCCTATCACACATCTTGAAGACTTTTCAAAACTTGAGATAAATAGGTAAAAATGTTGAGAAATTAAAACAAGGTCACTGAGAAAAAATAGCATTAAATGCCAGATTACAGCAGAATTCAACTCCATGGAAACTGCTCTAAGATTTTAAAATATTTCATTATTCTACTGTGTAATTTTTGTTTGGTTTTTCCTCTCCTGGGCTCTGGCCAGGTCATGTAGCAGAACAAGCTTTTGTGGAAAATATCTTATGTTTATGAAATATTTTATAAGGTGTAGTGAAGTGCATTATAATTATATGATTTGTCAAGTGAACACTTCCAAATCGAGTTATTCTTGATTGTTGAGTCCTGCAATTTAGACCATACGTGACCTAATAACAGGGATTTGAACATAAATAGCCACTTACTGTAGCCTATTTCTAATTATTTTTGAGATGTGTTGAAATGTTAGAGAACATCGGCATGCCCCTCAGAGACATTTATAAAACAGGAGGCATTATTTTCAAAGGTAAACATGCAGCTTGCCAAAAAAAAAGGAGATTCCACCTCTACCAACAACAGCTCCTTGTTCAATATGGAAAAGAATTTTCTTAAAGAGGAGTCACTAAGCACAAGGGTAGGTCCTTTGTAGAGACAAGTCTATATCCATGTCTATAGGAATAGCATTTAAAAGGTAGAGGAAAAGAATCCTCTAAAAATACTTCTGAGCAACAGTGCACTAAGAGTACCAGAAATTTATATTTAGGCCCATGGGTTTGCATAGCTAGAGACGTGCTAAAGAGACCAATACCCTGAACACAGATGAATATATGCTCTGAAAGGGACACTTGCTCTCCAGGGAGAATTTCTTATTCTACTGCTGGGATGAACTGCTCTGTCTTAAGCAGATCTCTAGGATATACTTGAAGTACTTGTTTCTTTCAGCTGAATTTGGGTCAGAAAACTAATTCTTGGATTGTCTTGAGCATCTTCTTAGGCTGCAGAAGTGTCATGCTCCCTGGAAATCTTTTTGGGTGATTTTGCACCTATATGAACATTCCAATTTTATTTCTTTTCATCCATTGGGATGAATATGCTTCCTATTAAAATTTGAAGAATTAAAGATAAAGCAAAATGGAAGTGTCATAGTTTTCCGATAAATCATTGGTGGGTTTTGCATTTAGATGGAGATGGCAATTAGATATGAGAGTTTGTAGATCTCAGTTGTCTCTCCTGACCTAAGCTTAGAGTGGCACACTAGTTTGTTTGGGACTTGATTTTCTCAGAGCTACTGAAAAGTTGTGGGTTTTCAGGCAAGCCAAATTTGTTGTGATATTCCCCTCCAGAAGACAAGATGAAAATGGCTTCTTCAAGATTACTACAAGGCTTGAAGAGAAACTAAACAATGAATATCATGCTACTACATATGCAGTTTAATTTCTAGATTCCTAAGAAACAGAATGTAACTGAAAAAATGACTAGCATTAATTATAAAAATGAGGGTCCTGATGAATTAGGTAAATTCACAGAAGATAATCAGAGGCTCTAAGCAGCAGAAATTCCAGAGTAAGACTGAATCAGATGGATAAGCTGTGCCAGAGAGTGGAATTCCAGACAGACCTCTATGCTCAGTATTTCTTACTGGTCAGCTCTAGACAGCCTGAAGTGTACAGTGGATTTGTCTTTTTGAGGAGGGTTTGTGGAATGGTGATTTCTGGTTTCGAGTTCTCCCCTAGTGTTCTTTTGTCTGAGCTCCTGAAGTAAACTTGTGAAGAAAAGTTTTGAACTTATTCAAAAAGTCACAGGTCTTAGTGATATACATTACAACATTAGTGTTGCTTCATTTCTCTCTTGTGATGTTATCCAGGATTTTTAAAACTAATGTGTAGGATAAGGAATTCAAAAGATGAAGCAAGAATATTTCTACTTAGTCTGTCTGAAACAATGGATTCAAGCAGGTTTTGTCAGTAGGAGATATCTGTATTTCTTTTATGTGATACTATATCTTATAAATATTTTATAAAGTACACCTTCTGTAAGTGTAGTTGGAACTGCACAACAGGAAGTAGCTCCTTTGCTCACAGTTCCAAGCCTTTTTTAATACAATTCAGCACTTGGCTCAGAATGTTTCTCACTGAGCTCTTTTTGTGACTAAATTTCCAGTATTTATTTTGATGCTCCTTTACATTTTCTCTACTTTTTCTTTATTCCTACCTTTCTCAAATCCACATGGAACAGGAGAGGAGCAATTATATACTAGTCTAGTGGTTAGGTAACATTAATTCTTAATCCAAGCTACAGCAGTCATAAGATATTTACTTTCTTATTTAAATGTATTTTACATTGTTAACCCAGCAATCAAAGCTAGTTATGTGACTTAAGGTTGATGAGAATGACCATACAAGAATGCACCTCACATGAATCTGTGTAGTGTCTTATGGATACATTGATTTTTTCTTGCTTTATCTCTTGATTTCCTGTCAGTTGCCTCTGCATAGTTAGTAGCAAATATTTAGGAATTACTGTGCAACACAAAATCAGTAGCAGAGTGTGAAGCAACAGTTTTTCAGGCAAAAAAATCTAGTTAAATTTTTAGAATTCTCATTGACAAATTTACATTTTGTATCTTGATTTCTGAGTTGTCTTTGTTCAGGTAAAAATAATTACATTGCATGACATAATATATAGAGGAGTTAATGTATTAAACAATACAGCAAAGTAAGACTTTCCTAAAATTCTTAACAATGTCTTTTATTGGACTGTGGGTAGTAATAACTTTACTGTGGAAACAGCTGACTTAGCAGTTGCAAAATACATTCACACATTTTTTGCTTGAAACAAGCTAGGTGGCCAGAATGCTTTTTGTATATGTATATGTTATATGTATATATGTGTATGTATATGTATATGTGATAAAACTCTTAAGTTTTCCCACTGTCTGGCCTCAGCCTCATAAAACAGGCAAAAACAATAGTGAAATAGGAATGAAACTCTGGGTAATAGAATTAACAGACAGATAGTGTCAGAACTTCCTCTGTGTAGCATGAAGTAGGGAAATAAAAAGATAAATACAAATTGGTAACAAAAGAGGACTGGAAAAAATTCTGCCCATTTAATGAAGGAATGAAGATTTTCCTTAAAAATATTGCACAAGACTTTTGAGCAGATGACTTGCTTTTGGTCTCTGGAGGCTACTCTGAAATGGAATCTCATGAAATTCTAATTGAATGAATAATTTTCTAAAAATGCAAAGCATTTTTTTTCCAAATATTAAACAAAATTATCGTTACAGTCCACACAACAATGGACCTCTACTTTAAAAATGCTATGTTAAAATATTGAAGTGATATTGTGGCTATTATTTGCAACTGCTTAGGTCACTGAAGTCTTTTGTAATAGAATTATGGTGGTTATATCTGTTCGGTTAAATAAAAAGTGTCAGGAAACATTCCCAGTTACTGAAACTGGATTGTCTATTTAGCTAAGTTGTAAGAAAGGTTCGTGGTGTACTTTTGGTCCTCAATTGCTAGTTTACTTTCTGACAGCTCCTGGTGAGGCTCAGGGACTAGGCAGACCAAGGATCATTTCAAATGGGTTGTTTTTGTTCAGCTACATAACTTCTCATAGGCAGTTTTGGATATGGGCTATTGAATGCCAGCTGGCTACATTGCCAAAAGAACCATCCCAAGCATCTTTAATTTACTGCTATTGACAAAGTCATTCTAGCTATCCAATACTTTTAACTATGTGACATGTCCAAGCTCAGCTGTTACCACAGGGATGATAGAAAGCAATACTTTTACAGATTTACCTTCTGACTCCATCCAGGACCTCTAAGAAGTGCAGTTTTCTACCCCTACTCACACCAATCTGGGATTTCACAGCTTTCCCACTTCAGGACTGAAATTTTGTGAACAAGTGTTTAAGACTGTTTTCTTCATGATAAGTAGTCAGTACTATGCAATGCTACAACAATTTCCTTCTTAGAGAATGTGATAAGTGCTATTACACCAGCAATTTCCTTTAAATAAAAAGCCTATTAACAAATGAACAAAATATTCAAACATAATACACCCTTACAAAATAACAGTCTACACATTTGTAGAAAATCAATCAGTTTTGGGTGTTCACCCACAAAATTAATGAAAAAACCCCCTCATCATCTCTGGACTCACAGTAGCAGCAGAGGTGCTGGATGTCTTCTTTTAGCCAGCCCAGGAATATTGGGACCCATTGTTACGTCTGGTTTTCCCTTCATGGAATGCTTCCATCAGTCTGCAGTTCCTTGCTTAAGGAAAACTGCCTTTTTCATAAACCTCAGGCTTCTGAGATCCCTTACCCTGAACCTTCTACAAGTAGGGGTAGGTGTTCATCATCCTTTTATCAGTTACCTAGCCAAGACAGAAGTACTTACTTTGGCAGCCTTTGTGGGTTGCCATGAGCCTCTTGTCTATGGGAGAATGCTCTGTGACCTTCTCTCACTGCTCCCAACTAACCATGAAGTAAACACATTTTGACGTAAAGACAGATATTTATCATGCAATATTCTTTCATATTTCATGGCATAAGGATGCGTGCTGTGTTCAGTCCAAACATCTCTGTAAGCAGAACTTTTCAAAAGGAAAAAAAAACCAACCAAACATACTAAAATAATATAAATGCTTCACAAAGGCAAAGATTGGGGAATTTTATGTTATTTTCAGCACTCAGTTGCTCAGAGGAACAGGTGAAAACTCTATTATTCATCATTTTTAAACTAAAATGAATAAATGCATTTGTGGGTTCCCAGAACCTTGTATTTTGATCCTGCCTTCTTCTTGAGGGGAATGTTTCTCACCACTGACAGCTGCCATATGCAGACCATGGTTATAGATCAACAAACCTTACTGCCATCAACCTTGTATTTATCTTTAGTGCTGGGGTGGATCTTTTCAATAACTGAGAGACAGGAGTCAGAAACTTTCCTGTCTACAAGTTCAGCAAAAAATTGAGATCCTTCAAAATATCTTATCTTGCAATGGTATATATTGGCAAAGCACCTGTTGTTAAAGAAAATTTGGTGCAAAACATCAGTTCATCCTTGTCTGAATCCACAGGCATGAAGGGTTTAGGCAGCAGTGGGCTTTACTGGGTGGCATTTCAGTAAAATTGTTAATGTATCACAGAAGTGTCTTGACCAAGTTGGTAGGAGAGTTGATGGTATCATAATATGCCAGTGTAAAAGGAAAAGCTTTAAACATATCTGCAAACATGTTAATTACATGTGATATCTTCCATTTTTTCCTTTTCAGATTAACTTGTGCCTGTTTGTGTTGGTGATCCAACTGGGTAAATCCCATTACATGGACTGAATTACTCCAACCCTCTGATGCTCTAACTGTTGATATGTCCAAACAGAAAAATTCTGGCAGCCAAG
>WEIV01031078.1:161025-204860 GCA_013390005.1 Calyptomena viridis
CTTCACAAACTTCTAAATTATGTCAGCTTTTAAAAAATATTTCACTTTCAGGGTCATTGATGAGCAAGTTCACTGAACACAATGCCTTTATAATAGCCATTAATTTTCATGGAAAAAAGTACTCTATGTGCTCTGGAATGCACTGCATTAATTCTCCTCTAAAACCTCATCTTTGTTCCCAGTAATTACTATCTGTTTCTAATTTCTGACATTCCATGTCGGTGGCAAAGACTATTCGAGCTTCTATACACATTGTGAGTTAGGATAGTTAATATGTACTTTATGTAGCAAGGCCATTTTTCTAAAAGTAATAAATAAAATTTAGTTTGTAATTAGGAGATATATTCTAATGTACTTCTGTGGATGCCAGTTGAAACAAAAGTAGGAACTGGAGACCATTTACATGTCTTGCTGTGAGCAGCCCATATAATCTGCTTGGTTTTATGTCAAGATTACAAAAAGTCCTTACAAAGTCAGGCTTTGTTGTAAGAACAAAAGGAAAAAAATTCCTGTATCAACACATTTTTCCAACACAGGCAGTTTGTTAATTTAAGTAGCATCTTTGTTTAAAAGAGTCAAGTTATATTTCACTCCTGCATGAAAAGGTTGTACAGTTATTCACAAAACTCCAAGATTTTGCACTTTGGTCTTTGAAGCAACACGGGCACTCTTGGAATCTCTATTTTAACTTAAATCAGATGGTTAAAGCATCACACTGGAGTAATTTTGGGGTAGAGGGTTTTTTCTTCCCTGGCTTTGATTTAAACTCTTACAAATCTTGCAAATTTGCAAAGATTATTTAAAAGGATGAAATAGCTTGACCAGCAAGTGGTTTCCATCCCAGGGTTCCTAGTCCTACTTAAAGGTTTAGTTGGCTTGTTTGTTTTAATCCCAAATGGTAAAGAAATAATGTGCTCTTAGAAGACACAGGCCATCAACTTAAAAGTAACGAGTTCTCTACAGACCAACATATTGAGTCAAGCTTTGAGGAAAACATAACCCTGCCCAAAGAGCTGCTTACATCTCTCCAGATTCTGTAAGAGATTCTAGCATTTAAGGAAAACATTTCAAGAATATGAACACTGTTGTTTTGGGGAAGTAGGTGGAAAGATACCTCCCTTGAAGACAGCTGGCCAACACCTAAAAAACCCCCACTAATTTCTCTATTGATTGAGCCAAGAGCCCCTGTCACTCTGGCATGTCAGGTAAGTTTGGGGCCTGATTCAAAGAGCACTGTAATAAATGGAAACAATCCAGTGGTGAATTTCCCAATTGGCTCAGTTGGGCCTATCTAATCCAAGTATCTCAAAACATCTACAGTCTGTACTTCACACATATACGTGAAAAGAAATAAAGAAGGAAAAAATAAAAAACAGGACAATACCATAGCTCTCAGTTGAAAAGATTGTACTTGTTCTTACAGATATATTAATTTTTTCACAGGTCTAGAAGTCCACAGCTGTCCCATTTTGATGTGGTGATGGTTCCTGAATGCACTTCTGCCTCCTATGAAGAAAAGAGTTCCAGGGCCTTCTGCAGGATCCTCTCTGGCAGCACTTCTCAGTGTTCAGGAGCACTAAAATACCGCTCTTTGGATGAGGGCAACAGTGAGTAGGATGGATAATATGCATGGGTTGAGAGATAACAGGTACTTGCCAGCACACATATTTTGCTTATTTGTCCCAGTTTGACAATGCGAATATTTTTTTAACCTGATGCCAAACTATCAGCTTATCTTGGCTTTCCTTTGAATTGGGATCTGTACAATACGTCTTTGGAGAAATACAACTGTAGATAACAGAGTTGTTTGGTTTGTCCTTTTAATTACTGACTATGAATTCATCAAGAGATTAAATAATGTGGAAAGGGAAGGGATATGTAAGTTAGAGAACAATGCTGGCACAAGAACTATCATGCATAAACCAGCCAGGAACTTGGTCTGGAAACCATAATAATTCTGATAATCAAAGCAATGCTATTCTGTAATTACTTTCCTGGGGCTGTAGTATGGACTAGAAATCTAACCAATTTTAAGATATGTTTATGAACAGGATTAGACAAAGTGGTTTAGATAGCAGAGGACTAGAATCAGTTACATAAGAAGTTCTTTCCAGTGCTGGATCATAAGATCATAAATTAAACTGCTGCTGTTCTACCTCTCTTCTTCAAATAGCAGCACAGAGAAAGAAATTGTCGTGTCTCTTTAGTCACTTCTCTCTTATCCACTAGGTTATGAGATTGAGTTATCCTGGATAATGGTAGTGAAACATGCTGGCAAGGCCAGATTAAGGCTGAATCTGGCAGAAGTTTCTGTGTCGAAGTGTGGAACTTCCTGCATCCATATTCCAAGCAAATAAATTCTGACAGACTAGAGCTAAGCCCTGAAGCTCCTGGCTGCTGGTGTTTGGTTCTTGAATATTCCAGGTTGCAGGGAAACTTAATGTGGGCAAAACACTGAACAGTGTGAAACCTCTACCCCATTTGATCCACTGTCATGTTCAAAAACAGCGGGGAGCTTGGTGCAGCAATCTAGGGAGGTCTACAGTGCTGAGCTTCTTAGCTTTGTCTTAATACCAGTCATGCCAGACCCTACTAATTCAATAAACAGCAACCCACTTGTGCCTGTCTTTCCCTTTTCCAGGTCTGAATTGCAGGATCTGCTTTTGGGCTGAAGCAGGACCAGACCTGACTTGGCTGTGTACAACTACCTGGCTGTAACAAACCCTCTCTAAGCACAGTCTGCTACAAAAAGATAGCATAGACCTCAGTGTGGTCCCTGGGGCTAGAAAACCCCTGGGTCCTTTACAGACTTTCCTGGTGTCCAGTGAATCATATTGGGAATAGATTTTGTCATGGGCTACAGAAAATGTGATTCCTACAATTGTGATATATTGATGCAGGATACATACATTATGCACCATACTGCACACAAAAAAATTAAAGCTGATTTTAAAGACATTCAGCTCCTAAGGAACATCTTAAATTTGCCTTTTACTGGTCCTGATCAGTGACAGAGCCTTTGTTTCNAGGATCCTCTCTGGCAGCACTTCTCAGTGTTCAGGAGCACTAAAATACCGCTCTTTGGATGAGGGCAACAGTGAGTAGGATGGATAATATGCTATGGATAACAGGTACTGCTACAAAAAGATAGCATAGACCTCAGTGTGGTCCCTGGGGCTAGAAAACCCCTGGGTCCTTTACAGACTTTCCTGGTGTCCAGTGAATCATATTGGGAATAGATTTTGTCATGGGCTACAGAAAATGTGATTCCTACAATTGTGATATATTGATGCAGGATACATACATTATGCACCATACTGCACACAAAAAAATTAAAGCTGATTTTAAAGACATTCAGCTCCTCAGGAACATCTTAAATTTGCCTTTTACTGGTCCTGATCAGTGACAGAGCCTTTGTTTCTCTGCTCCAAGTTGTTATTTTGTTTTGATCTCTTACATTTAGTACATAGGAGGGATGGGTACAAAGATGGGTGATGTATAACCCGCATGCATAAATAACCACTATTTTTTTTATTCTCTTTCCTGGGGAAATGAAAATAAGAGTTCTTTTAAAGCTTTTTCCCCCCTCTTGATTTTCTTATTAGTTATCAGTAAATCAGTATTTCTCTGCTTTTCAGCAGCAGCTGAACAATTCTGTCTGATATTTTTTAAACCTATTCAGCCAAAGGAAGATACCTGTCAGAGAAAAATTCACATATATGGTTTACATTTGTAACATTTTAAATCTCTAACTATTAGAACATGGAATGTACCAGAAAATCTGATGGTCTTCCCATAGTTTTTATTCTCTATCTACTCTCTCTCAGTTTATTCCTAGTCAGTATTGATCAAAACTTCAAGAGAATGTTCTTGTCTCAGGAAATTCTTTTACTGTTTTTAAAGGTCCTCTCTATAAACCAGTAAGAAAACTTAATTTTAAAAGTATTTCCCTGGAAAAAAAACCTTTTTCTTTCCCATAGCCAGTTCCTCCTCATGGACAAAGGTGCTTGGAAGCCTTGAGAGTCCTGGCCCTAGGACCAGAAGACAGATACTGGAAGTCCAGGAATTACCAATCCTTCCATATGGCAGAATTGCTTGTGAAATCTGAATCCTGGAAATTCAGAGTTCCTGAACATGATCTGACAAAAGAAATAGTTTTACTGGCAGAAATCCTCGCTGGCCCTATTTTTGCTGGCAATTTGAGGCACTGGTCTGAACTGTCCAGGATATCAGGTGACTGGAGATTCTCTCTCCAGTCGAGACACACAAAGCTGACTATTCACGAGATTCAAACTGAAGGATAGATCTGTATTTCTTTCCCTGGGAAAGCAGGTGCTTAGGGGTATTTAACTAGAAATACTAGGCAAAAATGGAAGATGGACACACTCCTCCCTGGGGCTGGGCGCCCTCTTCTGTAGATGTGAGTGCTAGCTTCAGCGATCAGACTCTCAGTGCTAGGTCACAGGCCTAATTTCTCTCTGACTCTCAAGAGATTAAGCCTCAGAGCTCCTACTTCTCAGAGGAGTACTTCTAGGCTATACTCAGGCAGAGAAAGGGCAGCCAGTGAGTGTCTGACATGAAGGGAATAAACTGTTGAGTGAGCAAGGAATGGAGTCCTGCACAATGAATGAGACTGGTGACTGTAATAACCTGGTGCTACTGTCCAGCATGGGTCTCCTGCCACTCCATCATTTGATGCAGTTGCTTTCAGCTGGGACAGGTCAGGAAGCCCTGTGTTTCCGAGGTTAGTTAATGTCTGATACAAACTTATGGTCAGTGCTATTCTCACAGAGGGAAGCTTTACAGAACCACAGAATCAATTAGGTTGGAAAAGACCTCTAAGATCATTGAGTTCAACCCATAACCTAACACCACCTTGACAACTAGACCATGTCACTAAGTGCCATGTCCAGTCTTTCCTTAAACATCTCCAGAGATGGTGACTTCACCACCTCCCTGGGAAGTCCATTCCAATGTCTGATCACGCTTTCTGTGAAGAAATTCTTCCTGATGCCCAACCTAAACCTCTGTTGTCACAGCCTGGGGCCATGTCATGTTGTCCTGCTGCTAACTGCCTGAGAGAAGAGGCCAACACCCACCTTGCTATTACCTCCTTTCAGGTAGTTGTTTAGAGTGATAAGGTCACCCCTGAGCTTCCTTTTCTCCAGGTTAAACACCCCCAGCTATCTCATAAGGTTTGTGTTCCGCAGCTTTCACCAGATTCATTGCCCTTCTTCAGACCTGCTCCAGCACCAAAATGTCCTTCCTGAGGTGAGGGGCCCAGAACTGGACAAAATATTCCACCAGTGCCGAATACAGGGAGACAATCACTGCTCTTGTCCCGGTAGCAACATTTTTTCTGATACAGGACAGGATACCACTGGCCTTCTTGGCCACCTGGGCACACTGCTGTCTCATGTTCAGCCACTGTCAACCAGCACCCCCAAGTCCTTTTCCCCTGGGCCACTTTCTGGACACTCTGCCTCAAGCCTGTAGCACTTTCATGGGGTTTTTGTGGCCAAAGTGTAGGACCCAGAACTTAGTCTTAGTGAATCTTTAGACAAAATGAATCCCAAAAGCAAATTTTAAGGCTACAACAGGACAAGATTTGCAAAAGATGCCTCCATATTTTTATCTGACTACAGTTCTCTGTTAGGTAAATAATAGATTAATGAAACTAAACGTTTCTAAACAAACCTGACAGGTTTTTATACATTTCCACAAGGAGGAATTTTAACATGTGTGTCTAACTGGCTTCATCTTTGGTAACTCATAAAAAATGATAGGTAGATTGTTAATAGTCCGTGCCAGAATCAACATTCTTTCTTTTTCTAGAAGCTGAATATTTAAAGATTTTCCCATCAGAAGGATTTATGAAAGGATTTATGGATCCTGAAAAAGTTGGCTTAACCTGTATTATTCCTCTGTCTTTTGGACATTTGTTTTAACTAACTGTAGGGTTCTTTTAAATATGAAAATAGTAAGCACTTCTCTATGAAGTCCATTAACCTACAATGTAAGCTTGCTAATTGTCTTTTCCTTTTATTTAACACTTTTTGCAGACTTGTTATAATACTTATTACTGGAAAAGCTTCTAATTGACACAAACTGCGTACAGTAGTAATAATAGTTTGATTAGTAATGAAATCCAGTTGCATTAAATCCACACATTTCAGAGCTCTAGAAATTGTTATTCAAACTAGTTTCTTTTCTCTGGCAGATGTTTGTGCTTTCTCTCTCCTAAACATTGACCAGAAGAGCATGGCTCTTGGTCTATTTTGGTATAAATGACATCCAAATTATATCTTGATCTATTTATTTATAAAAAGATTAAGTTTTCTCATCTCTTCTGAAACATTTGAAAAGAAGATAAAACCTGTAAAAATCTTCCAAATAAGAAACTGTAAGTCCATGAGGGCATTGCTTTGTCATTCAAAAGTTAACTGTGGTCAGAAGTTTATCACAATTAGTATCAGTAATAAAATGAGAGGCGTTGCAGATAGAATAGGAAAAACCCCTAATTTTGATGAATAACCATCCAACTGGGATGTTGTCAAATCAGCTGACCCACCTGTACCTCAACTGAGGACACTTCAAATATTGACTGAAATATTTTCCAAGCTACTAGCAATTGTTTTTGAGGGCACACAGGGGAACAGTAAAGTTCTAAGAGGCTAGAAAATAGCAAATACAGAGCCTGTCTTCAGAAATGGGAAAAAAGAAAGAGTCAGGAACTTGCAGAGGAATCGTCTTAACTTCAGTTCTGGGAAAAGCACTGGAACAATAACCAGCTAAACTATTTGTAAGCTCTTGGAAGATAACAGGGAGGTAAGTAACAGCCAACATGGATTTGTTGAGTGTAAACCTCTCTCAACTAACTTTGCTTCTACTTATGATGGAGTAGGAAGGCTTGTGGACAAAATAGAGTCAATAGATGTCAGATATCTCTTGACTTTAGTCAGAAATCTGACAGCTTCTCACATAACATTCTCATAAGTGATGTTAAGAAATATGGTCTTAGCAAAATATAGTCAGATCAGTGAAAGACCAAAGAATAATCCTAAATAGATTTTCTATTTGGTTTAGTGTAGGGATTGGAACAGAGAGTGATATTATTCTCTTTATGGGTAGCACCACGTTGGGATGATCCTCAAGCACACTAAAAGGAATAGTACAATCCTCAGAAACTGGAAACATAGTCCAAAAAATAGGTTGTAACTCATTAAACATACTCAGACATACAGAACAGTCTGTGTAAATAATCTGATCAACAGATTGGGTAGCAAAATTGAACAAATTAAAATGAACAGCAAATGAACAATTAAAATTAAATACGTCCCAAACTCTGCATGAAACAACAATTTCATGTAGCTGGGGAAAGAGGCAAATATCATTCTGAGATGTATAAACAGAAATTTCATCCATAAGGTGTGTCTACTTAATATGGTAAGAACACAGCAGGAGCACAATGCTATGTTTTCAAGGTCTTTAGTGAAGGAATGTATAGAATATTTGGAAAAAGTACAGAGTGGAAGAATGATCAGAAGTCTAGAAAGTATGATTTATGGAAAGAATATGCCAAAGGAATTTGGAGTGTTTAGATTGGAGAAAGGGTTGCTAGAGCTGATGATAACACTCCTTAAATAAGTAAAAGGTAATAAATACAACAAACTCTTCAGACTGAGATTGTAGGCACTGCACCTCCATCCCAAGTGCTGAAACACTGTCTGTGAGCATAGTGAGGACTGGAACAGGCTGTCTGAGGACATTGTGGGCTCTGACAGTGGATATTTGGGAAACCAGCATTAGATAA
Organism: Calyptomena viridis; assembly: GCA_013390005.1. Lineage (NCBI taxonomy): Eukaryota > Metazoa > Chordata > Aves > Passeriformes > Eurylaimidae > Calyptomena > Calyptomena viridis. Next base: position 168,839 of record WEIV01031078.1, read on the forward strand.
TCATCTGCCAAGAATGGTTTGGATACAGCCAGTCTTCTTGTGAAGAAAGAGTCTTTGACTGTGAGGTTTCTTTCACTCTGTTTTCTATGGGCAGTGATAAGTATATATATATATATATAAAGCTAACAATAAACCACTGTGGTTTGGCCCTTTAAATTCAATATGTGGAAAGTTCTGCAACTGGAGATTTTCATAATATCCTGTTGCTAAAGAGTCCACATCTCAGGCAAGGGAAATTGGACAGCTGAAAACATCCAAAATGTCCTCAGTGCCTGAGAAAGAAAACAAAATGCTCTCAAACTATAGAGTATAGCATATAGTTTGGTTAGTTCATTTGGATGTGTCTTTCAACAAACACATAGTGGAATTTTATAAGAAACTTCAGGGAGTTTATTAGCCATCATTGATAAATGTTATAGAGGCAATGTCCTGTAGGAAAGATTCACCTCCCCAGATCAGAAACCACCACAAATGAGAAGGAATGCTAATGGGAAGCCTCTGGCTCAAATTTTTCACTCAATTTTTAAAATATATTTTTATAGCTTCCAATAATAATTTTTAATAATTATTACATCCTTTATTGCCTTTGCAAAGTTTTACTGAAGTTTGTAATGCAACACAACATGTCAGTGCAACTACCATATGTAGTATCCAGAAAGGGGTCAGTGCCTTGGTACTAAAGGATGTGCTGGGAGCTGCATAAATGAAACCTCCAAGCCAGTGGCACCTAAGCCTTGCAGCAGCACTAGGAGGTAGCAGTGGGAGACTCCCTGTGGGACAGAGATCCCTGTCTGCCCATCTGACCTGCTGCCTATGGAGTTTTGCTGCATGCCAGAAGCTTGGATCAGGGATGCTTTGGAGAGGCTTATGAGCATTGTCCAGCCCTGGGACTGCTCTCCACTGCTGCTTTTCTACATGGTATTGTCAGAGGCAACGTGGGCATATCAAGTGTGACTGCTTTGCTCCAGAGGTAATGGTCAGGGTTAAGGGGAGCCAAGTGGTGTCTTGTCAGGATTGTAGATTCATGAAGAGGACTGCATGGACCCTGCAAATAAACAACCGGATTCACTGCGGGGTTTAATAACAAGGATTCAGCTTTTACAGCCATGGGACAAACCTTGAGTACCTTATTCGGAAGAGATGGGGGTCTATCTGACTAAGTGAAGCAACAGGCTGTAACTGTAACTTTGATAAGGACAGCTTAAATTAAGAGTTATGGGAGAAGGAGAGAATGGTTAACAATGAAGAGAGGAAGTGGTGAGTTCTTAAGCAAGCAAAGGGTGTGGTGTAATATGAAGATGACAGGGCACAAACAGCCCAGGGAGTTTCTAGAGTGCATTAATGACAGCTTCCTGACACAGGTGATCAAGGAATCAACACCTGTAGCACATGGTCTACTGCATTTGCAAATAAAGAACTGCTTGGGAATGTGGAAACTGAGGGCAACCTCAGCTGCAGTGACCATGATATGGTTGAGTTCAGGTTACTAAGAGGAGGGAACAGGTCAAAAAGCAGAGTCACAATCCTTAACTGAATTCAGGAGAAGAAACGTTGACCTGTTCAGCTACCTGCTTGAAAAAATCCTCTTCTTTGAAGAAAAGAGAGGTCCTGGTGAGCTGGTTGATACTCAAGAATTACCTTCTTCAGGCTCAAGAAACTTCTAGCCCCATGTACTGGAAGTTAAGCAAAAACAGCAGGTGGTCTGCATGGCTGAGCAAGATGATCTTCATAAAACTCAACCACGAAAACAGAGATGTGGAAACAGAGGCAGAAAGACATATGGAGACACCATTCAAATGTGCAAGGAGAGAGCTAGAAAAGCCAAAATCCACTTGGAGTTGTAAACTTAGAGCTCTTTAAAAAGTATGGTTTCTAATGTCAAGGATTATGCCAAGTAATTTGTGACAAATGTGTAAAAATCCCAAAATTTATGAAGTATAACTTCACAACGGCATGATACTAAGTTATAACTTTATGTGTATGAGTACATTACTTTTGGATGTCTCCATGGAAGTTCATTATCCTGAAAACATCATCTTTTAGTATATAGGTACCATTCTCACTCCAGCTAGTAATTTCACTACCAGAAAAGATCATTGACACATGGTCCAGGAACCATAACAGAGCACATTAAAACAAATGCTCATTTTTTTTTTTTGCTTTAGAAGCACCTAGTAACTAAAATGCTATACTGTATTTGGTCCTGGAACAAAGACCAAATGGGTTCATTATGTGCTGGGTTGTCCGATAACTTTCAGGAACAGATTTCCTAAAGGAAGAGTATATTTCTTTTTTCCTTTGACAATTAATATGTTCATGAAGATCCAGAATACCATGCAAAATCTGTAATTTACTTCTCATGGGGTCTTGCAGTGATTTCTGTACAACAGCAGCAGTAGATTGTATTATATCATGAGTAAGTCATTGTTCTACTAATTATTGTCTTTAGTTTGCTAAATACGACTCACTGAGTCATCAGTGACAACTCAGAATTTACAAGCAGTGCTTATTATGAGATCGGACAACATTTTCTGGGCCATCAGAGTGGCATTATTTTAAATTTATGGGTTGTTTTAAATAATTTTTTTTGTCTTACTTCCTCATCATTTGCAAAGCAGATTTTCTGAAGACTTTCAAGTTTGACTTCTAATGAGAGTATATGAATATTAATTTAAATGTATTTGTTTCTTTTCTTGAATTCGAAGTCACTTCTCCACAAGCAAAATCAAGAAAGCGATTTCTACTATCTTTCTTATATGACATCAGTAAACAATTTAACAAACCTCTTTGGGGCTGGATTATAGAGCATGTATTCTGTGACTTTCCACAGAATATTCCGAGTTGGAAAGGACCTCCAAAGATGGTTGAGTCCAACTCTTAAGTGAATGGCCTTCATGTTCTAACCATCTGAGCTAATTCTGTAAGTTTTATGCAGAATAGATGTTTTGTGCACACTTCTCTATTGTGTTAGAGCATGTCAGTTCTCTTAGTCATCTTCAGTATTCCTGGAACGACTCTTTAAACAGCACAGTTACTGAAGATATGTCTGATCAGAATATGGAAAAGCATGTAAACTTTTCCAGGAATCTCTCTACTTTAGGTACTGGTATTTGAAGTACTGTTATTCATGTTAGTCTCTACTTTGTCATTTACTCAGATGAAAACATTCTTCAGTTAATTTGCACTATGTTATTCACCAAGTATGTAAGTTCCAGTCTTGCTAGAAAAATATTTTCCTCTTTTATTTTCTTGCCATAGTTTGAGGACTGTTTAATACGCTGCTCCTGCTATTCAGAGTTGTAGTCCAAGTTGTGGCATCATTTCCATCTGCTAGCATGTGTGACATTTTCCTGTGGAATACTTCTGGTTCATTTGAGATACCAAAAGAAATGCAGGTTTTATACAATAATATCCAGCTTTCCTTAGCTCAGTTAATAAAAGCACCGTGCTAATAACCTTGGTTAGAGCAATGTCTCGGGTTTGATCCCTGTGTGGGCCATTCACTTAAGAGTCGGACTCAATGATCCTTGTGGGTCCTTTCCAGCTTGGAATAGTCTGTGATTCTGTGAATAGATTACATTTATACATTAGTGATGTGAAAATATATAAATGTAAAAATTTGAAACCCAGCATTTTTTAAAGAATAAGGGTCAGATTCAGGCAGAAGCTGAGCAGAAGATGATGAACAGAGGCATATTAGCAGAACATTCTTCCTAGTGGATGGAAAACATTTAAAAGCTGTATGAGTCCCTGGCTTATAAACTCAAGTACTAGCTTCTCTCTGTTCCTTAGAAGGGTTATGAAGGAATATGTAACAAAGACAGACTACAACTTCTGCACAAATGCAGGTATCTCTTGGCAAGGGCTGAAAGAGTCTCACAAAAATTTTGACACATTGTAAATGTGCTCTGTTTATCTGTTTCTGTGTTTATATGTTTTAATATGTGGTTCTGTAAAACCTGGCTTTGGACTGTATCTCCTCCCCAGTTTAATCCCACGCTTACTCCTCCCCCATTATCCCCACATATGGACTCAAATCACTCCCACCTCCCCTTCCCATTGGCCATTCCCTAATCCCCTCCCTGAATCATGGACCCTTATAAACCCATGCAGACAGGAAGTGGGGTCAGATCCTGTTCTGGACCCTAATGGGGTTTGACCTCCTCTGGAGCCTCACAGCAACAGAGGATCAGTAAACCATGTATGTCCACCACGAGGGTCTCTGTGCAACCTTTTTACCTTTCGATGATGCTTTCCCGGACTGACTGAGCTAGCAAGACCAAGAACCAACCCAGGCATCACATCAACATGTGTTTAAATAGCAGAGCAGTCAGCAAGTGCAGAGGATCCAGCAGATATAATCACTGAATAAAATGTGAAAACAATTGGCAAGGAAACAGCTTGAGATGCAATATACTAAGATCATATGTGACTGACACCAGGAAGACTTGCTCTGTAGTCAGGATATTTAAGAATTAGGCCACTTAACTTTGGTATCAAATCAGAATCTAAATCTTGACCTGTATTATTCAAAATCTTGTCCCTATGTTGTGACATCCAAATGAACAGTTTGTTTTCTTGCAGTTTCTACTGTGTTCAGCATTAAAACCAGATCCTCATCTGCTGAAGCTGCTTTAAAATTAATTACTACAGCCTCATTAAATTACAAGTGAGAATCTAGCCAATAATATTTAATCAGAATAAAACTTGTCATTTTTCACACACACATGCCTGAAAATACATTACATTCATTTCCTTCTTTAAAAAAAAAATAGACATAAATAGTATCCAAACAGCTATTACAGTTCTTCTTAATTAGCCCGCATTATTTGTCATTATGTGCCACTGAAGTTATGGTGTGACTGGTGAGCTTGCTGGTGACTGGCACTACCTTTAATGCAATAGACAACTATACTTATCTTCACCAGTACTGTTATCATGCAGGTGTACTGGTAAGATTTCTGGGGGCGTTTCCTATATTTACATGCTGAACCACTCTGCTGCTTTCCCAGTGGACAGTGGGGGAGTTCTTCTGTTCTGAAAATTCTGGGAAAATGCTGGAGACATAGCAGTTTCTTGTTTTAATGCATCCACACTAAAATGAGGAAAATGTCTTACCAAATAACAGCACTCAACCATTTAGCCCAATCTGAAGGATCATTTGATGGAGAGATTTGTTTGTACAGCAAAAGAGGAGTAGTAGCACTGGAGCAAGAGTGCAGGCTACTTCTGCGTGAAGGCATAACCAAGAGAATAGAAGCCTGTAAAATGATTGCAGATAGCTATTATTTCCTTTAAGTTTTATATACAAACTCTAGATGCACTTCATTCCAGCCTAGAAAATACAGCATGACATTGTTTAAGTTGTCTTGAATCGCTTTGGGCTACAATAGACACATATATTTACAAGTATATAGCCAGGATGTTCCTTTCTACGTTTGCCTACCATTGGGATGTCACTTTGAAAATGAGTTGTTAGTCAGGTTGAGGCAAAGTTTCTGATAATGATTTTTCTTCCTTTAGCCTTTGAATATGAAGTACTAATATATAGCTGGCTAGATACCCACACATGGTACAAGCAAAAAATAACAGCATTTTCAACAGTCTGAAATAACTGTACAGTTATCTAGGGAATGAGAAGGTAAAGTCCAGCCAGTAATATCTAATTGACTTTAATTCATTATTCATTAACCCTGCATAGACTAGCGCAAGCAAAACCGCTGTAGTTGCTTTTCTTTGTCTCCTAGACACAGAAATCCAGACAGCCCCAAAATCAATTAAATGTTTAAGAATGTGTCCATTTGCATCACTCCTGGCTGCCTAAACCTGAAAATACAATCTTGTATCTAGCCCAAGAGGATCAGAACAAAAAATTAAGCAAAGGAAATTCTTGGTAATTATTTCAAACTGACATTTTAGGAAATAGCATGTCTGGATAAATAGGTTATTTTCAAGGAAGAATCCACATATGATGATTTGCTTCTGACCTGCTGGGTAGTTTTCAGAAGGTCTTTTCAGTTCTCTATGATATATGTGCACCATCTGTATATGGGGATTAAAATGTCTCTCCAGAGTACCTTAAGATTGATGGGAGCTATAAAAATGATTTTCACAGTGCTTACTCATGAAAGATCTGTTGCACTCAAAGAAAGATACCTCAAGCCTTCAGTGATGCCATGCTAATCAAGGGTCTATTCCAAATTGTTCCATGGATTTAAAAAAATATCAATCCACCAGACAGCTGAATGTATTAAGCCCAGTGAAAACAGGTACTTTTTTTCCATTGTGGTGTAATTGCTTGAGATTTCTTTAATAGCATAAAGTTATAGAATTATAAAAATATATCCTAGCAATTCATCTCAACAAGGCTGCCAGCTAGGGCTAACTTTGCTGTTTGTAGCTCTTCATCTCAAATTATGACAAGACCATGCTATTGATATATCATCAAAAGACAGATGCATACAACTTAGCAGAAACTTGGTGGGTATCAACTTGTAAACACATTTCACAAGCAAGAAATACCTTCATGCTGTTTAAAAGTGTTCCTTTAGCAAAAAGAAACTTTATTCAAGAGTCACAGAAAAAATATTTGTTAATACTACAAAGATGGCCCCAAACCAATAAGGTACTTAAATGTGGTACGAAGGGCCAGTCATATATTTATACTAAGCACTAGGAGAAACTCTCATCCATTAATGTCAGCCAATGCACTCACAGACTGGATCACTGGACGGGAGAGCAGCTGCAGAGTTTTCCTGCTTATGTACAGCTGCATCCAACCTTTCTGAATAACCACTCTGATTTATAAAGGGTAGCTCTTCCCTATTAATTTAATGCTAGGCTGTGTTATTCCAGTCAGTTTGCTTTTTCAGTTCTACGGGGGTACTAGTGCAGAAGTGAAATCATGCAATTAAAATTACAATAGTATCTGGATAACTGAACAGGTTTCGCTTTAGACTAACAAAACCATGAAGCATTTAGGATATCCCTGGATAAATGAATACAGGATATTTTTATTCAGTTGTCATTCATTAGAAGAGAAGACTAAATTCAATGACCTAGGAAGCCCCATCCTGTTCAAGGTTACTGTGAGACAAGAATCAAGGCCAAAAATTTTACCAAATAGGTAAAATGAGTGCATCTCTTAAAATAGTTCTCAAAATGTGTCTCAAACCCAGTATTTCACATACCCTTGTTCCATAATTAATTCCAAAGAAAATGAATATTTAAGGTTTGCCAATTACTGTTCAGGCATGAAACCCTGGCCTATTTGTCTGTACTTTCAATAGGGGTAAGGTTTCACCCCATGTCCTTGTCATGCTGTAATTCAATCCAAGGTATACCACAAATCTTTCATAAAAAATCCCCCAAAACAAAAAAACAAACAAACAAAAAAACCCAAAACCCAAAACCAATCAAACAAAAAAACCCCTCAAACTAGAAAAGACTTTTCTGAACTACCAGTATTAAGTGTGTTTCTATTTTTTAATTTTTCACATGTTAAGTAGAATACTTCTGTCCATATTTGCTGAGGTACACATAAAACTGATTAGTAGAAATAGTGGTTATTTTAAAAAATCTAGCTTTAATTCGAAGATACCACTTCATATTATTTGGCTGACATTTCAGCATCAAATAGTGAGGTTTCTGTAATGGAGAAAGAGTGTCAAATGTCTAGTTTGTAGATCTGTCAACAAATCACTATTTTACTAATGATATAATCATCAGAAAATGATACCACATTTGGGCATAATATTCCCAAGTGTCCAGTTTCTTGATCTCTCATATAGGATCTCCAGACCTTCAGAATACCATGCAAAACATGAGAGCAGTTGAAACTAGGGGAAGAAAACTCAAATTGAAGGTATTCCCAAGGAATACAAGGTTGTATGTAGGGCACTGGTATGGAGCAATGAAGATCTTAAGAGAAAGAGATGATAGATCTAAATGCCCCAATGTAAGTAGCATATGGAGGCACCAAAGTTGTTAAACTGTGTTAGGTGGCACTGAACAAAAACTAATCTGGCTGAGCAGTACCCCAGCAGCTCAGCCTGGCTGATTTTTCCTAAAGCTGACAAATCACTGCTAGTTTAGAGACCACAGAACCACACTTTGAGACTGGATGACACCACTGGAGACCATTTAAATCAATCTGGGGTCAGATACAGCAGAAGGTTGTATCCAGCTGGGTTTTGAATATCTCCAAGGATAAAGACTCCACAACCACTCTGTTCCAGTGCTTAGTCAGCTTCACATTAAAAAGAAAAATTCTTCTACACTTAAATGGAATTTCACGTATTTCAATGAGTACCCAAAGCCTCTTGTCTTGTCACTGAAAATCCCAGAGAAGATCCTGGCTCCATCTTCTTTACTGCTTTCCAACATGGCATTCATAAGACCCACCTGAGCCTTCTCTTCTCCAGGCAGAACAACCACAGCTCTCTCTGCCTCTCCTTGTACCACATATCTCTGCATAGCACTGCCCTGTACTCCATAGCATAGCTGTGGCCTGAAGGAGATTTTTTAAAATTGCATCATACCAGAATCTTAATTTTGCATCCACATACATCCTGATTGCTGGGAACCCTGTACAAGAATGTTATAAATCCATTTTCTTAAAATATTACAAGAACATTATGTGAAGAGGAAGTACAAGTTCAGGGCTCTTGTATCTCACAGACCAATATCAGGGGCTGCACTGGAAGTTAGTCATTTCCTGAGAAATGTATGCCTGAAGCTGAGGATAAGGTTTCTTCCTGTGCACATCTGTAGACTCCTTAGTCTCATATGTAAGTAAGACTTTTCTTTTCCTTAACCGATGTCCTGAAAACTGTTTTTCTCTCCATCTTCTTCTTTCAATCTCTGAATTATGGGATCTTTCTTCAAGCCATATCTGGCTGTGTCTTCTGGACTGAGTTCAGAGACTGGGAAATGAACCAGCTATGCTGGTTGGTTAAGTCTTTATTGTTCTCTCTTTTAAGTCCATGTCACTGAGGCCTTGAAATGCATTATGAGCATATGTACTGTATGTGAATGAATGAGGCTGGGCAGGCAGTTATCCAACAATGACTGTGCCTAAATGCAATTCTGACCCTAACCACTTCATTGCAATGCTGTAACAGAGCAGCATCCTGTCGGCACGGTGCCATGATTAAAAAAAAAAAATAAAAAAAACCTTAGTGTGGTTTCGGCTCTTTTGGGGGTTTACAGTTACTACCAGACTTTAGTCGCTAGATGTCAGGGTTTTCTCTGGCAGTACCCATCCTAAACAAAATATTGTGCTTCTGTAGTTCAATACACTGCAAGCGTTTCTCATTAGCTCTGGTCTCCAAATAAAGGCACAGGATATGCTGACAAACATTACCAACGCAATGCTAAAGTAATGATTTTTGAGTATGTAACGAAGTGTTAGAGTCTTCACAAAACAAACAAAAATCACTTTCAAGCACAGTGTTTAATGAACTGACTAAAGAAAGTAATTGAAAATATTGATCTCCTTGCAGAGGCACGCCTCAGTAATTGCAGTGGCTCTAGTACGTGCAGCTCCAGGCTCTATGCACCCTGAGCCAAGCATCCAGAATTTAGCTATGTTATCAGACCTTCACTCTATAGCACTAAATTCCTTCAAAATTTAGAAAGACAACAGCTGGGTCCTTGTTGCCTTGTGGGGAGTATACTCTGATATGATGAGACAAGTAAAGCTAGCAAAAAAAAAAAAAAAGCAAGGACCATTCTCCAGCCATAAGACAGCTCAACCTGCTACCTGTCCTCACAGCATAGCCTTTTTTCTTTCCCAAGTCAAGGAGTCTGGTTTGAAAACACCCTGGAAATAGAGACCGGCAGGGAATATACCACCAGCTGGCAGTGGTCTAGGAGATGCTCGGTGGCAGTGCGCTGGCATCATGCAGGGTGTTACACTGTAGAGCCAGCCACGTTCTGGGATGTGAGCCTGCATCTGGCTCACAATTAGCTAACAGGGGCCATGACATGCCTACTGTAACAGCCTGGCCGCAACAGTCTGGTGACTGATGTGAGGGATGTGTCATGCTGACCTTGCCAATTTTAGGCTACCCTTTGGAGACAGGTGTGCCCACTGAGGGGCTAATTCACAGTCCACCTGGTGAATGTAGGAGGGACTGGAATCGCCTTTTAAGTTGTGGAGCTGGGTATCTTTCTGGTTTCTGCACTGATAGCCTGAGTTTATGCCTCTATCCTGGCTCAAGTATACATAAAGTCTGTTCCATGGTACGTACTTCTGGCACTGTGTCCTCCCTCAGTAATTCTGCTTTCTTCTGTGTCTGCTGTCACTGAGAAAGGTTGAGCTGTTCTTTAAAAAATGTGTAATTAATCTTTTAAAGTCAGTAATCTCTAATCCTACTCTGGAATGTTGATCCTTCTGTCTCTTGATTGCTGCTATCATTTTATTACTGTTTGCAGTGGGATTTATGCTTTAATCCAGTCATAACCTACTTATATGTATTTACCATGAATATATTTTAATTGCTCAAATCATTATTAAATTTTATCACTGTAGTATTGTTTGAGTTCCACATCTATCCAAGCTTACAAAATCTTTTGCAAAACACATTATTAAGATCCTGTTATTCTGGCATGATTTATACATTTGTTGAGAAGTGATTGGAGCATAACCCCAAATTCATTTCATGTAGGCTGATAGAAAAGTGATACAAATCCTGCATTGATCGGGACTGAAGCAAAACCCTTTACTGAGGTGTAGAAGCTTCCAAAGGCTGATGCCACTTCCAGAAGTAATTCACAGTCTAAACACTCGTAGGCTTAATATTCTTGTATTGTTTTTTACATGCACACAGATATGCACATATTCCTATCTATATGAATAAAAGCTGTATACATGCTCAACATTAGTATGTATTATTTGATCTTGCATTAATTCATTTGAAAACTGACTCTTCCTCTGACATAATACAACATAAATACAAATAGTCAAAAAAGAGATGAATAATACTATAGAAAGAAGTATTCTGGATTTTAAAAACACAAACCAGAAATTTTATAATGGGCAGATATGTTTTAAAAGTCTCTGAAATGTGGGACTGGAAAGGCAGCCATCAAGCCTTATGGGACTGTCATCACTATGCACTAGGCTTCCCTTCCCTCTCTAGCACATGTGGTCCTAATTGCTGTGTTGGCGAGACCGTGAAGCTGGATTCTTCATGAACTGGCTGTAACATTGGCAGACATTTACTCATCCACTGCTAACAGTTTTTAATGGAAAATCTGTATCCATTCATGCTAGAAAAATGCTTATGTTAAAACAGAGGAAAATTAAACAGAGAAACCAGATATCAGTAGCTTTTCCAACTGCCAATAGTAGATCTTTTACTACTTCATTAGCATTTATTGTATTAAATTTGAGGACAAACCAGTGAATGTGATCAAACATTAAAAAATATTTTGCAAAATTGTACATATATTTTACCATATTTCTGCATACACCACAAATTGAGGATTATACAGTAGTTTCAGAAGTTGCTTACACCTGACTCAAACCTATGAGTAAAATACACAGGAAGTAACTTTATTCTTATGAAATTGCAGCTGCTGCATAGGATGACTAGGGTGCATCTCTTTGGAGAGATAAAAGCACTTCATTCATGATTTTTGCACAGCTGTTTGACCAGTGAAATACTAATTCTCAGTTAGAGTCCCTACTTGCCTCTAACTTTTCAGGAGTTTTTCTTCACTTGCCATGTGTTTTCCTGTGCTTCACAGATCCAAACACTCTCCTGGTGTAACAATTCTTACATGAGCTTTTCTTAGAAGTGTATTTCTGCAACCACAAGAAAATGAGAATTATGAAGGGAAGTTAATCATCTTCCAGGTCTGTTACTCACTGTGATGTGAGAGATGACTTTCAAATCTCTAATACATCAAGTTGCAGCAGAAGTTGAGTCTATAGGTGAATGTAACAGTAAGTAGGACCAGTAAAGAGTAAGAGGAATTAAACTGGTGCAGAAAAATCTGTGTGAAGGGAAACACAGGTACCATATGTTTAAAAGGGTAGATTGACCTGAAAAGGATTTGCAGCTGGAGCTCCTCGAGGATCAGTCTCCAGGACAATATTATTTCACATTTTCAATACTCAACTTGGCACAAGTGGTAAAAATCATCTAACAAAATTTGTTGATGACACAAACAACTTTAAATACAGGCGGATGTATTTGTGATTTTCTGTATTATGAAAAGCTGAAGGATCCTAAAGTCCGTACAGTGAAGAATTACTGAGAAAAGAAGGTGAAGTATGCTATTTGAGTAAAAAAAAAAAATCACACAAGAGGATGTACAGAGAAGGGCAACAAAGCTGGTGAGGGGTCTAGAACACAAGTTTTATAAGGATCGGCTGAGGAGACTGGGAGTGTTTAGCCTGGAGAAAAGGAGTCTCAGGGAAGACCTTAGTGCTATCTACAAAAAAGGAGGTTATAGCCAGATGGGGCTGTCAGTCTCTTCTCTCAAGTAAAAAGCCACAAGAGGAAATGGCCTCAAGATTGGACAATTTCTTCACTGAAAGGATGGTCAGGCATTGGAATGAGACATTCAAGGAAATGGTGGAATCACCATCCCTGGAAATATTCAAAAGATGTGTGGATGTGGCCCTTGGGGATAGCGTTTATTGGTGAATATAGTGGTGCTTGTGTTAACAGTTGGACATGATCTGAGAGGTATTTTCCAACCTAAACAATTCTATGATTCTACATGTGGACGAAGGCTACTGGATTTTGCAACAGAATGAAACTTTTTTTACAAAGAGAATTTTTGTCTAACCTAGAAGAAAACAAAGTTTAGAATGGCTGCGATTGCTAGCTCTAGATACACCAGGTACACAAATTTCAGTGAAGAAAGTAGCCATTTAAGTCAAAGGACATTATTGCAAATGAGTTGAAAATGGTAAATTAATACTTTTTGATTAATGGAGGAAAAAAAAAGCTGTTTGGAAATCAAAGCAGTGAGGTTCTGGAACTCTTCCCAGTCACATAGTCTCTTGAATAAAATAACTTTAAAATGTAGTTTGATTGATCTATAAAACAGATCAGAAAACAGAGTTGCCAGCTATGTCAGGCTGCGCAATTCACTGATCTGAAGTATGCAGCTTCGGGAGCAGAGTGTGAACTTAAAGCTTGATTGCCCAGATCTTCTCAGCATCCTTTGCCACTAGTACTCAATCACAGTTTATTTGTTCCCACCAATAATAAATGTCAAGCTGTTATCTTATCCATTGATGGTCTGTAGTTGGTGTTCCCGTATCTTGTTCTGACATGTGCTCTGGCCTAAATGTAAGATTAGAACACGCTGTCAAAGTGGAAAAAATGTGCATACATAGTGGGCTTAGACATTCCATTCCTGTCAATAATCTGGACCAAAGCAACTTGTCTCAAGATAACATGGTAAAGTTTTTCTCAGAGTAGGAAATTGACTCTAAACAGAATGGCCATCTTTCTGTGGAAACTCATTAGGGACACAGAAGAATTAAGTTCAAATCCTTTTGCAAAGGCCATCTTACACCTTGAATTAGAAATGTTGTCCTATATCTGAAAAATCTTTTAGTGACATTGTGATAAATTGATTTGTTTCCTATCTGAATAACCCGCTATTTTAACAAACTGCAACAAAATGCAATTTATTGAAAATCTTCCAAACAGATTTTACTCCGCTGTCTTAACCACTGCGGTATAGGCTGTTTTGGAGAACGAGCAAGACTATCTTCTCTATTTTAAATTAAATATTTCAAAGTATGCAAATTTTATTCTGTTTTAAAATGAAACCAATTGTTCGAACTTTATAATTTTTCTTAAAATGGTATGTTTATTTTCCACCCAGGAACATTCCAGCTACCATTTAATTCACTAGGCCATACTTCTTATGAGTAAATGAAACAAAATAATTTACAAAATTCTTAGAAAACCTGCTATCAGTATTTTTACAGCATATTTATGATTGAAGTTCAGCAGTAGCTTCTTAGTGAAAATTAATTGGTCACTTGAGGTAAATGGAATGCAGTATTCTATTATTTCTTTCTGATACTATCACTTTCCAAGGATAAAATCTAAACATACAAAGATGGAATCATAATAAAAGTCTTCAGAACTAATAGTAATATGTACTTTTTGACTTCTCTGCCTCTCTTTATTTTGTTTCCTTATAAATGTATTGTTAATCATTAGCTCTTCTTTTGCCAAAAGGTGAAATGAAAGCATACTTAGTAATAAATTAAGTCCAACAATGCTTAAGTAGACAGTTGCAGTTCTCTTCTTGTGAAAATTGAACATCCATGTCTGCTGAGCTGCCAGCGGGTAAAACTCCACTTGGACAAGGGAAAAGAAAATCGTATTCTGCTTTCACATTAACAGTTTTTGCATTGAATCCTGGGATACTGGATGTTTACTTTGAGGACTAGTTGCTTGAATCATGAGGATTTAATCCTTAATTTCTAATGATGGATCTGGCCTTCATATGAAATATGTAATTCTTGCTGCTCAACGCTTTCCTAGATGTTAAACTTATTTAACTAAAAACAAATAATTAATTATTTATGTACTGGGTTGACTCTGGCTGGATACTCGGTTCCCACCAAAGCCACTCTCTTCTCCTCAGCTGGATAGGGGAGAGAAAATATAAAAAAATGCTCATGGGGTCAAAGAGAGATCACTCACCAGTTACTGTCAACTTGAGGAAATTAGTTTAAATTGTTACTAATCAGGTCAGAGTAAGGTAATGAAATAAACTAAATCTTAAACCACATTCCCCCACCCTTCTCTTCTTCCCCAGGCTCAACTTCAGTCCTCATTTCTCTCCCTTCTTCTTCCAAGTGGATCAAGGAAACAGGAAAGGAGGGTTATGGCCAGTTTATCACTTATTATCTCTGTTGCTCCTTCTTCCTCAGGAGTAGGACTTCTTACACTCTTCCCCTGCTCCACTGTGGGCTCCTCTAGGGGCTATAGGTGAATCACTGCTCCACCTTGGAATTCCATGGGCTGCCTCACCATGGCCTTCCCCACGGGCTGCAGGGGAAACTCCGCTCTGGCACATGGAACACCTTCTTCTCTTTCTGCACTGACCTTGGTGTCTGCAGAGTGGTAGTTCCTCTCTCATATTCTCACTCCTCTCTTCTCTGGCTGCAATTTTATCCTGTGCAGTAAATTTGAGGCATTACCACTGTCACTGGTGGGCTTGGCCTTGGTAGGTGGCAGGTCTATCTTGGAGCTGGCTGATGTTGGCTCTATCAGACACAGAAGAATCTTTCAGTATCTTCTCACAGAAGCCACTCCTGTAGGCCTCTTGTCCAAAACCCCTTCCAGGCAAACCTAATACAATTTGATATATGTTTTCACCTTCAGCTCTTATTTTTGAGCACTTGGCTATGACATGGCACAGTAGTACTAGATAAGAGGTGCTGTTCTCTCTAGGAAGTGATGTTATACTAGTGAAATGCTCTGTATGACCACTTTCAGCCCAAGAGATGTCTTCTATCTTTTCACTGCTGCAGTCATCCCACTGAAAAGTGGACCTTGGTGAAAACTGGTGAGTCATAGCTATGTGTTCTCTCCCTCTGTTTTGGAAGCTTAATGTTTCAAGGGAAGCAGCAAGGAAGCAGTGCTTGCACTTGAAGTCCATGGCTGAGTTTAAAAACTTGAAAGACTGTCACTCTTGTGTCTCACTACACTAAAAAAGATCAGCTCAGAGAAAGAAAAGACTTCCCAGAGAAATATACCTCTCTGACATGTCCTGGGTCTGAACCAGTAGAAAAATAGGTGTGCACAAGTAAGACAGCTGATGAAATCCTGTGAGAAAGGTGACTTTTCTAGACCCATTACAGATTACATAGTGATGTATCTACTTACAGTGATACTGCAACATTATGCCGGAAAATAGAAGCCAAAAGCAAAGCCCCTTAGCACATAAGGTCATTGTTCATCTAATGGAAAAGATAGAGATCTATATACAAATAACCTACATTTTCAGTCTTGGCATCACTTTTGTGGAATCTTCAGTGATATGCAATGGTCATTTCATATATTTGGTGATGTGGATAATCTCATCTTCCCCTCCAACAGAAGAGTCACACATGGGTAGAGAGTGTCCTGAGGGAGAAGTAAAAAGGGTTCAAAAAATGCCTTCTGTCATAAAAGCTTTGATGAAAACTTCACAAGCCATCCTTCTCTTTTCATCTTTGTTGAAATCACTGTGAACATCAAACTTAGTAAAGGACTTTCCAAAATACGGTGTAGCTGAAGAATGTAATCAGCTACACTGCAAAAAATGGGCAGAGATTATGATTAAAAGAGAGTAGTCGGCGCTCATCAGCAGCAACTGGGAGCTAGTGCTCATGCCTTCCAAGCTCACAGCTTGGCCTTGTGAGCCACTGAATATCTTTTGTCAGTGCAATACAGTGCTGGTGAGTAAATTATATGATGAATTGGTAGCACTTCTTAGTATTAAGGCTGCAAACATTTCCTGTTATAAGACCTAGTTGCATATAATTTTGCCAAACTAACTGTTTAGGTTGAAATTTTCCACGAATGGTATTTGCCTCATGAAAAAATCTTTGGAAAATTACAGCCAAAATGTTTCTGCTGTGAAGCAAAAGAAAAACATATTATTTTTTGCTGTTAAGAAAACAATCCTGTAACCTTTATTTTGGCGACTCTTGTGCCTTCCTCATATGTTAGAACAAGAACTTGAAATCTGGCAAAAGGGTGGTCTGTGCGTCACTGGCGAGTTCTTTGCTATCTATATGAGAAATCACTTACATTATAAGTCTTGGAAGTTCAATTTGTATGAACTCACTAGCAGTTTGCTAACATTTGACCATGCAAATCCCGGAAGCTTCTATTCTTACTGAGCACACTGATGTTTCAGTCTTGTTTAATATCTTTATTGATCATCTGGATGAGTGAATTGAATCCACCCTCAGTAAGTTGGCAGACAACACCAAGTTGGGCAGGAATGTTGATCTGCTGAAGGGAAGGAAGATTCTGCAGGGTATGGATAGACTGGATAATGGGCCAAGGTCAATGCTTTGAGTTTCACAAAAGCAAATTGTTAGGTTCTGCAGTTTGGCCGCAATAACTCCATGAAGTGCTACAGGCTGGAGGAAGAATGGCTGGAAAGCAGCCTGGTAGAAAAGAACTTGGGGCTTCTGTTTGACAACCAGCTGGATATGAGCCAGGTGGTCAAGAAGGCCAATGGTATCCTGGTTTGTACCAGAGATAGTGGTCAGAAGGACTGGGAAAGTAGTTTACCCCCTGTACTCAGCACTGGTGAGGCCTCACCTTCAGTCCTGTGTCCAGTTCTGGGCCCCCCTACTCCAGAAGGGACATTGAGGTGCTGGAGTGTGTTCAGAGAAGGGCCATGAAGCTGGTGAAGGGTCTGGAGAGTAAATCCTATGAGAAGTGGTTGAGAGATCTGTGGTTGATTAGCCTGGAGAAAAGGAAGCTCAGGGTTGACCTTATCACTCTCCATAAATACCTGAAAGGAGGCTGTAGTGAGGTAGAAATTGGTTTCTTCTTCCAGGAAACTAGTGACAGGACAAGAGTAAATGACCTCATGTTGTGCCAGGGGAGGTATGAGAAGTGGTTGAGAGATCTGTGGTTGATTAGCCTGGAGAAAAGGAAGCTCAGGGTTGACCTTATCACTCTCCATAAATACCTGAAAGGAGGCTGTAGTGAGGTAGAAATTGGTTTCTTCTTCCAGGAAACTAGTGACAGGACGAGAGGAAATTACCTCATGTTGTGCCAGGGGAGGTTCAGGTTGGACATCAAGAAGAATTTCTTCACAGAAAGGGTGGTTAGGCATTGGAAGGGGCTGCCCAGGGAAATGGTGGAGTCACCATCCCCGGAAGCATTCAAAAACGACTGGACATGGCACTTAGTGCTAAGGTTTATTTGACATGATGGTGTTCAGTCAAAGGTTGGACTCGATCTTGGAGGGGTCAGGGAAACCACTGGTATCAATAAAGGCTGGGGCGTGAACAGGTCGAAAGTGGCCCTGCTGAGAAGGACTATGCTGCTGAATGAGAGGCTGGACATGAACCAGTAATGTGCACTTGCAGCCCAGAAAGCCAATTGTGTTCTGGGCTGCAACAAAAGAAGCGTGTCATCGGGTTAGGGATGGGATACCTTCTCTCTATTCTGCTCTAGTAAGACCCCACCTTGAGTACTGTATCCAGCTCTGGGGTTCCCAGCACAGAAAGGACATCAACCTGTAGGACCAAGTGCACAGGAGGGCCACCAAATTGATGAGAGGGATGGAGCATCTCTCCTATAGGAAAATGCTGAGAGAACTGGTGCTGTTCAACCTAGAAGGCTTCAGGGTGGCGAAATTGTGGCCTTCCAGTACTTGAAAGGAGTCTACAAGAAAAACAGTGTGACTTTTTACAAGAGCATGTAGTAACAGGACAAGGTGAAATGGTTTCAAAGTGAAAGACAGTAGGTTTAGATCAGATATTAGGAAAAAATTCTTTGCTGTGAGAGTGATGAGGCACTGGAACAGATTGTCTGGAGAAGTTGTGGATGCACCATCCCTGGAAATGGTCAAGGCCAGGCTGAATGGAACCCTGAGCAACTTGGTCAGGAAGACGTCCCTGCCCAACGCAGAGGAGTTGGAACTAGAGGACTTTTAAGGTCCCTTCCAACTCNGATCAAGGAATGTTTGAGTTATAAACCAGAAGTCTATGAATAATAAGTAAATTCTAGATGAAAATTTTATAAAGGTTTCATACTTCTGAGGAAATTAATGTTTCTGATAAGAAAACAACTCCTTTAGTCTCATTTTCAGCATAGAATAAGACAGTGATCTGTCAAGACCACTGCCATTGCATGTCATGTTTCTATATCGCTGGTCAACATATTCATGTATTTCTAAGAACATTGAAATTCATTATACGTTTAAACGTATAACAAAGCTTATGTCACAGATTTAACTGGATCTACCTTTTCTTGTAAAATAATTTAAAGGTTTGTTTGTTTGTAAACTGCATTTGTTCTGCAATCTTTGAAAATTAAAGAACTGTCAGAATAGTGAGGGGGAAAAAGCCACATGACTTGTGAGGGATAATGTAATCTAAATACTGTGTGAAAGTTATGCTAACAAGTATACCATTAAATATTGTAATAATAATGAAACCATTTGAAAAGTATTATATAAACTTTATGGGAGTGACAAGAAATTTAACTGTCTGTTGCCAATAAATGTTACATTTGACTCATTTAAAACTAAAAAAAATCCTGGTATCAGTGTGAGACATGTAACAGATGACAATGGGATACAAATCAGTAATACACCTTCCTAGACTGCTCATGACTGAATATTTATCACAGAATCACAGAATGGTTGAGGTTTGAAGGGACCTCTGGAGGTCCTCTGGTCCAAATCCCCTACTCAGTCAGAGCCACCTAAAGCCAGTTTTCCAGGCTTGTATCCAGATAATTTTTGAATATCTACAGACTCGAAGAGTCCATGACCTATCTGGGCAGCTTGTGTCAGTGCTCAGACAATCTCACAGAAAAAAGTGTTTCCAGATGTTCAAAGGGAATCTCCTGTGTTTCAGCTTCTGCCCATTGCCTCTGGTGTTCTCACTGGGCACCACTGAAAAGAGCCTGGCTCTTATCTTCTGTACACCTTTCCATCCTATGATATTTTTATATACATTAATCAGGTCCCCTTCATATATACAGAAGGAACTGTTCTCATATATGAATTAAACCATGAAAGTATATATATATTTAGTATGCCCTATATGGCCTCCTCTTCAAATACTTTGACCATTCAAGTGAATGAATTTCAAATGTTAATAACAATGTAATAATTCTAGTAGCTTTTGAACAGCAAAAAATCCCAACATAGTTACATTTTTTCTTCTTAAATTTTACCAAACATTTAAAGGAGGGGAAAATTTTTTTCATTTTTACAGTTATTAAGAGTTTACTTCATCATTTTTAACAAATGTGTTGCAAACTAACTTCCTGTCTACATTTTTTTTTTGAATGGCCAAGCAAGCAAAATTTCAAATAGTGTGAAGCTGAATCTGAAAGAAAATGTTATTTCTTCTAAAAAAAATTGTGTCGTGCTGGGTATCTGCTTTCTAGAATAACAGCAGTTGCACATAAGTATTTAAAAATAATTTTCTTAAATTATATACTGAAATGTTATAAATTACTCTCGCATATGACCACTACTATGTAGACCTAGAAAACCATTTTTGCCTGAAATGGAAGTACTTTAACACTTGATTCGCTGCTGAAAAAGACTGTAAACAGATGTGGTCACAAAACATTCTACACGAAACAGAGGCACTACTCCAGCCTCTGCTGCCATCCTCAGATTTGCTTTCTATTATACCTTAAAATAATATCAGTAAATCATACCTGGCAGCACAAATTTTCCTATGAACCTCTCTTTTCCTCTTTCCTCTGAACCTCTTTAACCATGACCTTGCTTTCTATTACTTCCAAGAGACATTAAATTTTTTTACTTTCCAGAATCAAACCTTGTATTATTTTTTCTGATCTGTAAGACAGTGAGTCACACCACAGACCTAGTTCTTCTGTGGCAATTTCTGGTCTGTGATTGGATTTGTCAGTAAGCAAACAAAGAAACTCAGTCCTAGCACATAATGTGACATTTTCTCACATGGATATGGAAACTGAGAACCTGTCTCTTGAAATTGGCAGGGCTAATTTTCACAAAAGCTGAGACAATAACAAGCCTATAGCATCTTTTAACCTCATCCTCAAGCTGGTCAGACACTACTTTTAAACCTAGAGTAGGTTAAAAAGCCTTCATATTTATGACATAGAGATGCTCCAAAATTGAGAAAGCCCTTGACAAACATATATATATGCAATATCTCTCCTAACACACAGATGGACATTTTGAATACTTTCTTCTCTGTTGATTCAAAAGATTTTCATAGAATATTCCTGAATTTAATAGAGAGACACTAATAATGGAACTCAACAGAAATTTAAATGAAGAATAAAACATAAGCAGAAAAGGAAATGACTATTGCTCTTTGGTTGCACATGCTGTGCTAGTGCCCCACATGGGCTACTTGAGAAGTGGAGATGTTTCCAACCTGTACAAGAAGAGAAGGCAACACTCCAGACCTCACACTTGCACCCCATCATTCAAGAAAAAAAAAATGGGTGACCCCCTTAATCATAATAAGAAGTACATAGCTCAGTAAATATTTTCATCAAAGCAGCTTAAAGGATGGTACAGTGGTTCATCTGAGATAATTAACATGCTGAAGCAGCTGTAGAAGAATGCCCAATTTTTAAGTAAAGGTGCCAGCTTATGTCATTCTTTTCCTTCAGAACTGACTAATCTGCAAATAATTTTTAATTATGACCCTGATAAAACCAGTGTTATTATATCCGTATGTTGTAATGTAGCAATAAAGTGACTTCTGTATGGTCTAACAGGGACAGGACATGTGTTCATGGGAGAATGGTGAATTAATCAAAAAAGGGAAACAGCAAGCTTCAGTGTGTCTGTTGAAGTGAGGATCTGCAGCCAACCTCCCTGACGTAGGAATGATTTAGGAGTGATGTTGGCTGACACAGGAATCATGGACATTCATTTCCACCATCGTATCATGCTGCCTCATTAAGTGTGATAATCAGGACTTGTTTGTCAAGAAAAAAAGAAATGTTGAAATGGTTTCTGGCACAGGGAATGCAGGCTTTCATGAATTCATTGGTCTCTGCTTGGTTTCATTGGCTCTTACTGGCATTAATTCAGTAGCCAAGTGTTGCTGAAACGAAAGAGTACTACAAAAAGTGTTATACAACTTGACTACCTGTGAGAGCAAATAATTCTGACCCACCAGTTCACACTCTGGAAGGCCTGGTCTGTGCTTCTCTGCACCTACGTGCACTCCAGCTTCAGAAGAAATGGCTTTTGAGTAACCAAAGAAGTAGGAATGTTTTGTCCAATAAATTTCCTATTATTCTGTGCTGCTGAGTCAAGCGGTCTCGCTTGCTGTTCCAGGCGTTCATCTCAATAGGCACCAGTAATCAGATGCAGAATATGTATCTTTGAGTCAACAGAAAAAGATGTTTCAGTTGTCAACAAGCAGGCATAACAATAATTGACATTCAAACCCTTTTAATGAAGTTTATGCTAAGAGTAATCCCACACATGTTCTTCATAGTGGCTTTGGAATTTTATTTTTCTTAGCCACTTGACTTTTCAAATTAAATGTTATACGTATGTGACATTTGATGGCAAAGCCAAGCAGAGGTACTTTGAGTTCATATGCGACTGAAGAGCAAAACAACTCCCATTCTAAGGAAATGAAGGTCAGCATGCCAGTTTAGCTAGAGAAAAGGCTACTCTGAATGCCAGAGAAGTAGCTGGTATTAGCCAGGAAAGCATAATAACTCGCGTACCCTATATTTAATACCCACTTTGATTTCTAAGAGATTTGTGCCCACCAGTGGGCACACTTGGTGCTCAAGGACATAGATAGATATGCCAGTAAATCAAGCATAGGATTATACACTGGATTAGAGGATGGATGCTCAATAAGGGAACAGTGCCCCTCCTTCAGTCTCCTAAATGGGAAAAGGATCACAATGAAAAACAAGCATGTGATCACAATATCAAAGGCTCCATCCATAAGCAAAACTAATCCTGCTTTTTATAACTTCTAACTGCTTGGCTTTGCAATAATAGTCTTTTGAAGTTTGAATATATGAGTAGTGCACATGTGGGATGTGCATATTTACCATGAGTCACCACAAATACGTATAATTTAAACCATTAGAATAATCATGAGGAAATACACGTAACTGTGTCAGTGCTCAGTATAGACACCAATGACTACATGTGGTTTTACAATATTTACAAAGTAGATGCCTTTGGTGTTACATAAACAAGAAACAGTTTGCATCCATAATGTCACTTGTATACACTTAATGTAACCTAGGGCTTAGTGGGCCTGTCTTTGAAAACAACCCTGTATTAAATACATCTTTTTACATTCTGGGAAGTATTAAAATTATTTAAACAGAAGAGTGAGGTTAAATTGCTCTGTGGCTTATGAACAAATACTGCCAGCTGAAACACTTGGCAACCCAGCTGTGGTTGGAATACCAATACCAACCACAGGCATGCATTTCATCTTCCTCAGGACACTTTGCTGAAGAGGAAAGACTGAGGACTTCTCTTGAGACTAACTTTATAAAGTTTTTCTTTTCAAATAGAGATCGATATGAAACGGTCACTGCCACAACCTGAGTGATTTACAATTAAGCAGTTTGGGATCATCATGGTCTTCACTATAGCTTTTAAAGTGCCAATGTAAAACTGTGGGAGAAAAATCATCAAACACTGTGAGAACTCTGTCTAGTCTAAAGGGCAGTGGCTGGCATTAAGATCTTTTCACTGTTTTCAAGTAGAGATTTTAAATGGTAAAAACATCACAGCAATGCTACCTAGAATTTTTTTTGGTAGAAAAGTTGTTTGTTCATCGAGGCATGG
This sequence comes from Calyptomena viridis, assembly GCA_013390005.1. Lineage (NCBI taxonomy): Eukaryota > Metazoa > Chordata > Aves > Passeriformes > Eurylaimidae > Calyptomena > Calyptomena viridis. Next base: position 192,362 of record WEIV01031078.1, read on the forward strand.
GTGTTATATTTTCCTCTACATACGAACAAAAGTTAAAAGCCGCTACTGATAATAACAATTACTACAGTGTGATCCTTCAGACAAGAAATTAACTACCCAGACCTGTTACTATTTTAGTAATACTTAGCTCATGAGGAAAATTCCTTTTATCCTCTACTTTCTCTGAAGAGGGGAAGAAGATGCAACCTGACTAAAACACAAATGGATTGGATGCAACATCATCTTCTCAAGTGTAGGATGAAACCAGTTAAACACACCTGAGGTAAAGCACTCCACTCTTCATATTGTTTAATCTAATATGCACTCTTCTGTCAGAACTGGATTAGGGACTGATTTTCTATGCTGTTACACTGACAGATTTGGTATGGCATCTGTAAGGGGGAGTTGTGATCAGCAACAAAGAGTAGTCTGGAAACAGTGTCAAAAGTCAATTAAACACCAGTCCAAATACAGCCAAAAAAAGCACATTTGACTGACATCTGGTACGAATCATGACAATCTCATACCCTTTTCTCACTCCTCCTCTTTGTGATGTGACTTATTATCATCATGGCTAAACTTCACAAGCGAAGATATGGGAAGGGCTCTACCCACGCTTGCTACAAGCGCACTGATGGCTAAAAAGGCCAATACGGGATAGACAAGTCTGGGAACAAAAGGCACAACTAAAAGTCTCCTTAGGTGGAATTGACGAAGCGCGGGTCTTTCTACGTTGTCTTTTTTCCTCAAGGCTAATTCTACGTGAGTTTTCAAAGGAGACAGCAGTGTTGTAGGTGGTGTGTCTCCATAGTTCCCGATTTGAGGCCAAAGTAGACCACTGGTGGTTGTCAATATGGCCAAGACTAAGGTATTGTTTCAAGCAGTCTTTGTATCTCCTCTTTGGGGCTCCTCTATTGCGGCAGCCGGTGGCGAGTTCACCATAAAGCACCGTCTTAGGGAGGCAGTGATCTTCCATCCTAGAAACGTGCTCTGCCCAGCGCAGCTGCATTCTCAACAGCATGGCCTCAATACTGGTGACCTCTGCCCATTCGAGGACGGTAACGTTGGTCACGTAATCAGTCCAGTGGATGTTTAGGATTGTACAAAGGCAGCGCTGATGGAAACNGGGCCTTCAGACGGATGTGACTTATACATGGCTGGCAAACATATGCTACCTCATTTGATATGTTTTACTTACTGCTGTAATTGAATTGTTTGTTGTTCAAGGAAACACACTATTCCTTTTTTATATTGATTACCATAAACAAAGATAATAATACAATTTACTCGTACTTTCTGAGATTTGCAGTAAATGATGGCTAATCATTCTTTCAACCTCACATAAAATGAATATCATAGACATTTCCCTTACTTTCTGAGCTGTGATTCTTTGGAATCCTCCTACAGTACCTAGAACACAAAATGGCAAAATTTCCTTAAAAGTTGGTATATTATTCCGTAGAGGGAAATTACTTTTGGCCAGAGAAGTTCTTATAGCAGAGAGCTGACAGCATTTTTCCATTATCCTTGTGTTCCACCAGGAAATATAGCATGCAAGGGCAGACTTCTGATCTTTCAAATGAAGGATGTGGCACTAAATATTTAAAAATTATAAGGCTCATCTCATTGGTTATCTGTGTATTGCTTTTTTCTCATTACACTCTAGAATAAGAAGTCAATTAAAATTTCTGCATTTTTCAAAGAAAATGTACATTTTTTAAAGTAAAAGATAACTTTGGTGCCTGTGTATAATCAGAACTGGCAGAAGATACATAAACCCATAATTTTTTATTTTCATGTTTTGGTGAGCTGTTCAATGAAAAGAGGTTAAATTTCATTTTAGTGATTATGCTGACATCAAACTCTGTCACTCATCTGCATGAGTATCTATGAGAAAAAATACCATAATTTTATACTTCTCAATACCTCTAAAAGTAGTAGTAAAGGGTAAAGGGAAGTGGCACAAAAGTTCAATCTACAATAAATATGGAAACTAATTATTTTCTTTATTTTCCTAGTTGTGCTGGAAGGATGAAGAAATATATGGAAGATTGATATCCCTGTGCTATACGCTCTGTACACAACTGGATAGCAGAGGAACCTTGCTCTGAGCAGATTGTGCTCTGAATAAACTTGACAGACACAACAGTAAGGAGAGGAAGTTGCATATATCTGAGCCATGCTGTGTGATGTTGGAAAATGTCTCATTAAGCTCAAGACATATGCTTCACAGGTGCATTTCAACAGGAATGAGTCCAGATAAGATAAAGCAGTTAACGTGAACAAATACTACAAGATGAAGAACAAGAAGAGGTATTTGTGGTAAGCTTCATCTGAGCCTTGAAATTTGTTCAGCCTAGCTAAATGGTCTGGAAGCCTCTTACCTTCAGTGGAATATGCAGGAATGATAAAGTCAGCATCCACAATTGCTTCTCACCCCTCAGACCAGCCACTGGATAATGGTGATGGTTCAGATGGTGACAGAGAAGATCTGCCCTGAGTCTAGAGTACACTTCAAATCCATGTTATACACCTCCAGGAAATTATTATAAACATTATATTACTGTATTCTATAAGTGACTGGCTGACAGTTCACTATCAATTTTCTTTACACTTGTGGGAGACTTTAACTTGTCAGATGTCTGCTGGAAACTCAACACAGTGGAGAAGAAACAGTCTAGGAGGCTTCTGGACTGTGTGGAAGATAACTTCCTGACACAGCTGGTATGTGAGCCTACCAGGAACAGTGCCCTACTAGACTTTTGTTTACAAACAGATCTGGTGGGAGATGTGGTGGTTGGAGGTCATCTTGACTGTAGCGAGGCTCAGTATTGGGGCCAGTCCTGTTTAACATCTTTATTGATGATGTGGATGAGGGGATTGAGTGTACTCTCAGTAAGTTTGCAGACAACACCATGCTGGGGCGGGAGTGCTGATCTGCTGGAGGACAGGAAAGGAAGGATCTGGACAGGCTCTATCAAGCGAATGGTATGAGGTTCAAGAAGGCAAAGTGCCAGGTCCGGCACTTGGGTCAAAACAGCCCCATGAAGTGCTACAGGCTGGGGAAGAGTGACTGGAAAGCAGCCTGACAGAAAAGGACCTGGGGGTGCTGATTGACAGCCAGATGGACATGAGCCAGCAGTGTGCCCAGGTGGCTAAGAAGGTCAAAGGCATCCTGGCCTGTATCAAAAATAGTGTGGCCAGCAGGATGAGGGAGGTGATTTTTCCTACTCAGCACTGGTGAGGCTGCACATCGAGTACTGTGTCCAGTTCTGGGCACCTCAATTCAAGGCAGACATTGAGGTGATGGAGCATGTCATGTGTCGCAGTCGGGACGGCCAGGGCGACATTGATTACACGTTTGCTGCGTGTTCATGGGTTGCCGAAATGTAACAATTTATTGTTTACAGAATAGACATTTATACACATCAGAAGGTTTGCATATTCTAACATAATTGGTAGAAAGTTATCTAACTACTTCACCATTGGCCAAAGGCACAACACTTGCACTCTGCCTATCTCAGCTGCCCCTTCTGTCTCTAGGCAGGCAAAGATGCATGCCTATCTCCGATATCNGATTGTTTATCTTGGAGAAATAGAATCTCAGGAGAGACCTTATCATTCTCTACAACTACCTGAAAGGAGGTTATGGCAAGGTGGGGGTTGGCCTCTTCTGACAAAGAACCAGCAGCAAGACAAGAGGAAATAGCCTTTATCTGCTCTAGGGGGAGTTCAGATTGAATAGCAGGAAGAATTTCTTAACAGAAAGGGTGGTTAAGCATTGGAAGGGGCTTCCCAGGGAAGTGGTGGATTCACTATCCTCAGAAGTGTTCAAGAAACGACTGGACATTTCACGAGGAACTCAGTGCTGTGGTTTAACTGACATGATGGTGTTCAGTCAAAGGTTGGACTCAATCATCTCAAATATCTTTTTCAACCTTAATAATTCCATGATTCTGTGATAACGCAATGTATACATGCTTTTCCCTTTGTTTAGGGTCTCTAGATTTGTTACATATATAGAGAGCAAAAATGAGAACTGGAAAAAATAGTAAAAGCAGAATGATGTCTTTAGTCCTCTTGTTATGTGGCAAACCAGTATCTTAGCTACCCGTTTAAACACGGATTCCTCTAGTTTTTGTCATATTACTTTTTAACCATACTCATTGAAATTGCAGCCATAGAATGTTCAGAAATAAAGCTGGTGTTATTCAAGTTAAATTAAAAGTGTATACATGAGTCACACCCTTGATAGGGAGTGAATCTCAACAGTAACAATTTGTTAAAAATATTTTAGTGAATAGTTAGCTTAGTTCCTTCTGTGCATACCCTTATATTAATAAAATACTGGCAAAATTTAATTATTCAATCTTTGTGATTTATGGGGTTGTTGCTGTCCAAAATGCAAACTACATCCTCATTAGGTTCATTAGGAAAGGCCAGTAGTCCTCAAGGCTTTGTAAAACCTGGGCTTGGTAAAAGTAACGATGAAAGTAATCCCTTACAACAATAAATGGAGACCTCCAGCATAAGTAAAACAAGTAGAATTTTACTCTTGGAATTCACATATATATAGCTGGTGGATTTCTTACTAAGTAATATACTAGGTTATTAAACATCAAATTCAAGTACTTCAAAAGTCTGACCAGAGCTCTCAGGAATTACTCTACATTTTAATCCACTACAAATTAGTTATTAAAAAAAACGTTAGAAGAACATGTTTCAATTTAAAAGCAGGTAACAATATCAATTACTGGTTTTCACAAACCAAAAATATTGTGATTTTTGTTAAATAAGGCAATATTTCAGAGTAAATTTTTCATTCTATATTTCATCCAGGACTGCTTTATGCTTTTCATCTGAGAAGTACATCTTTTTAAACAGCATGCTCAAAAGATTTAGTTTTAACACACTGCCTTGCTTGACTTGCCTATGGATATGAACTTATACCCTTCTCCTATGAAGATGAAGACTTTTGGAAGCTTTTCCTTGCTTTCTTTACCTCAAAATGGACATTTTTTTGTTTATATAAAGTATAACTATTTTTACAATTTGGAAAGGTGACAAAGAACTGTAATTTGGTAATTAAACATAAATTTGAAAAAGAAGTGTATCTTCAGATCCCTGCTTCAAAATACAAACAACAGGCATCTTAGCCTGCTCCTCACATTTGAATTCCCTAGTCATTACACTGTTTTTATTTATGATTTTGACAAAAAAATACATTGACATATGCCCTTAAATTTATTGAAATATATTGAACTGTACACAGTACAAGTGCATTTCCTAAACAACTCTAGAAGGCAAGTGCACTCCCACACCTTAACCTGGTTTTGAAACCAATACTGTGGATGGAGTTCTCCTGTGAATTAAATCCCACATTGTCAGTCTTAGACAATGCAAGGCCTGCTTAAAATATCCTGTTATTATGTAATGGAATTTTATATGCAACTCTGATGAGAAACCAATCAAGTTATACACAGTGGAGAATACCTTTTTCCACAATAGTAATTTAGTCAAGATTTACTTTTTTGTGTGCCCTTTTTTTTTTTTTTTTTTCAATTTAAATAAAGGCAAATCATTCTTCCTGGAAACATTGTCTTATCTGCTTCTTCAGATGGACATGAAATTAAACCATGGAATATACAGTTCTTAATCAAGAATTCTTGAATAATTGAACATTAATTTGGCATTTCAGGTCAGGATTATGTCTTAACATTAAATGTCTATTTTATTATGTTTACACACTTGGTATGTACTAGAACTGTGTCATTCCGTGATATATACCACATACACTTCATGTCTGTAACTTTTTTGTGCTTCAGGCTGTAACGTCTTTTTTTCCACATCAAACACAGTATAATGAAATATAGATAAAAATAATGAAAGTGAAATGCCTATGCCAAAGCTTTCATCGAGTGTCAGCAATGTATGGAGACCAGTTTGAAAGTGAACACAGAATTATGAAAAAGTAGCATTTTTATTGGAGCATTTAAAACTATTGAAGCCAACATTCCTCCAGTTTGGTGGAGGTAGATTTATTCCCATCTCTTATTTTAGTAATAGATTTTTCATCCAGCAATATTAAAATAACTCCACACCTCACAAATCCTCTGCAGCAGAATTCTTGCCCTCCTTCTCTTTCCTGGCATCAGCAGCGTACTGTTTTCTCTACTGAGATTGCAATGTACTTAGAGAAAAAGAAAGGGAGACTTCATTTGCTCCCTGAATTTCCATTTGAGTGATCCCAAATTCTTGTTCAAGTACTGGTTTACACAAACTGAGATGCCGGAAAAAACCACAGCAATTTATAGAACTAGATCATGCCTTTGAAATTTGTGCACTAAATATGAAATCAGCACTGTGCTACACAGCAAATCACATCCTGTTGCCAGATAATTGAAGCAGGGGGCATTTATATTCTTACTGTGGTCATGGATGTGACCATTATCTAGTGTAGAGTTATTTAGTCTAACTGCAAATCCTGTAGGCTGACGAAGAAATTAAGGGTGACACAAAGCAATTACGGGGCAACAGATTAGTGCATTATTTGTGAAAGCTACTGAGTTACTCTCCGATTAATTGTGCTTAGAGTTAAAGCTGTTGGATGCCTTTGTATCTAAATATGCTTTCAGTCATTCTTCCAAAATAGCCAGATTTAGTCTGAATTGCTGATTAGTTGTGAATCAGTTTGTTTTGTACATCTATATCCATGTAAGTGTGGCAGAGAAAGTGTTAGATTGGATACTAGTGCATACAGATATTCTTTTCTTCTTCAACCAACAGATTTCAAACGTATCTTTGAAATATTTGAGTTTACATTTTGACTATGTTAGTGGAAAAAGATTGCTGTACCAGCTTTGATTCTGCTAAGGGCTGTGGGGAAAAGGAGTAGAATAAATCTGACATGGTGGCTTTAGAGGCTTCGCCTTTAGTGTTTATATATCCATGTGGCAACATCAGACAGGCAAGACTTTCAAGACTTGGTCCACTCTAAACATTTCACAGAATCACAGAATCACAGAATTACTAGGTTGGAAGAGACCTCCAAGATCATCAAGCCCAACCCATGCCCTAACAGCTCGACTAGACTATGGCACCAAGTGCCATGTCCAGTCTTTTTTTAAACACATCCAGGGATGGTGACTCTACCACCTCCCTGGGCAGACTGTTCCCATACTTTATTTGAATCAGTGTCTTCACTGTCTCTCTTGAATTCCATCAAGTTGTAAAATTTTGTAAGGTGGTGTGTTCTAATACTCGTTTTAAGTGCTCTGCTTTGCATGAACTTTTTAAAGAGTAACATAATAACAGGCATCACAGTTACATAAGAACATAAGGATAGGAATTGCCCTCTTCTCTGGTGCTTAAGATGTCTATCTGGCAGGGGCAACTCCAAGGATTCATCTCACTTTGCTTTAAACATCTGCTGTGTCTACTCTTCTCCATGTTACACTTGTGTCTTTTATAAGGACTCATTCACACTGAGGAAAAAGAAATAGAAATTCTAACTGTAAATCAGCTGAACTGTTGTTATAATACACCTAAGAGGAAGATAGGCTTCAACTCCATGGTTATTCCAGAGTGTAATAGACCTGTAATTTTCTATATTAGATGTTATGACTTAATAATTGCATTTGCATTTTATTTGCCCTGGCTTAAGTTTAACTGGAAAGTAGCAAAGTATTCCTCAGGCAAGAGTGTGACAAATATATAAACTGGACATCCTGGACACTTGAAAAAATATCTATATCTCCCCAGCTCAGCATCCACTGGTTTTGCACAGTAATGGAGTGTCTGTATGATCTGTGGGGGCTGGAATTGTAGAGGACAGTGTAGACAAAAGTGTCCTCTGTGACATTAGAGGTCATCTGGCATACAATAAAAGAGTTTGGTGGTGTAAGGAAGGGATGCATATTTGGAGCTTGAAGGCCAAAGAAAAATGTTACGTTTATTTTAGATCTTAAGGTAATCAAATCTTCAGAAAGCTTATTTCTTGCTGTTACATAAAAGAAGCTGTGGATATTTAGATACAGAATCACAGAATATGCTGAGTTGGAAAGGACCCACAAGGATCATTGAATCCAACACTTAGCCCTGCACAGGACCATCCCCAAGAATCACACCATGTGCCTGAAAATATCATCCAAATGCTTGTTGAACTCTGTCAGGCTTGGTGCTGTGACCACTTCCCTGGGGAGCCTATTCCAGCACCCAGCCACCCTCTGGGTGAAGAACCTTTTTCTAATAACTAACTTAAACCTCCCCTGACACAACTTCGGGTTGTCAGCTTAAGGTATTGTCTTGAAATGAGTCCAAAAATGCAGTCTCTGGACATATTTTTCAAGTATAAGTGAAAATTCTAACCTTGAACTAGTGAGGAAAAGGGAGAGGAAGAGAACAGAGGCAGTTTAAGGAATTTTTATTTTGAGAATCCTCCCTTTTTTGTTTTACTTAGAATATATGAAATGTTTCATCTCAGGCCAATGTGTTGTATTGTATTAAATTATTTTTACTACATTTTCATTTCAGCAAGGATGAGAAACCAAAAAGTATTCATACTTTGATCCAAATGTTTTTTTTAGCTTGGCTATTAAAGAGAGAAAGCATGTATTCAAACAACCAGAAAGTCCTCATATTGATCTCATACCAGACTAAATTAGGAATCACTCAAATAAAGTTATTTGAGTATGGTGGTATAAAATGCTGCTATATAAATGAAATCAGAATCAGGCCCTTATAGCAGCTCCCATGTAGAAGAAACATGCTGAAACCTCATCTAGGTGGAAGGAAATGAGCAGAAAAGCTTGTACTAAGAAGGTATTCCAACAGAATTTAACTGTTCCAGACAAGTTCCCATGTGAAAACATTCTTTCAAGAAAAAAAGTATTTCAGGTTAAAGCTAAATCAGCTAACCTGATTCTAGTTTTATGTGCAAAGCAATTATTCTGAGTTGAAGTCTTTTTCAAATATTGTCACAGAATCATCGAATCACAGACTGGCTTGGGGTTCTGGGCAGAAACACTTTCTACTAGACCAGGTTGCTCAAAGCCTAATCCTGCATGACCTTGAACACTTCCAAGGATGGGGCATCCACAACGTCTCTGGACAACCTGTTCCAGTGCCTCATTACCCTCACAGGTAAGAATTTCTTCTTAATATCTAACATCTAATCTATTGTTTTTCAGTTTAAAACCATTACCCCTTGTTCTATCGCTACATGCACTCATAAAAATCCCTCTCTGGCTTGCTTGTAGGCCCTCTGTAGGTACTGGAAGGCTGTTCCAAGGTCTCTCTGGGACCCTCTCTGCTCCAGGCTGAACAACTCTTTGTACGAGAAGTGTTCCCACTGTGACCATCTTCATGATTCTCCTCTGGACCCACTCTAACAGGTCTATGTCTTTCTTGTCTTTCTTGGGGGCCCCAGAGCTGGACAGACTCCAAGTGTGGTCTCATGAGAGCAGAGTAGAGGGGCAGAATCATCTTCCTTGACATGCTGGTCATCATACTTTTGGTAGAATGTTGGTCATCCTACATCCGTCCAGCCCAGGATACAGTTGACTATCTGGGCTGCAAGTACACACTGCTGGGACATGTTGAGCTTCTCATGCATCAACAGCCCCAAGTTCTTCTCCTCAGGTCTGCTCTCAATCCATTCATTGTCCACTCTGTATTTGTGCTTGGGATTTCCCCAACCCATGTGCAGGACCTTGCACTTGGCCTTGTTGAACTTCATGAGGTTCACACAGGTTGCTTTAACAGGGGGTTGGACTAGATGAACTGCAGATATCCCTTCCAACCCTGACTATTCTGTGATTTTGTGGATAAACTTAGTGAGAGTTCACTTAACCCTGCTGTTCTTGTTGCTAACAAAGACAGTATTCAGTTCTGGTCTCAATAACAACCCATAATGAGTGCCACTTGTCACTGCTTTCTTTTTGGACATTGGAGTGTTAACCACAAGTCTCAGAGTGTGACCACCTATCCCATTCCTTATCCAAAACAACAATAGTAAAAAAATCCATGTCTTTCCAGTTTAGAGACAAATATAATATGCAGGACAGTATCAAATACTTTACAGAGATCCAGGTAGATGATGTCAGTTGCTCTTCCCTCATCCACTAACGCTGTAGTGCCATCATGGAAGGCCACCAAATTTGTCAGGCACAATTTGCTCTTAGTGAAGCCATGTTGACTGTCATCAATGATACCCTTATTTTCTGTTTGTCTTAGAATATTTTCCAGGAGGAGCTGCCCCATAATCTTTGTAGGCACTGAGATAAGCTAACTGGCCTTTAGATCCCTTTTTTCCTTTTTAAAAATTGAGGTTATCTTACCTAATTTCCAGAAAGTGAGAACTTCACTAGACTGTCACAATATGGCTTATTCACTTCATCCGTCATTTCCCTTAGGATGCACAGTCGCATCTCATCAGGTCCCATGAGCTTGTGCACCTTTATCTTCTTTAGATGGTCTCAGACTTCCTCTTCTCCTGAAGTAGGTGGTTCTTCATTCTCCCCATCCCTGCCTTTGCCTTCTGAGAAGTGTGGCTGGAGCACTTCTTGATGAAGACTGAGGCAAAAAAATCATTTAGTACCTCAGCCTTCTCCACATCCTGGGTAACCAGGTATCCTGTTTCCTTCTGGAGAGGGCTCACATTTTTCTTAGTCTTCCTTTTATCACTGACATACCTGTAGAATCTTTTCGTATTGCTCTTGACATCCCTGGTGAGATCTAATTCTATCAGGGCCTAACTTTCCTAACCTGATCCCTGGCTTCTTGGGCAATTTCTCTGCATTGCTCCCAGGCTACCTGCCCCTGCTTCCACCCTCTGTAGGCTTCCTTTTTGTGTAGAGGTTGTCCAGTAGTTTCTTGTTCATCCACATCCCAGGTCTCCTGGCATTTTTGCCTGAATTCTTCTTCACTGGGATGCATTGTTCCTGAGCTTGGAGAAGGTAATCCTTGAACATTAATCAGCTTTCTAGGGTCCCTCTTCCCTCCAAGGCTTTACCCCATGGTAATCTGCAAAACCTGCTCTCCTGAAGTCCAGGGCAGTGAGTTTGCTGTGCACCTTCTTTACTGCCCTAAGGATCTTGAACTCCACCATTTCATGTCCTTACAGGAGCCATTAAGTAATGGTTATTTTGAAGTAGTTATTTTAGACAGCTACCAGTCAAGGCAACCCTTATCCAGTGCACATCCCTTTTTCAGTCAGTGACCATCTCGGCTTTTCTGTGTTCTCTTTTCTTCTTTACAGTAATTTTCCCCCTCCCTTACTTGTTTTAGATTACTTTTGCCTCATCAACTTTCTTATAAGTCTCTAATTATAGAAAGAAATCTACAAGATTTTTATTTCACATTCAAGGCAACTTTCCCTACTAAAAGAAACAAGATCTGTGAGAACAGACAAATAGAAAGGCAAAGAGATTGTTCAAATAACTTCATGATCTGTGATGTCACTGTCAAAAATGTGTGACATAGATAAAGCAATGCTCTATTTTGGAAGTTTGCACTAACACATGATCCTTCAGAAGAAAAAAAAGGATTTAAACGAAAATAAAGTTCAGAGGATGCAAATGGGGACATAAGACACAATATATTTCTTCTTTCTGTTTTGGGAAATTGATATCATAGCTATGTCTTCCCCAGAACAGGGAAAATAAGGAAAATTACCATGATTATGTATTCTTCATTGATGGAGCCTTTGAATCCATTTCGGAAGAAATTGTGAGAATATAGAACTGTAAGAGTCTGAAGAACAAGACATAAATGAATGACTAGTTGAATAGAAACAGGAAGAAAGCTATATGAATTCAGATTAAAGGTCTGTTTTGCTTAGTACCCTGTCTTTACCAATGGCCTTAACTATTCCCTTCTACTAATCCCAGTAAATCTGTATTCCAAGTACTTGTGGAGTTTCCTCTTAACACCATGGAAACTTGTTGCATGGGCTTTCTCTTCATGTTCCACAACCACCTCCTTTGTTTATTTTGATCCTGACCATCGACGGATTCATGTGCCAACCTTTAGCTCTCGTGTTGGAAGAGCTAGCAGTCAGTGTGCCCTCTCAATGACTTTCATGAGCATAGACATTTTTCATATCGCCAGTGACTTGTAACCAGATTGGCAGTTGGTGTTTCACTGGCAGGACCCCCTTATACCTACAAAGCTGTTATTTCCTTCTTTACATTTAAATTGGCTACAGACATTACCTTAGGGGGCAGAAGGGAAAGCTGTTGTCACAGTGTGAGGTCAAACAATGAGAAAGAAATCACTCTGCATAACTCCCTGAGTTTTATTAGTATTTCTTGCACCTAGAGTGTTTCTCACCGTTGCTTCTTTTGTCTTTTGTGTGGTCTTCTGTCATATTGTACACCTTTCCTAGTTAATAATGACCACTAGAACACACTTTTTTCTCACAGCCCCTTTTGTTACTAACTCTGAAACAATACATGCGGGGCAGGGCGTGGTTTTTTTACGTTTTATAATATGATTTGGGACACTGATCAGCCAATGCTTT